>WBNM01036861.1:23682-79031 GCA_013399055.1 Ramphastos sulfuratus | reverse complement strand
CCCCTCTCTCCCTCCCTCTCCCCCGCCCCCGCCGGTTCCCCTCCGCCCCGTCCCCAGCGCTGCCGCTGCCGCCGCTTCAAGATGGCGGGGACCGTGGCCGAGCGGGACGCGCTGGTGAGTGCCGCTTTGCCTTCTCTCGGGGGCTCCGGGACGGGGCCTTTGCGGGGTTGGGGGCGACGAGTAGGGCAAGGCAGGCGCCTCGCGGCAGGCACCTGCGGGAGGCTGCGGGAGTGGGGCGGGAGTGGCTCTACCTGCCCCTGCCTCAGCGCTCTCCTTTCTACCTGCAGAAAATAGAGGACGGGCATTTAAACAACTCCCTGGGATCCCCGGTGCAAGCTGATGTGTGCTTCCCTCGCCTGGTAAATGACCTTTATTTGAGGTTGTGGGGGGATGTATCTGTGGGGGGTTCTTTAACCCTTTTACCCCCACCCCTCCGCGGCTGCACGACAGCGGCCGCTGCTGATGCGGAGTGACCCTCGCCACCCTCCCCCCTGTCCTTTCCAGATCGTCCCCTTCTGTGGGCACATCAAAGGAGGAATGAGGCCAGGAAAGAAGATCTTAGTTATGGGAATAGTGGACCTCAATCCTGAGAGGTAACACCCGAGCAGGGCTGCCCGCCCCGGGGGTTCTGGGCCCGGGGGGGGGACGAAGTGGGGGGAAAGCCACACACAAACACACGCACACATATACACACACTCACGTACACACGGATCCCTCCTTTCTGGAGAGGGATTATTTTTATCATTTTAAATATAGCGTGCTGATTTCTCCTTTGACCCATAGAGGGGGCATTTCTTCAAGGGATCCTGTTTCCCAACGTCTGTGTCACTTGGGAGTGAAGGAACATACACAGCATATATATATACATATATATACATACACATATATGCACATGCACGTATATATATGCTATAACCATGTTCTTGTCCCTGATGAGCTTTCAGAGCATTCCCTAAATAATCTGAGCTGTCACACTACTACCCCACCCCCGGTCTCCCTCCCTCCCTCCCTCCCATGTCGCTAAACCGTCAATGGCTCTAAGAAGCTGCGCCACGAGAGCGGTGGCATTTGGGGCCTCTCTGCTCGTTGCTGGCTGAAAGAGAGCCGTTCTGTTTATGTTGCAGCTTTGGCATCAGTCTGACTTGCGGGGAGTCAGAAGATCCTCCTGCGGATGTAGCCATTGAACTGAAAGCTGTGTTTACAGACAGACAGTTTGTCAGAAACTCTTGTGTTGCTGGAGAATGGGGGGAAGAGCAATCGTCTATTCCCTACTTTCCCTTTATACCAGATCAGCCTTTTAGGGTGAGTACCGGGATGACAGCAGCACTCGCTGTATCTGATAAAATGTAACATGATCAGAGCTGCAGCAGAACCTGGCTTGCCCCCTCATGAAATCACAGTCCAGCCCACACTTCTGTGGCTGTGACATCAGTTGCTGAATTGTTGCTGTTGATCAGAAGTTGTGTGGAGATCCCAGCTGCTGTGTGCAGTTCAGAGCAGGCTGTGAACACCTCACCAGGGTGCTATGACAAGTTGGAGGTTGCAATGCTGTCTGCTTGATATGTGTTTTAAAGCTACAAAATAAGAAATATCCCTATGTTATTACTGTGTTACTTGGGGAATATAAATACTCCGAGGGACTGCTGTATGCATTGATGGGTTTTTTTTAGTGGACAGCGTTTGCAGTTTAGTGCAGCTAATAAGGATCTTGTTCATCCTCTGTCTCCAGGGATGTTGCACTGTGGTTGACCGTAGCCCTTCCCGTTAGCAGATTAAACAGCTAAGCAATAGTGGTATTCTTTTCTGAACCTTGGAATTAAATCTTCTGTCACACTGAAGTGTGTAGTCACCTGAAAGTGGTGTACGTGGAAGTGCTGTGGTGCAAGGGATGGACTGGATTGACCTAGAAGCAGATTCCCATCTGTAGTGTTTATGGTTATGTGAAGATGTCTTTGCAAATCAGGACTAACAAAGTGTGCAGCTGCAGAGGGCTGCTTTTCTCTCAGTGGCTTTACAGTGTTGAGGAAAAAAAGGCTGCATGCCTTCTCCATGCGGCTGACCCAGAAAACCCCTCCTCCTCCCCACCCCTCTTATGAAACCTCGCTGGCCCCCTCCGCTAAATGCCAGTGCTTTGACCAGCTGCCAAACTCTCTTAATCCTTCTTGCCCCCAAGATAATCTCCCCCAACCCCAAAAGCTCACCATCTCCCCAGATGCTTGGGCTCTGAGAGGGGTGCTTATGACTGGGTTTGCTGCAAATTGTTTGTGCTCTACTTGCTTCTACAAACTCTCCCACCAGAACTGGCAACACCCTTTGGTGAATGTGGGAAATGCACTTGAAAGGGTTTGGAGGCTGGGTCCTGATTTGGCAGTGGGTGGTGACCAGGCCCTCAGACAAGCCAGACAAATTACCCACAGCATGTTTTTTGGGTGTCCCACTAATGACATCTGACATTAGAGGACAGCAATATTACATGTTTGACACGAGATACTGGAAAAAGTGAGTTGTTCATCTTTTTTTTTTTTTTCTCATTTTTTTCCCAAATGCACAAATGGAATTTAGTCTCCCAGCTGACTCTGTATGTTTGATGGTGCCCTCTCAGTGAATAAATTAGACCATTAAGTATTCTCTCCAATTACGTGTGATCCAGTCCAATTATCGTTCTGGCATGGCCCAGGGTGATCTGAAAAAGTGGATCGTAAGCAGTGTTGAGGCTAACCAGATCTTTTACATAACCAGGCCTAAGGCTGGATGCACCTGCTGCAGTGACACAGGAGCTACGATGCAGCATGGGCACATCCCTCTTACGTGGTACACTACCAGGTCACCAGGAACTTAAGATCTCTCCTCCTGGACTGTCTGCTGCTGCTTTTGTCAGTGTAATGTTCCTTAAGTCAGCTGAGCTTTGGCTCAGTTTGTCACTGTCCACATTTCCATCTGCAGTGCTGTAATAGCAGCAGAGTCAAGTGCCTGGAAGTGGTACTTCACTTCAGACTACTGGCTTCTTGGAATGGCCCAGGATTTACATGTGACTTCCCTGCAGACTTTCTTCTTAGCCTGTTCAGACCTGGAGGTCTCAGAGGGCCTGTATAAGAAGCTCGTGTTCTATGCCCTCATATGCCAGATCCCTGCTGGGGCAGCTGTAGCAAATCTTAACTACGGGGCACCCTCTCAAACCACCCCTAACATCAGGAATCTCCTGACTTGTCCAAGCCTGCTGAGCTCCAGGCTTTGCTGCTTTTCCAGAGCATTTCTGCAGGGCTTCAGGGGCAAGGATGAGCTGTGTTCCTCCCCGATCCCATTTGTACCTTGTGGGAACTCTCTAGCTGCATTCACGCCATCCTGCACTGCATTTCCCCCACTGAACCCCAGTACGGAGTCTGGTCCAGCAGGCTGTCCTGGGCTGTCTGCAGCCACAGGAGAGAAGGTTTTTAGTATTGCAGCAGCAGCAGTGTGAATATGTGTAGGATTTGAGGACAAACCTATCCCTTCTCTTGTGTTTACTCCTTTCCAGTAAACTAATCGAAGTGTGGGAAGCATTGCAGAGGGAACAGCCCCCTCATTATGCAACAAAAAATATTCTGTAGCAAGAAGCGCATGGTTTCAGTTGAAGATACATTTTCTTTTCCCCGTAATTAGCAGTTTGAGCCCATTTCTGGCATAATTTCAAGAGGCAAAATCTCTCTAATACCAGTGTGACTGGCTGACTGGGTTCCAGAGTCCTTCCTGCCATGACAGTGTGAGATTGTATTAATGTCCTTGTGAAGTATGAGCAGATCCATTGTAGTATAACTGGCGCTGTGGGGGAAAGCTGGTCTTGGCCCCAGCTGTTGGGTGGCACATCAGTAGCAAAATGTGTAAGCACTCCAACACTACCTGAAGGCTAATGGAGTTGCTCTTTGTGTTCTGTGAAATCACTTCCCAGTTACCCAGTGAACAATACGCCTCATCCTTCTATTTTTTTCCAGGTTGAGATACTTTGTGAGCATCCCCGGTTTAGAATATTTGTGGATGGACATCAGCTTTTTGATTTTTACCACCGTATCGAAACACTGTCAGCAATTGACACGATAAAGATAAACGGAGATCTTCAGCTCACAAAACTTGGCTGAACTTGGTAGGACTGCAGATTCCAAACGGGCTCAGGTGCCATCGTCCATTTGGAGAAGTGACAGCCGGTTCTGGACACAGCCATGGTAGGAAGGCTGCCCTGTTCCTTTTCCCACAAGCAGTTCTTCACTCCTGTGCCGATGAACCAGGCTGTTGTTTATCCTAATGAAGAACATTGTTGGTTAATAGACGTTGAGCCATTTTTCTTGGATCAAAATAGCTCACCTGTGCTGGATAATCAAATGGGAATGGATTCAGAAAGACTCGCAGTCCTGTTTCAGAGCTCACCATTTCTGAAGCACAGCGCTAAAACCAGTTACTGAACAGCAGTGACAACAACAAAAGAAGTTTTTCTTTTGCAAATATTGTTTCTGCACTGAAGTGGAGTAGCGTAGCACAACACGGGGCCGTGTGCTGATGCCCTTGCCTGGGGCCTGAGCCCGGTTCCATGGAAATCAATGGCAAAACTCCCACTCACTTTAACGTGGTACAATCAAACTGTCTAGTCCTTAGTCAAGCACAATCCCCAGCGATTTCTATGGGATTTTTGCACACACCTGGGGTCCAGCTCTTCTGCTGGTGTATCGCCTCCATGGCATGCAATGGAATTCTGCTGATTGCTCCCAGCTGCCGATTTGGCCCAAGGACTGTGCAAAAACCAAACAAGGGTGTGAGGACACAGCCTGTATATTTTAGTCGGGGTATTTGCATAGAATGTAGGTTGTTACAAGTTTTTGCACAATGTATTGTTAATACAATTTTTAAAGCTTATCTGTAGTTTATTTATTTATACTCATTGTATGTATTACTAGCAAAAAAAAAAAAAAAACAAAAAACCAAACAAACAATCTTCCTGATGGTTAGAAACAGCAAAGTGTTAACATTTTGAACGTACAAAATGGCTTAGGTTCTTTGGGTAAACTCTTGAAAACTCTCTGTTTCCTATTGAAAATTTAGTTACATTTTACTGGAGCCAACCAGTCCCTGGCAAAGCCTGGGCATTATAGTTGGTGGGGGTGGGATAATTCTTCCTATATTCACTAAAAACTGTTTTTCAGGCTTTCTAACTTTGCTGCACAGGATAGGTTTGAGTTAAAAGTCGATCCATTAAAAGAAAAACCAACAACAAAAAAAAAACCCCACCAAAAACCAAACAAACAAACCCCCACCCAAATCTTAAAATAGTGAATTTGTAGCTTTAACTGTGCTTTTATAACCTGAGGAAAACAAAAAGTTACATTTGGTAGTCTCCTAGTTTGGAAAGAGAACCAGCCTGTTTCTAGGGGAGATGGGAGATGTTTTGCACTTGTTTGAGAACATACTTAGCCTTTGATATGACAATTAAAACTTGTCTAGACAGCCAAGTTATTAATGTTTGAAAATCAGCTACTGCACATGAATAATAACTTTTCAAGTAGCTTTTTAAATAGTAGGTATAGCTGTATAAACACAGTCATTGTGCTACACTGTAAATGAACACAGCCACTTTTCTTGACTTCTTCAAGACTAAAGACACTTTTTTTCCTTGGCTGCTCACAATAGACTTTGGCAGGTCTTTCTGAGTAGTTATAATCATGATATAAACACATATTTAGGGAATTTTGAAAACATGTAACATAGGGAATTTCTAAAACACAGAATACAACAGCATCCTTTGTAGCACAGTACTTAAAAAAAAAAAAAGGGGAGAGAAGAATCTCACAAACAGAACTATGTTAAACCTTCAATAAAGCTGTGTTTTAAAGTAACTGGAACTGGAATACCCAAAGTTAAGGGTTGCAAAGCCTCATTTTGTGCTAATTTGGCCTGCAGTTAAGAAGCCTTAGACTGCAAGCTTAAATTCCAGATGTGGCTCTAGGCCAAAGCCTGTTGAGGTCAATTAGAGTCCTCTGAGCATAGAAGCCTGATTCTTATTTCATGCAAGTGCAAATCTCTCTGTAAAGCCAAGGGAGTGTTGCTGCTACTGCAGACAAGTTGAAAATCAGGCTGCCACCTACGAGATGCAAGATAAAAATGGAATTCTAAGCCTTAACATTGACATTCCCTGACTTTTCCTTCTTTTTCCAAATCAAGAGAGAGCCTGGTATTTCCCAGATCTTTTTATCTGGTGTCTGGTTTTTAAGCCACATCAGATTCTATTTGTATTCCAGATTGAAACTTGATATGAAATGTTCCTGTCTTGCTTTGTTTTTATTCTTTTACATGATACATGATGACTGTTTCATTTTCCATTGTATACAGAATGCTGACAATGTTTCAGTACAAAATACATTCTCAAAAATTATGATGATGATGATAATAAAAATCCAAGGGAAAGGTGCTTCTACATGAAGTGTTTGGCTTCTTCTCCAGCTTGGAAATGCTCTGGTACCAAAGCAGATGCAGGCAGAAGATGAATTCTGTCTGGAGAGACACATAGCACCCTCCCTGTCTAGCACTTTCTCCAACTAGCTCTGGAAAGCCAAGTTTGCTCCGTGCCATTGCCTGAGGCTGTTCTACTAGTTTGGTGGCCATGAGTAGGAGGCTGGAGAGAGTAAGTAGTGCCATGACCCTACAGTAGCACAAACCCAGAAGGGATCTCTTTCCAAAGGCACACCTGTAGAGGTTTCCCCATGATGCCGTTACTGGAGCCTAGAAAAAGCAATTTGGCTTAGATGAAATTTCAGCTGCTTGGGATTCCTGGTAGGTTAGCACAGCCCTTAGACTTTTTCTGTGCCTCACAGCATGGTGCCTGTACCAGGAATGCCAAGGTGAATTACATGCACCACTGTCTCAGTGGTGTCTGTCAGGAGCAAGGGCCCAGGGACACTGCCTCACCCCCCTTCCCACACACTGTGGTGGGGCACTCCCATTTGTTCCCACTGCAGAAGTTTTCTGTCTCAGGAAAATGCTTTATTGAACCCAATTCTGGTTTTGCCTTTGCATAATTCCACCAACTGTGGTACCTGGTTCTGCCCTGCTGTGGTTTCTGAGCCAGGCTTCAAGGCCAGAAGGGCTGTGAACCCACTCCCGCTGGGCTGTGGTTTGGCTGAGAGCTCAGTAAAGGGCAGAAAGTCACAGTTAAGTCTTCCATTTCTATTTCTCTGTCTAACAACAGTTAGGAAGTCTTTATTTTATTTTTGCTCCTGGGCAATACCGGGCTATAGCAGGCAAAAGAAAGAGGATGCCTATGTGACCAAAGGCTGTTCCACACATGCTTGGCTTATGTTGGGTGATTGTGCTCAAAAGCAGCTGCTGAACTGAACACTTCCATGTGCAGCCTAAGTCAGAGAAAATGGAGGCCTTAAATGTTTCTGTTCAGTTAGACTTTGAATCAAATCTAAGTGTTTAAGATGGGAGACTGTGCTGCAAAAGTTCTGATCTCCACAAAATAAGGATTATTCAGATTGTCAATTTGTGTATGAGCTGTACTAGACCTGAAATAAGGCTGTTTCCACATTGAGACAAAAGTATTCCAAATGTTTTTCAGTAGGGAAAAGTAGTCTGTGAGGTTCCTGGAAGGACTAAGTGAGTGTGTAAACCAATTTTTTAACTGTTATGATAGAATTTATGAGCTGAATATTTCCATAGTTTCCTCTGAAGGAGGAAAAGGATTCTGAAATGAAATCCCCATAGGGACTGGAATCACTTAACTTCAGTGATTCCACACTTTATTATTCACATAGCTTTATTTTTACAAAGAGATGGAAAAGCAGGAAAAAACCAAACAAACAAAATACCACCCCCACCCCCAATATCAGATTACTATGTTTTTAATTGGCTGTAATAAAGTCGATTTAATGGAGGGGAAAAAAAGGGGGGAAAAAGAGGTTATTGCCTACTCAGAAAGAGCTTTGAAGTACTTCAGTATCACTTGAGGTAGCATCTGTGTCTAAATCTGTGTCTAAACAAGTTTCACATAAACACTGTTCCACAGCCAAGCTGTTAAAAATGTTACAAAATACCTTCTTTTAATGCCACAGTTAGAAATGTTTGCCCCACCTTTAAAGAACATTTTGTACTAAATACTACTGTGTTGCCTATGTGAACTTGCAATAACATATATCACCTTCTCCCTCCTCTCCTTGACTAGCTTGAGAAGAAATAGGCGTAATATTGCTAAACCAGTTGAATGTGACATCTGCTTGAGACATAGCATCTTTCTTCAGGGCTGTTTTAAGTAAACATCCTGAAAACCAAACACAGAGCCTGATTCAGCGTTGTGCTGTGCCAGCTTTCCACCCTTGTCATTCTCCTGCTGTCAGGCTGAGGCTGAAGCCCTGTGATTTTCATGTAAGGGAGCAGGACTGAGATTTTTATCTGCCAGGATTTCAACTATTCATAGTGGAGAAAGCAAGAACAGAGTTGTCACAGCGCTCTCAAGCTAGGTAGTAGAGCCGGGGTAGCATGGCGTGCTGTAGTCCTAGATGAACACAAGTGCAGAGGGAGGCAGTGGACATTGCAGAGCCAGCCAGGCTGCGGAGCTGCATCACAGTTGCTCAGAGATGGGCACTGTTTCTCTTGCCACCTTCTGCAACCCCATACCAGAACACCATCAAAAAACAAGAGTTGCATACAAGCTCAAAAGGCACAAATAGGTTCATGCTCCTACTCACCTTCTTCAAAATAGGCTCCCAAATAAATAATGGGAAAATTTAGGAGTAGCTGTACTGCTAAGGTATTTTTTCCTCACAGACATTCAAGCAGTGCATCTGATGTGGGGCTCTTGCTTCTCATCTGTGAGAAGTGCTCCCTGCAGAAATGTAGAGCACTGCTTCCTGCACTCAAGCTGGTTACAGTGACCTTTCCATGCAGAGAGCTGCAGAACCACAACTCTGCTGAGCCAGTTAGTGGTGGCTCTAAGCAACCTCCCAGCCTCCATGGAAGTGATATGATGGTATCAGGAACAAGAGTCAGGCTGAGGGAACGTCTACATGCTCACCGTGCTAAGCACAGCATTTAGGAAGAAAAGCTACACAAGAGTGGGAACTGTTTGTGACTTGGTGAGACTTTGTGTCATGGTGGGCACTGTGATTTTCTCACGTGGATCAGAACGTGTACAGGTAAAAGCCACTTTGCCATGAATGGTATGCGGGGTTAGAACCGAGCCCAACCCAAACAGAGTAAAAATGAGTGACAGACTGGCTTTGATACGCCCTCTTCGCTCCTCCCAGCAACGGCTGTGTTAGGAACATACACAGTGACTACCAGGAGATTCAGCAGCATGTGCAGGATCAAAATAATCTATTCATACTCTGCCACAGGTCCTCCCTAGCTTCTGTTGTAGGGTCTCCATTTCTCTGTCAACAAGTGACTATATCCTGCTGCTTTTAAAATCCATGTCAAAAATGCCTTTGACTTTCACAGACATAGGTCTGTAAGAAAAGGGGTATTTCTAGCTTTACCTCTCCAGTTATTTTCAGCTGGGACATACTCTAAAACTGAGTTTATTTTTAAGGATGAATAGAGGACTATTTCTGTCTGCATTATTCATTTGACAGCCTCCACAGAAAGCAATGCCTCTCTCTGCTGTAGTAATGCTGGTCTCACAGTTAGTTACCTTCTGATGTTAAGAAGTGAGGGTGTGCAGGAAATGACCAGGCAATAACAGTAAAATGTATAATTCACCACTGGCCTATTTTTATGTGTTGTGCCAATTTCATAGCAAACTTTTAATAAGAATAAAACACGAAACCTTCACTAGGTTGTTCTGTCTTTTATTGGAATTACTGATTGTTACACACCCTCTTGACTTCTTTAACTTCTGGCTTATTTTCTGTCCCATTTTTGTGGTGTAGCTAACTCTTCCCCTCATAAAACTATAGTAGGAGAATTTAGGATGACACATTGAGGTGCTGAAATGCATCCAGAGAAGGGAAACAAAGCTGGTGAAGCATCTAGAGAACAGGTTTGGGGAGGAGCAGCTGAGGCTACTGAGGTCATTTAGCCTGGAGAAGAGGCTGAGGGAAGATCTTCTCACTCTCTGCAATTCCTTGAAAGGAGGTTGGAGCCAGGTGGGTGTTGATCTCTTCCCCATTGTAAGAAGTGACAGGAGAAAAGGAAAGGGCCTCAAATTGCCCCAGGGGAGTGTCGTAGTTTTAGAGCAGACAGAAGCTCTTTCACCCCTCCCAAAAGGGGTAAAAGAAGAACGTTCCACACAGGATTGGAAAGAATAGGAAATTTAAATGGAAGTACTACTCACAACTATACACACAACAGTACAAAACCATACCAAATGCACAGAATCATATTCAGCCTTGGCCCAGTTCTCTCCAACCTGGGCGTACCAAAACCTCACTAGGCCAACATCATTCAAAACCCTCCCCACCGCCCCATGCCTCAATCCCAAGCCTCAATGCCCCCCACCCCATACCTCCCTACTTCCCCCCATGACAGGCTCAAATGAGGCAGTAAAAATCAGCCTGGCCACTCACAGGGCCAAAAGCCTCCCCCAAAATACCAAACAAGAGCCATCGGCCAATGTGTGCTGGGAGCAGGGAGAGGGATAAAAGGGCAGGACAGACAGAAATGTCTGCTTAGGCTGATGGGAATGAAATAACAAGATTACATTTTCTAGTGTCCACCCCTTGGGTACTTCTGGAGGACTTTTCTCAGTGGTTACAACATCCAGTCTTAAACCCACATCAGGGAGGTTTAGGTTGGATATTAGAAGCAACTTTTTCCCTGAAGGGTCCTCAACCATTGGAACAGGATCTGCAGAGAGGTGGTAGAATCCCCATCCCTGGAGGTGTTTCAAAGAGGCAGAGATNGACAGAAGCTCTTTCACCCCTCCCAAAAGGGGTAAAAGAAGAACGTTCCACACAGGATTGGAAAGAATAGGAAATTTAAATGGAAGTACTACTCACAACTATACACACAACAGTACAAAACCATACCAAATGCACAGAATCATATTCAGCCTTGGCCCAGTTCTCTCCAACCTGGGCGTACCAAAACCTCACTAGGCCAACATCATTCAAAACCCTCCCCACCGCCCCATGCCTCAATCCCAAGCCTCAATGCCCCCCACCCCATACCTCCCTACTTCCCCCCATGACAGGCTCAAATGAGGCAGTAAAAATCAGCCTGGCCACTCACAGGGCCAAAAGCCTCCCCCAAAATACCAAACAAGAGCCATCGGCCAATGTGTGCTGGGAGCAGGGAGAGGGATAAAAGGGCAGGACAGACAGAAATGTCTGCTTAGGCTGATGGGAATGAAATAACAAGATTACATTTTCTAGTGTCCACCCCTTGGGTACTTCTGGAGGACTTTTCTCAGTGGTTACAACATCCAGTCTTAAACCCACATCAGGGAGGTTTAGGTTGGATATTAGAAGCAACTTTTTCCCTGAAGGGTCCTCAACCATTGGAACAGGATCTGCAGAGAGGTGGTAGAATCCCCATCCCTGGAGGTGTTTCAAAGAGGCAGAGATGTGGTTCTGAGGGACACAGTTTAGCACCAGTCTTGGTGGAGTTAGATACTGGTTGGACTCAATGATCAAAAAGGTCTTTTCCAACCAAAAACATTCTATCTGATCCCTGCGTAACAGAACAGCAGCTGCAACAGGGCCTCGGAGGGGAATGTATATGTCAAATTTCATTCACCCCTTGCATCAACTCCTAAAGAGGCCCTTGAAAAGCTCTTATTTGACCTGTAATACTGAGAAGACTACAGGCATAAGTTTTGGGAGGAAGGAAGAGAAAGGGTTCCCAAGGGCACCTAATGTGGCAAGTGCCATGTGTACTTTCCCATCCTGATAAATCACCACAGATGCCTCAGAGCTGGGCACTATTTTCATGGTGTGCTTCTGAACTTGCTGGCAAGCCAGTTCACGCTGAGGAATTTACTCGCAGGAATATCAGGAATATGAGTCTTTGCTGGAACTGATTTTGAAATTTTGACATCCACCACTCTTCTAAGAATGGAGGCTGGCTCTGAAACACCAAGTCAGATCAAGCACTCTCCAGAAGTCACACATTTGTCCTTTTGTTTACATTCTGAGGCTTCAGTTTCCACACCGGTGCCTTACTAGACCAGGGCTGTGATGATGGGCAGAGGGGTCATATTCCATGAAGAAGCCTGAGAAGGAGGTGCTGATCAGCAGCTCTCTTCCAAACAGGCAGGAGACCTGCAATTCTCTCTCAGCAGTCAGAAATGACAGCAAAGTGGAGCTGTGCTGGTTTGTGGATCAGGGTTTACTTGTGACCAAAATGCAGGAACAAATCCTGGTTAATTATAGAATCACAGAATCTTTTGGTTGGAAAAGACCTCCATCACTGAACCCAACTATCAACCTAAGACCACCACGGCCATTAAACCATGTCCCAAAGTGCCCTGTCCGCACATTTCTTGAATGCCTCCAGGGACAGTGACTTCACCACCTCGCTGGGCAGCCTGTTCCAATGCCTTTCAGTAAAGAAATTCTTCCTAATATCCTATCTAAACCTCCCCTGACACAATTTCAGGCCACTTCCTCTCACCTGACACTAGGGAGAAGAGCCCAACTCCCACCTTGCTCCAACCTCCTTTTAAGAAGTTGTAGAGAGCAATGAGGTCTCCCTTCAGCCTCCTCTTCTCCAGACTAGTGAAAGATTAGAAAACCTTCACTGGAGAGAAAGGAAATGAGATTCCAGTAGTAGGCAATCTGACCCAAACACAAAGAGCTATGCTCCTTTGGTAACCAGAGGCCATGGGCAGGCAGGTGCTGCTTGGATCAAGCAGAGGCAGAGCTCCATTCCCTGGGGCAGCCTGTCATCACACAATGAGAGGAGGTGTTGGAAGTTTCTGAGAGTGCTCAATGGCTCTACCTTCTCCTGTCTCCCAAAGCCCTTGTGATGGGAGAAAAGGCAGTGCTGACAGTACTGTAATTTATGACAAGCCACAGTAGCAGCTACAACACTCCAAGAGGCCAAGAATTCTTTTCTGGCTGGTCACAAAGAACTGCTCTGTTCAATGAGAGAGGCAATCTCTGTCTAGAAGACATTCAGACCAGAACTAAGGACAGAATATGGCTTTAGGTAGAAAAAATATTCTGGGGAAAGCAACAGATTCACTGCAATCTCCACAGGAAAACAAAATATTTGAATGTAAAGGTACAAAGGCCACAACAAGGATAGTGGAGTTCCTTTTACACTTCAGCTCTGGAAGAAAGAAACTGAGCTTCAGTGGCTACAAAAAAGACTTTGAGGGGCAAAGCTGGCAGCAGCTCCAGGTTACTGTGTGAGTACAGAGCATAGCTTCCACATCCACTCTCCTCCGTTTCTTTCTCAGAAGTGGCCAGTCCTGTCCATGAAAGAGAACCATTCTGGCCCAAAATCACATCTACCTGGTAATGCTAAAAATAGCAAAGGATCGATCATCAATTAACAGGAGTTGTCTGTCAGTGCTTTGAAGTTCTTTATTGGGTAGCACTAAATAAAGTACCCCTTGGCTGGTGTCTGTAGAAGACACATAATGGTCTGAAGCCATAGAATTCCCCTGTGGTACACAATGAGTAGCTTCCTCTAGGATCAGAGGGGCTATTTGTAATGCAAAACCCTTCCAAAATACTATTTTTCTTCTAAATAATAAATGTTGAATGGCGTTCTGACGACTTTTTTGCAGCCTCCACTGACATACAGTGCTTTCAACTGCAATTTAAATAATGCAGAAGAGAAGCTGGAACACAGATCACATTCCTTAGCAGGGAGTTTTCTGCTGCAGGTTGAATTCAAAAGAGGACGTGCACTAGGTTTTCCCTCAACAAAATACAGCAGTCACAAGCTGAGTGATGCAGACAGGCAGATCTTTCTCAATTGGAGTGGTAAAATTGAGCACCTGCTGGAGTATGAACTGGTTGAAGGTTCCCATAACAAACCCAACCTCTTTGAGCTCTTCAAAAGATGCTCTCAAGCGGAATAACAGGATTTTGTTTTGCAAAGGGAAGCACATCATTGTTTTTTAGTGCCTTGTACAGTTGCAGATATGATAGTGCAGGCCAGAAGATGATGGTCTTAAGTGAAAGCAAATCAGCTGTAATGCTAATTGTTGCTGTGTTTATGTATTACCAGCTGTATTGATTAGCTTCAGCCTGGTTGTCACTGGCAACTAGGGAGCATGATACATTATCTTGTGCTAGTGCTGGGGAGCAGCAGAGATTAGTGTATTTTTAGAAACCGGATTCCCACAGCGTAATTGTAGCAACTGGATGATCATTCACATGCATATTAAAATGCCAACAGATGAACTCCTGGATGGTGCCAACAAACGTTTCATTGCTTGGGGTAGGAGGAAAGGGAAGGAATGAACAGCTCAGAAGTTCAACAACTCACAAACATGATGTTTTTACCTCTAAGAGTGTCCTCTGAGAGCTCTGTGGCTTGTGGCGGTCAGTGTGAAAGGGGAGCTAGTAAAAAGCAGAATCTCACTTTCTGGGATGAAGAGATAATGCATCTGCAGGTTTGAGTGTCCATACATCTCTGGCCTTACTTGGTCTCTGTACCCAAAAAGATAACTGATGGCCATCTATTGACATCCTTCAAGGGCTCAGTCCTGGGGTGTCAGCAGGCAGTGTTTGGGCAGCCTGTGTTGCACAACAGAGTGTGGTGCTGAGGTATCCAGCTCACTAAATCTCCTCAGGACTGAAGAATTACATGAAACTGTACAGATGGTAGAGCCAAGATGCCTGTAAGCAAAGTCAGTTGGGAGGCAACCAGGAGCTGGCCTGCACAGAGCAGGTGTGCAGCAGCATCTGTTGGGCAGTTACACGGATCATAAAACACTCAATTGTCTTGTAAAGCAGAAGAAGCTGTTTCTGATTCTCTGGGAATATTATCAGCCAGGTTAACAGTCCTGTCATTGGGCTAGTTTAGACAAGAGTTGTTCAGGACTCACCAAGGTCTGAACCTTTTCACTAAGAGCCAACCCAAGTGTCTCTAAGTAGAGCAAAATAAGGGTTCATTTCCAGAAGAAATAATTAATGTACACTTGAAGCAGTCACTCAGGCAGATGTCAGAATGCCAGTTATCTTCTAGCAAGACTGTTGCTGTACTCAGCATAAAGAAACTGATGACCACAGATCATCGCAGGAACACGGTGACCACTACACTTGAGAAAACTGCCACTCCAAAGGGTTCAGAGTCTGGCTGTGCTAACTGGAACATGATTTGGAGGACAGCAGAAGGGACAATGTGGCAGACACCTATAGCATAGCTGGCTTCAAACAGATTTCTCTTTCAATTCTAAGTAGAATTGTTTTGAAACCTATCATATTCTTAAATTTTATGTAGTTATCACTGATATTGCAGTTGGTTTTGGGAGGCTACGACGTGCCTGATGTTCTTCAGAGCTGGTTCTTTTCATGCCCACTGATAACTGTTCATGAATGGCACTATACTCCATGCAAGGAAAGTTCTTGTCTGCCTTCAATCTCTCACTCTTCTGTCTCATTATATGCCTCTTTTCATAGGTAGATGAATAAAGAGAAGACCCTAAACTACCTTCTCAGGAACAGTTCACCATGTTTATTATCACCTTTTTCAAGGTTTCAAAGACTTTTTCAACATAATGACAAAATAATGACCACAAATGTTTCTAAAGCTGGGCTTCAATCCACACTGTGAGAATGAACAACCACCACATTGAAGGGAAACTGCAGGAGCTGGCATATTGCCAAGCAGTAAATGTGAGATAAGGACCTGCTCCAGGGGGTGTATTGCAACGTGAAATCTAAGGGTAGAGACTTTGCAGATCAAGTTCTATCTTAATTTCAGAAAAGCCTCTAATTAATTATGCTGAAAGGTGTGTTTTCAAGCCTTCCTACACCTGGCTTTCAGGATACCACCCCCCCCCAGTTATCTGCAGCCAATGACTCCCTCTGTGTCACTCTCTTCCCACGGGGATTTTAGACACCGAATTGTCATAGCAATGACACTGAACCATCTCCTCAGCCTGTTCCTACTTGCTTGTGGCCAATCTCCAAAGATTTTTTTGTGCCATTTTTACCTACAGTGCTGGAAGGGAGTAGCCAGATCTGGCCTCTCAGAGCAACACCACTTCACAGAGAACATATAATCATAAAACAGTTTGGATTAGAAGGGATTAAAGATCACCTAGTTCCAACCCCCCTGCAATGAGCAGGTGACACCTTCCACTAGACCAGCTTGCTCAAGGCCTTGTCTAACCTGGCCTTGAAAACCTCTGTGGAGGGGACATCCACAGCCTCCTTGGGTAACCTGTTCCAGTATCTCACCACCCTTACAGAATTTCTTCCTAATATCCAATTTAAATCTACCCTCCTCAAGCTTCAAACCATTGGCTCTCATCATACCATTACACGCCGTTATAAAAAGTCCCTCCCCAGCTCTCCTGCAGCCCCCTTCAGGTACTGGAAGGCTGCTATAAGGTCTCCCCATAGTCTTCCCTTCTCCAGGCTGAACAGCCCCAACTCTTACAGCCTGTCCCCACAAGGGAGGTGCTCCAGCCCTCTGATCATCTTCATGGCCTCCTCTGGACCTGCTCCAGAACACCTAGTTCTGGGGAGGACAGAAATATCCTTTGTAGCAATCAGGGTGATGTGGCTTCAAACAAGAGGTCACAATTTTCACTGCCAGAGACTAGCACCCATCTTGGGCTCATAGTAACTCCAATTGCCCTCTTTGAAGCTACCTGGTTTAGACCTCAAACAGATGCAGAGGGAAATTGTGAATACCTTCACAGGTAAACTTTGAAAGACAGCCACAGGCTGTGAAGGCTGGCAGACAGATATAGATCAGCAAGCCGAAACCTCCCCAGCAACATGTAACCAGTCCATACAAATACAATTATACACACACTCACTGGGAGAAGATGATAGAGTGACTCAAATATGTGCCAACAGCTTCTCAGGGTGAGGATTTAGAAGAGTTCTTTGGTACAACAAATACTGTTGCTTAATACACCATTTTCCACAAAGATAGCCATTTGGTTTGGTTTCTCTGCTGAGGCAAGTGGAGTGGCTACACTGATGAGAAAACTGGAAGCCTTTTGTTGGGTGAGTAGTAGCTGCAACTGCAGGGGTATTCACAGCAGCTTCTGCAGCAATTTCAGCCACAGTAATTCAAACTAGTCTCTGTGGATTCCCTATATATGCAGTGGAACAGACAGCCACTTCTCCAGAAGAGGTTTGAGCAGAGACAGCTTCGATGCTCTGAATGGGCTTAGCTCCAATATTTATAAAGTGACTTTGAGGACACCTGCCTTCTAACAAACCCTGGGACAGCAACATGCCCTTGTGGCTAAGAAGGCCAACGGTATCCTGCAGTGCATTAAGAAGAGTGTGGCCAACAGGTTAAGGGAGGAGTATTATGTCCACTTTTGGGCTCCTCAGTTGAACAGGGACAGGGAAGTGCTACAGAGTGTCCAACAGAGGCTAAAAGGATGATTAAGGAACTGGAATATCTTGTAAACAACAACAGGCTGCAGCAGGTGACTGCAGATGTTTCCTCAAGGAAGGAAGCTACCACCCCAAGAAAACTGAGGAGCAAAAGGCTTTCAGTGCTAAAGGCAGAAGGTTACACATCATGCACACCAAAAATGACACCTGGAATTCTGCTTTCACAGACATTCACCTATCCTTCCAGGCTTGAAAGAAATCTGAACAAAGGCTTGGAAAGAGCTGAGGCACCAAGTGCAACACCTGCAAAGCATCCCTCTTCAACACCTCAAGGGTGATGTAAGAATCTTCTATATGTAGGAGTAAGAAACACAACACATTTATCAACTAGAAACACTAAATGATGTGGAAAGGGATCTATAAACACATGGCTTTTATTTATTTTTAATTACCTTCCATATTACTGAGAACAGAGTTTCTTAATAGCCAGATCCAAAGTAATGATTGGTTATGGGAAATTTCAATGACTTTCAAGCGGGTCCTGCGCTGCCAGAGGCAGATGGCAATAGGAAAACACTGTGTACCTCCCTTCCCACCAACACTAAAAACAGATAAAGCAGAATTGTATTTCAAAAGATATTTTATCATTTTGCTTAGACTGGATAGAGCCCTTTTTTTATTCCTCTCCTTTCTGAACTGCTCAGCATACACAGGACGACAGAGCAATGCCTTGTCAAAACACAAGCTACTAAATAGCTCTTGGCTGGTGGGTTTCTTTGCAAACAGGACTGGGTGAACATTTCAGCTTTCAGCCTTCATTACTTGATGGTAAGCTAAGATGGGTAACTCACACAATCATAGAATTGTTTCAGTTGGGAAAGACCACTCAGATCATTGAGTCCAACCATTATCTAACTCTACCAAGTATGATGCTAAACCACGTCCCTCAGCACCACTTCTCCGACTCTTTGAGACACCTCCAGGGATAGAATTTCAACCACCTCCCTGGGGAGTCTGTTCCAGGGTTTGAGAACCCTTTCAGCCAAGAAATTTCTTCTAAAATATCCAACCTCCCAAAGGACGATTTGAGGTGACTTTCTCTCTTCCTATAATTTGTTACTAAGGAGAAGAGACCAACCTCCACCTCACTTCAAACTCCTTTAATGAAATTGTAAAGAATGAGGGATCTCCTCAGCATTCTCTTCTTCAGACTAAACAACCCCAGTTGCCCCAGCTGCTCCTCACCAGACCTGTTGTCCAGGCCCCTCACCAGCTTTGTTGCCCATCAGTCTACTCTTAATGCTGGTACTCAACAGATGTTGACGATGTTACAGCAGCAAACAAATGTGATCTGTTTTGGGCCACCAGTTTTGTGCACAGCTTCTATTTTATCACTCCAAGAGGGCTGAATGCCAGAGATGGGTGAATGACCACCAGCTACACAACGTCCAAGTCAGCCTGACAGGTGTTTCAGAGTCATTTACCAAAAGGTATAAATAGCAGGCATTAATTATTAAGCACCCACCTCTGAGGGAATGGGATAGAAACGTGTTGAGCTCAGCCTCTGTTAGCACCAATGCTGCCACGTATGCAAGCATGCTCACCCTCGGGTAAGGCTGCAGCCTTCACAAAGGCGAGGGAATGGGCATCACTCCTAAAACCAGAAATGGAACAGGCCCATGGCTCTGCTCAGAGCCAACAGCCCTTCAGCTACTTACATAGCCACAGCCCCACTTTGTGAATCTGCCAGCACACAGGAAAAAAAAACATAGGCATGAAACCCTTTGCTCAGCAGATGCAGGACAGGCTTTTCATTTTGTAAGACAGTATTGTTTTTACATGCAGTCTTAGCTAAACTCAGGAATCATGATGCCTTCTTACTTCATTCCTTGGCTACTTTTTCCACCTGAGCAAAGACTTGGGGCTAATGGCTTTGGTAGACTGCATAAAGAGAGGGGCAAGGATACCTTCACCCATTTTGTTAAACTTGGAAGATCTTGGAGACACAGGACTTTGTATCTACAAGCATTTTCTGTTGCTGGTGGGGGTATCCAGACCTAGAGATTTGGAATCTGAATCTTTTATTTTTACTCTTGCTTATTTTATACTCAGCATACCAGGATAACCCATTTGAATACACACCAAGGAAACGAGTGGACCAGGATAATCCATTTGAATACACACCAAAGAAATAAGGGAAGACCCCTCAGATTTGTAACTCAGTTAGGGCCGTACTAAACCTTCCATGAGAAAAGATCCAGATAGAGGTGATCCTACTCTGACAGAATGCCAGCACTGAGGATGTTATTTAAAGATATCAGAAGTCAAAGAAGGTGATGTCCAAGAAGGAGATGTCAAAGGACTGGGACTCCTCTGGAGTACCCAAATGTGACACAGGGGCAGCATGTTAGCTGGAAAAGCCTCAGAGAAAACAATCTTCACGTAGACAAACAACATCAAGGACCAAAAAGCAGGCATCACTTTATTTTCTTTTTGTCCTTTGAAAGAAAAGTATGAATACATACAGGTAGTCATACACAGACCTATTCCTGACCTTCAAAATGTTTTTAACAAGTCCAAAGCCTACATATGTGAGTTAGGTAGTTATCAATGCTGCCTGCTGCATGCTACCTATAGAGAGACTTACCACCTACAATCTGTTGGGACACCCTTCTTTTCTTGCAGTCATTACATTGGTAAAAGAGTGATTCTGTTTTTTCATAGCTAAGTGATCTCTGCGCAATAGGAAATGCAAACAACATCTTTGTGCACCAGAGAAGGTCCTGTGGTGGCAATATTTGTTTCCTGGGAGGTCAAGTAGTTTAATTCAACATCAAAGTGTAAAATCAAGCAAAAAGAATCACAGGAATAAAGTGGATACCCAAAAGCTCACTCACATACTGTGCATTTCCCATACACTAGTACCAGCTGTCACAACTGCAGAGATGATTTCCTGTTCTTCCTGGGACTCATCATTCACCATCGTATTTTCTCTAAAAGCTTTGACTTGCAAGGGAAACCTGGAGAATGCTGTGGAGCCTTACCTAGGCCAACATTAGACTGGAATCCAACACAGCTCTGACCTACTGCTATCTGACACCTCGGCACAGAAAGTCACCTTTCAGTTCAGGCTGCAATTGTCCAGGCTGTCCCACAGAAAGCCAAGCCTGACACTTTTCATACATGAGGCCTTCCCACAGGCAAGAATGAATCTCAAGAAATTGTAGACTTAAGTGATGTCTCCTTCTACACAAAGAAGTGATAAAAAACACCTTGGAGACTTACTGCACTAGGCTCTAGGGCATGCTAGTAGCTATGTGATGCTACCAGGGTACACAGAGAAATAACAAGGAAATAATTTTGAAGAGGGAAGAAACCACCCAGATCCACTCTAAAACTGAATGGAAGGCTACCACATAGCTTCCATATAACAGACTGTGACTCAGGAGAAACTGGTCTGGCTCAGTAGAACCAATCAGAACACCAAATGGCTCTTTGTCAAGTCCTGCAGGGGGTTATCGCCCTGGGTTTTTTTCAGTTAGCATAGAGTTGTAGCTCTGTCTGTCTGCATCTCTGTCAGACTGAGGAAGGGCGACTCTCCAGAGAAGTGGCCTAGCTAGTAGTGGTGTATAAATTGTCAGCCAAAACCAGAGATGTGTAAGTAACAGAGGCCTCTCTGAAGGCATAGCCTGTAGGAGAATTTAAGTATGCCTCGATGGTGTAGAATTGCAGAGTGAAAAAATCTTCTGTGTATAACCTGCTGTCAAACTGCATCTGAAGACATTTACAGAGGAAAAAAAAAAAAAAATCAGAAGGCTCACAGCTCAGCAGCCACAAGCATGCATATAGCTGGCTGCATGCAAGAGAACAGGTCAGTGTGCCGCACTACTCCAGCAGGTTCAGTTCTCCTCATCCCTGCAGCAACTCTGCACAAGGCTCTCCAATAGCAACCGAATTCCATCAGCACAACTCAGATAAAAAGATCAGAGAAGGTACAAAAGGATGTGCTAGAGGCATGGTAGTTACATGCTACAACACTGACATCATTTCTGAATGAAAGCTGGTTCACACTGCACCATCTCTTTGAATAAGAAAACAAGCACTTGACTGGTGAGAGACCTTCACAGCGCTACTGCAACTCCCTTCTGCTTCACATGGCAGTGTGCACAGGAATCTTTGCTCTCAACAAATCCAGGCTATTGCAAACAGGTTTTGTATCAAGAATTAGTTGCTGCTCAAAAAACTGTGACAGAGATCATAAAATGTAACATTTAGAGTCATAGAATCACTTGGGCTGGAAAAGACCTTTAAGATCATTGAGTCCAACCATTCTCTAACTCTACCAAGTCTGGTGCTAAGCCACATCCCTCAGCACGACATCTCTGCCTCTCTGAAACACCCCCAGGGATAGGGATTCAACCACCTCCCTGGGGAGCCTGTTCCAGTGGTTGAGAACCCTTTCAGGAAAGAAGTTTCTTCTTTAATCCAAAGTTTTTCTAATTTCTTAAGTGAGACAGGCTGCCAAGGAGACAGAGGCATGGTTTTGGGAGATAGCTGCATCACTAGCAAGGGTCATCCATTTTGACTCACAGAGGAAAATCTGTTGGAAACTCTACTCGGTATAGGGTAAACAGCAAATTGCTGAGGATATGCTCTCTGCCCAAGGGATTTCTCACTGAAGGACGCAAGACTCTTTGCAACAAAATATGGATAAATATGGAAAAAATATGGACTATGGCCAAATTTGAAAATAATTTTATCTGCTCTGCTCTCACAACATTCCAAAACCGGGCAATTGGCCCAATGCCATTTCCATGCAAAGCAATTTTAAGTCGTGATCAGTCACTCATTTAAATCCACTGAACCAAGGAGACACAAAAAAAGACCCTGTGGCCTAAATGCAGGGAAACTGGGACAAAGTTGCTCCTTTGGAACATCTGGCAACCAACTTGAGCTAGGAAGACAGGTCTTAGTGCTTTTCCTGCTGTTTGGAGCCACGTTTCCAACTCATGAGCACTGTGTAGGTAGAAGAATGGGAGTATGCGAATTCCCCAGCGTCTAGGTTTGATCTCAAATCCCTCTTTGGCCAGATGAGGGTGCAAAGGCCAAGCTGGTGCTCTAAAAATAGACCTCTCAGCTATGATGGGAATCGAGAGGCTCCTTATAATATATTTGCTTACTAGAACCAAGAAGCTGGCTCAGAGACATCCTTTTCCCAGCACTGAAAGCCAAGATTTAGAGAAGCTTCCTACTTAGAGCCTGGTGAATTTAAACAGATTGCTCGGGCACCTGGATTTACCTAATCTCATCTTTCCTAGCTCTCCTCATGGCAACACAGCTGGTTCAGCTGCTCTCAAGAGACTTCCAATTGATCCTGGATCTTGAAGAGATGGTGGTGGACCTCTCTGTGCTTGCCTCTGTCACCCTGCTGTTTCCCTCCCTGACCAGTCCTCCACGCTCCCTTTTGCCTGCTTCTTCACACAGTCTGCCTGTTCTTGGTACCAATGTCAAGGGTTCAGTTTTGTTTCTTTCTGCTTGTAAGTGCAAGGAACCACTCAGAGACAAACAGATCCTTCTGTATGAGGGTTTCAACCTGACTGCTGGTGCAGACACAGGCTGTTGTATGCAGGACTCCAGGGCAGCTGCGACAGGTAGTACTTCTGCTAGCATTCACAAACAGTTTGGCTATTTGGCACATGGCATTTTCACTCTAGATTCTGTCTTGTTTATCATTTACCTATAACAACAATCTTGTCAGACAGTTTAGGACCACATACAGTAAATTTCACATATTTCTCATATAAAAGCATTCCAGAAAACAATCCTGTTTTTCTGAAATCTATCCTCTTTATGTGCCTACATCCCAGATGCTTTGCTTCTCAATGAAAAGCAAACCCACTGTGGAAAAACATGACAGAGGATAAAACTGACATATGTGGTACTGACGACAGGCATCAGGTACAAGACTGAACGACAATAAAAAGGCTTTTGACAAATATCATAGAATCATAGAATGGCCTGGGTTGGAAGTGATCTCCAAAGGTCATCTAGTCCAACCCTCTCTGCAGTAAACAGGGGCATCTGCAATTAGATCAGGTTGCCCAGAGCCCTGCTGAGCCTCACCTTGAATATCTCCAGGGATGGGGCCCCAACCACATCCCTAGGCAACCTGCTTCAGTGTTCCACCACCTCAACAGTAAAGAAGTTGTTCATAACATCCATATCTCCAAAAGAAACCCCTTGCATACCAGCTGTATTGGGGTCAGAAGTTGTTACTAACCCAGGAAAACATCAGCCATTTGCATTTCAAAAATCTGGAACTGAATCCTGCCTTCACTGAGGTTTAATGGACATTTTGCCATTCACTGTCAAGAGAAAAGGGCTTGTTCTTCAGGGAAAAAAATAAGTCTCAGATTATTTTTATTGATATGCAGCACTGCCAGTTACACAACATTGGTTCCTGAGGAAAACCTGTCCAAAACATCTGAATTGAGTACCTCAAGTTCACTGACTGTGTTGACATACAGATGTGAAATGAACAGGATATCACAGGATATCACAGGGCTTATGTATATAAAAGAACAGCTGTAGAGTTAAGTTCCAACATTCCTAAACTCAGAAAAAACTTCAAACATAAAAATCCACCTCTAAATGTCTTAGAAATCAGAAAGCTTTTTAAAGGGTCTAAAGGGAGTCTTCTAAATTTAACAAGTTAGTATTTTGTACTTCAGAATTTCCCACCAGCTGATCTACAAGGGTGCTTGGAGACTCTTGGCTCCTGTCATCACAGAAAGGCATTGAGGCACATGGAAGGAGGATGGCTATGGAAATCAGCTCACCTTTGTCCAATAAATAAAATGGATTGCTAAAACAGAACACTTGTCTATTTTTAAGTACTTTTCATCTGAAAGGTACAAAACTCACAAACCATCCCCCATAAAGGCAAGGAACTCTCTTTAAATTAATCATTTTGACTTCTCATTGCCATTCTGCATTTAGAGCCTGTATTGATAACAACTGGTCAGACTAGAAAGCTTTGCTCTGCTACTGAGGGCCAGAAACCTTGCTTTCCTGCTGACACTTGAGGTACTCAAACAATACCACCTTCTAGAAAAAGGAAGTGTTGTCAAACCTCAGAGGAAGTAGTTTGTGTTGCCTGTGCGTCATTTTGGCTGTCCATAGCTTGCTGAGCTGCCTCTGTGATTCTGTGATTTGTCAGCTGTCCTTTCCTCTGAGCTTGCTTAACACAACTAAATTAGGGCTGGAGTCATAGAGTTTTCAGTGTGTGCTCATCCTAAAGTTTGCTGTACCTCCTTTACATCCAAACGTGCCAGCAGCACCAAGAGTATGCAGTTTTTGCCAGCTACATAGGTTTGTCTATTGCCTCTGCTGACAAGCCTTGCCACCAGTAAAACATATGTACACTCAAAAAACACTTTGCACACACTGCTGCTGAGTNGCTGGCCACACTGCTCTTGATGCAGCCCAGGACTCAGTTGCTGTCTGGGCTGCATGCACACACTGCAGGCTCATGTTGAGCTTTTCATCAACCCAGATGTTGATGTGTACACATAACACTGACCTACTGAAGTCAACACATCTTCTACTTTGAGGATATGGTCTAGACCACAGCAGTTAAAAATGGGCTGCTTTGGCATTAGTGAGCTGGTTAATCCACTGAGTAGCCCTCATATGGCAAGAATGGGAGCCTGCATCATGCAGTTGCAAACATGAGCCAGACTGGGAAAGGACTTCCTTAGAAGAAAAACAAACAAAGCCAACCAAAACAACTTTCCCAGCAAATACTGTTGGCCCAAGATAGGCCCAAGCCAAAAATCAAAGAGCCTGTGCACACTTTGGATGCAGATTTCTTAGACTCATCTGACGTAACTGCCATTTTATCTTTTTTCTGTAACTACATAGGGTCCTTTCTAGTTAGCAAATCTTGGATTGTTTGAGGACAATTCTGGGATTTGTAATGGCTTGGGAATCACCAGAGAATAGGCTGCTGGTGTAGTAACACCTTCTGGATTTCATAACTATGACTCCAGTAAAGATAGCTTGGGAAGGGTTTGTAAAAAATAACAACAATTTTGTACTGCAAACAGATGATTTACACGTTGCATCAAAACTACACCCCACGAAGTTTTGTATTTGATGCCATTTTATAAAATATAAATGATGGAGCAAATCCCTTCCCTGAAGAGTTGGAAAAAACTATGACACCTTTTGTTGGATCCTCAAAATGAGAGAAACCAGTCTGGTCATTCTGTGTGCCCAGAGGTCAATGCTAAACGAAGTGGCAGTGATGCAGAAGACAGGGACATCTGAGATGTTTAGAAGATTATCTCGGTGCCTCTGAAAAGATCTGAAAGGTGCTACAGCCCTGGGAGAAAACAGAGACCACCACGTAGGGGTTGTTGTAACAACTAACACAGAGAAGTCAGGCTCAGAAAGTGCCTTTCACTGTCAGCAAAGACATGAAGCCCACGTGAAGCAGGAATTAATTCAGACACTAGGAGAACTGCAGGGAGTGGGGATCTCTCCTGCACAGCCACCTTACAGACCCAGTTGGGCTCTTCACAAGAGGGCCTCTGATGCAGCTGAGGGAACAAGAGCTCTGTAGCGCCAGCCAGTCTGCACTGACTCTGGTGCTCAGAGCACCAACCACTGCTCAAGGAAACTAACATCAGCTGCTCATAGATGCTTTCCCACTTTTGGATGCAAAAGGACAGATCAGCAGGGAAGTGTAGCAACAGGCTGTTCATTCTCATAGGGGCTCTGCACAACTCAGCTAACAGCAAATGCAGAATTTTCTTCTTTTACTAAATGTTGTCCATTTAGAAGACAAACACAAGTGCATATTATTCATTCAGCCAGCTTTGACAATGCCCACCTTATGAAACCACAGCCACAAAAAGCTTCCCTGTAAAGGCTGTGAGGTTGATTGGTGAATTCAGTCAGACAAGCTTTCTGTTTGATCATGCAGTAGCAGCAGTTACTTTAGCCATAATGCAGTTTTACCAAATCAAGACTATTTCAGAGAAACGTGTCAATACATGTCAGGATGGGAACAAGAAAAACATTCTGTGAAGATAAATTGCAATGGTTTGATTTCCTGTATTGTTAGCATTGCACTGACAATAGCAGAAATGAAAGCCTTTGGCATCAGTCAAATGAAATGATCTGGTTGGATCCAAAGACCATTTAAAATTCATTATATGGATAATTTAAAATCTTCAAATCTAGGAAGGAAGGAAGAGCAAGCATAAGAATTCCTTAGAAAATCAAGTATCCAGTTTCTGATCAGCAGCATTGCTAGACACCGCTGAGAGGGAGGGCAGCTGCCTGAAGTTCAAAGATTTATCTGGTCATCAGTTAGAAGAAATTTCTTCCATATATACTGAGTGAGCAAGTCAGAAGCAGCTTACAGTGCCAGAAGACATGCTGTACTGTATATATTTTTTAAATTAAAAACCCAACTAAACAAATACCCTGAACTATTCACTGCTAGCAACCCAACATATTTTAAAGATACTCTGCATTACACTACACAATATAGAGAATGATAGAATTGTTTTGGTTGGAAAAGACCCTTAAGATCATTGAGTCCAAACAGTATCTAACCATATCAAGCCTGACGCTAAACCATGTCCCTCAACACCACAGCTCTGCCTCTTTGAAACACCTCCAGGGATGGGGATTCACCCACCTCCCTGGGGAGCCTGTTCCAGTGGTTGAAACACCTTCTAGAAAAGAATTTTCTTTCATATTCAGCCTAAACCTTCCCGGTGCAATCTGAGGCCATTTCCACCTGTTACTAGGGAGAAGAGACTGAGAAGGTGCATAGGTAGATTGAACTACAGAGCACTCCTTTCAGGGAGCTGTAGAGAGTGACAGAAGGTCTCCCCGCAGCCTTTGTCTCCAGGCTCAACAACCCCAGTTCCTTCAGTCACTCCTTACAAGATCTGTTCTCCCAACCCTTCACCTTCTCTGAACCTGCTCCACCACCTCAATGTCTTTCTTGTAGTGTGGGCCCCATACTGAGCCCAGAACTCAAGGTGTGGCCTCACCAGTGCTGAGTCCAAGAGAACTAACAGTTCCCTGGTCCTGCAGGTCACACTCTTCCTGATATAGGCCAGGATGCTGTTGGCTTTCTTGGCCATCTGAGCACATTGCTGGCTTCCTTGGTACAGCTTACAGCATAACTAAAAGCTACATTCAGGATCCATGGTGAAAGATCCAAAATAAAAAGTAAAACCCAAAATTGTTTCCTCGTACTTTCTCTGTTTTCTTGAATGACTAAGTTTCATGAAGGACATGGATTTAGATGCTAACAAGTTCTCCCTGCAATCTAAACTCTCAACCCAGGAGCAGTGTCTGAGCCCGTATCCCATGCAGGTTTTTGGGATGCAGTCTGAGCCATCACTGCAAACCACTTTCACACCAAGAGACTTCTAAGAAGGCTGCGCCCTCTCCTGGCAATTTAGTGATGGATACAGCTGCTTTGCTGTGCCTAACAAGTCAAGGATGAACCTCTAAGTTACTACGATTACACTTAAAACCTCTGTTCCATTATGCAGAGGGATTTCACATTGAGATGAGGATCTCTAAATTACAGCTGCTTTTCACCAGTAAGAAAAAAGGAAAATGCTTCAAAAAACACCCAACCACCACCATCTATTTGAATACGGTCCTGCCACCATCCTAGAATAATCTCTAAATTATACACAGTTTTTAGAATTGATGTGATTCTGCAAACTTTCTCATGTTGAAAACATAACCTTGAAATTAATGTTGTAAGTCATGGATTCCATTTCACAGAACTAATACATAATATGGCTAATGCTATTATAAAGACTCAGTCTGCCTTCGTAAGCAAATGTAATCTCCTTCAACCACCAAAGCTTATGTAGGAATGACTAAAGAAATCCCACACATCTTGTCAATCATTCACACTATGCCTTAGTGAATATGACCTTCTTTTTTGTTTTGTTGTTTGTGTTTTTTTTTCCACATGGAGTTACTATTTCCTATTCAATCCTGCATTCAAATGCAGTGAATTTTATGGACTCACAACTGCATACTGATTAAAGCTTCTGGTCTTAGAAGCTACCAAATAGCACCAAGAGAAGGAAATACCCCCCCAGACAAATTGGCAGGGACCATTTGCAGGGATTTTTTTGTCTTTCTCTGTATCTTTGGATATGAGCCACTACCTCAGATTACCTGGGAGTGATACTTGACAAATTTTCTTCTATACTAGGAGCTAATTACTGACACTGTCTATCTTTCTTCCTGCAGTGCATGGTTGTGCTTGCAGCTTTGGTCTTTTCCACAAAGCGGCTTTACTTTTGTTTGTTTGGGTTTGTCTTCGGGTGCTGTTCTAGGGAATTCATCAGCAGTGTGCTTATTCCATATACTCATTCCAATCATTAATACATCAGCTGCATAAGAGAATTACTAAACGACCTTCACTAATTACATTACTTACAATGTTGCCATAAGCGTAATTAATGCTAATGGCCAATGACCATCAACTAAATACAGTTGGAATGGGAAACAATTTTTCATGGACTAACACTGAGGTATAGTTTGTGCCCCTAAACTTAATGGCTACTAGCAACAATCCAGTTTGTCCACTGCTTTACCACAAACTTATTTCAGGGCTTATACAGATTCCTCTTTGCAGCCTTATAATTTCTAAACCACATTCTTCTACACAGGGTGAAGTTCAAATATCTCTGTCAACTTGCCCTACCTTTTAGTTCCGTCACTATTTCTCCTTCTGCCCTGCCAGGTCAGCCTAAGTTTTACGCTGCATTTCTGATACTAAACTGAAAAGAAGAAAACAGCCATCAGGCGGCAGAATGTAGTACTCATACGGCCTCATAAATAGTCACCTATGATTACTTTCAGCTGTTCCAACGGGATTCCTGGAGTAACATTGTAATAACAAAATAATTCCCCCATGCTTCACAAAGGCCTTCTATTGTTTATTAAATTACCAGATTAATTATAATTACTCTTAAATGCATTCAAGGCATTTTTATTCAGCAAACCTATCTCAAGCATGGAAAGTTCCATGAATAACCTTGTTTTAAGCCTTCCTCAGCCAACCTACAGTGTTTAAATATACGCTTAAGCCTCTGTAGGAACAAAGCTTTCATATTACACTTTGATCACTATTTTATTATTGTAATTTGCCAGAATCTTGTAACTGCTGTGCCGTGCTCCATTCACTACTGTTAAAGGATGAATGACAGGCTTTGCGTATCATTTGAAACATTACTTACGCATTTTTAAAGACTTTGTGTGACAGTATTTTGGACAATATTCACCAGTACAGTATAAAGAGGTATTACAAAACAAAATCAATAAAATCTGAAAATCAGCTGTGTGATTTCTCACGGTTTCAGTTAGTGGTTTTGCTATAAATTGTTTTTTTTCACTTATGAGGTTGAACCATGGTCTATTTGTGCTCTTTGGGGAAAAAAAAGGGCAATGTAATTAGATTATGTAACTATACATATTATTTTTAAAATATGAGTATTTCTCTGTATGCCTTTTTGACAGTCTTTCTAGTCTTTTATATGGAATTTGTACAACCAAAAAGCAAACAAATCCATTAAAAACCCAGTTTGATTAAAGCATGATTTGACTGGTGTTGCACTTAGAACTGGTTTATGTACACAGCTTCCCTATGAAGTGCATGCATCCAGGAATGTTTTCCCAGAAACAAATTTGTCTCAAGCTACACTTTGAAGATGGTAGCTCTGGCAGACTCTGATGCCTACAAGACGAGGATTCAGAGCAATGCAGGAAGGCCCTCCGGGATGCCATCCATCTGGACTATGTGGTTTGCAAACTGTCAGGTTGGAGGCACTTTCCCCGTGGTCACAGAGACACATAAAAGTAGTGGAATAGTGGCACGGCAGCCTGCTCCAGAGGCGGGTTCAAAAACAAGGCTGCGGGATCGCATGGGATGGGATTTACTTCCCCGCTCACACTTCGCAATGAACAATTTCCTATGTAGAAATATTCACCTAACCCTCATGACTTGGAAGTGAAGCTCTCCCACAGCACCGGCATAGCCACGATCCTGTTGTCGGTAGAGAAGCTCCGCCAGGTCCTTGTTCCGATGCTGCCAGTACCACAGCTCTTCTGCCGCCAGTTCTCCCACCACCTCCCTGCACCGTCGGCCAGCGGCAACGAGGGATTCGCCCCCAGCTCCCCATGTCTATTGTTGGATATTTTATTGTTGGTTTGTGGGTTTTTTTTTAATGTCACAGTCTCTTTTCTGTTCCTTTCCGCGGACAAACACCTGTGAGGCTCCGGCTCGCTCATGGGACTCCTGACAGGATCCCTGTGCAGGGCTTCACCTGGCGCAACCCACGCGGCACCACTGTGAGGAGAGGAAAAGAAAGGGAAAAAAAAAAAAACAACCCACCAAACCAAAACAATAAAGCCCAATAATAATAAACCCCCCACAAAACCACAAACAAACAAAAAAATCTACATCTCATATTGCCTACGCCAGGGCACGGAAAACATGCAGCCCGGCGGTGCCCTCTTCCTCCCCACCTCAACACGCCGGCGGCGTCCCTCACGGCATCGCCCCTCGTCCAAGAGGACCACCCTGCCGCGGCGGAGTCGGCTTGCCAGCACTTAAGATGGCAGCCGCGAGAGTAAACTACCGTCTCCCTTACCTAGTGTGGGGTAGGTATCACTGCAGCAGCGTTGGTTCGCGGTTGTTTGTTTATTTATTTATTTACGTGCCCGCCCCGCCGGCCACTGCTGGAAATGACGCGGCTCGATGTGGTGCGGTGCCTGCCGGGAGACCAAGTGGGCGGTGGCGAAGCAGGAGGTGGTGGCCGCTGGGAGGGGGCCGGGCCACAGCGACGCGGTTCCTGTCGCCGTGACATGGGTTCCCCCTCGATGGCGGTTGCTGCGGGAGGCCCCAGATAACCGGCCGCATCCCTTCTCCCTTTCCCTTCCCTCCCCTCCCCTCCCTGCCCGCCGCCATGCCCACCCGGGCCCTGCCACCCCCCGCGCAGCCCGCAGGTAAGAGACGGCGCCGCTGCTACCGCCTAGCGGGGGGGCGGCTCACTTCCTCCGGGCCTGGCCAGGCAAGGGCACCCCCTGCCCGCGGTGGCTGGTGGGGACCTCCTTAGGGCTTCACCCAAGGGTCTGCAGCGGCCGAGGCCTTGCAGAGCATCGCGCTTTCCTTCCTTCCTTCTCCATCCTCGGGGAAGGGCGGCGGGGCCGGGCCACCCCGCCGGGAGGGAGGGTTAGGAAGGGAGGTGAAGTCTCCTCCAGCGCTCCTCCTCTCTGAGGCGCCTTCTTCCTCAGGCCCGAGGGCATGGGCCGCGGCATGGCCGGCCTCGGAGCCGGGAGGCTTTGTCCTTTGGCGGTGGGTCCCGGGCGGGGGTCGAACGGGGTTGTACCGCTCCTTGCAGCGGGCGGTGTCCCATAGCAGCTCCGGGCGTGGTGGCAGGCGGCCTGTGGGGAGTGCCCCGCGGCACTGGGGTTCAGCCGGGCCGCAACTGGAAGAGAGGGCTGGGCTGTGAGGTGCAGAAGTTAAGCTGTTGCGTGTTTGTTTTTTCCTGATAAGCCTTCCTTTTTTTAAAGGGGCGTAAAGTGTGTCAGTTGCCAAATGCACCCGAATATGACAGGCTAAAGCAGAGTTCGTATTTTATTTTTTAGAAGAAGGCCGGCCGTTCTAAAATGGGACATTTCTGAAATGTTTCTCAGGCCCTGGTACTTAAGTTTGCTATTACAAGTGGTTACCTGATGAACCAAAATATTATTTTCTTCCTTCGAGAAGGCAATTCCTTAAACAAAGGTTTAAACCTTGAGTCAGTAAGTTGCCTTCTTGGTGGTGGCAACCCCTTCCTGCCAACCTCAGCACAGAAATGGAAAACTTGAGAATTTCAATGCTCCTTTTAAAGCAAATGCATGGAGTGCGTAGAAGGAACATCGTTGACAACAGCTGTACAGCACTGATCATTTAAGTTTTGTTTTCATGCACAGTTCATGGCGTGATGTGCTTTGCTAGAAATCACATCTTCAGCTTTTGGGTTTGTGGTAAAGTGAGTTTGATGTGTGTTGATTTTTAACTGGGCTGGTTCTTGGAGGTTGAACAGAATTAAAAGTATTTTTCCTGGTTTTATTCTCTGGATATATGAGCTAGACTTGGGAAATCAGTTAGCCTCCTGTAAAGATAAAAACATTGTGTTGTATTGTTGGCACGCACCGAAGTTTGTGTGCATACTCATACAGCTAATATGTAGGTCCTTTTCCTAAAGCTGAGGCTGTGCCTGAAGGAATAGAACATTAATCGGAAGAGGCAGAGGAAGTGGTGAAATATGTGTGGTTGGTTTGGTTTGGATTGTTTTGAAACATTCTTTTCACATAGGAGAAAATAAATTTGTAGATCTGAGCATTTAAACTTACAAATCAAATGTGTAGTAAAGGGTCTTCAGAAAAGCTAATACTGTTGTGTTTCCATTCCACATGATGTTTGCATAAAGTACATGTTGTATGACCTTCTCGAGTCATGTGAAAGTATGACCTTTTCTTTTTACTTCCTTAATTTGTTTATAAGTAAGGAGTTGAAGGCTCTCGGCCTGAGCAGATCAGTTTGTGCTGCCCGCTTATTTGTTTGTTTTTGTTTTTCCTTGGATCATGGTTTTGTTTTGTGAGGGATTTAAGAGTCTGTAAAGTTCAGAGATATACACAGAGTATTGTACTTGTATTGCATGCCTCTGTTGAGGAAGTCAGCATGCAATCTTAAATATATATTTAGATTTCTTTAGTAACTTACAAAGTCAATGCAAGCATTTCAGCACTCTCATTACATAAAGTAATATTCTTAAACTTTCCATACTTTGAAAAGACTTGTCTTTCACGGCGGAAATAATAGAACAGCTTAGCTGGACTTCTGTCAACTCTACCCTTTCCTCTTGAAATATTCATAGAGCTCTCCTTGCACATATGTAGTGGTATCAATTGGACACCCAGCAGTAAAGAAACTGATGCTAGATCTAGTCGTTTGCACCACTCGGCAGCATAGTCTTCTTTCAGATGCTCATTATCTGTTCTGACAGAATGTTCATTCCTTTCTGTGCTATTGTACTGCTTGACAATTTAAACTCTTTGTGAAGGTTTCAGCGTAATGACATGCTAACCTTTTTGTGGAGATTCAAAATGCTCTTAAATTTTCTGGATAGACCTCTTTAGAGAAATGCCTTAGATCTTACTGGTTGCTAAGTTTCAGAAATAATCTGCTAATTTTATTTTTCCTCTGTGCAGCAGAAAACACAGTGTGAGCTGCTCCTGTGCACACAAATGCCTTGAAATGTGCCTTGTTTGAAAACTGACAGTCTCATTTCCAATAGATTTTCTTCCATGCTATTGATGTCTTTAGCAGTTAAAGTTTTGGATTGATACTGTCAGGACTCTTTCTGTATTGGTAGCAGTTGCAAGGTGATGTATTTGGTTTGTTTCCATAAGGTAAATAATTTGGATTTGTTTTAGAACCACGAGGAAAGACAAATCTTGTCTTCACTTTAGGGTGTTTGAAAGTAGGTACCAGGAGGAAGGAGATGTAAAACCTCAGGTTTGTTTATCTGTGGAAAAGTGATGGACAATACATTTTATTCTCTTTAAAATATTAGGTGTCCCTCCTGTATTGAGTTTTTAATATAGGTGGGATAAATGATACAGCGTAAGCTCGTTCTTGCTAAGTGTGCTTAACTTGCTTCAGCCAGACTTACAAAAAAAAAAAAATTTTCTTTCTCAACTACTCGTTTTCTGCATGTGGAAGAAGACGTTTTCCCCTCTTGAAAACAAACAGAAGTTTGCAGCAGTGGAAGGAGGACCTATGGTTGTTCTCTCTGTGCAGCTGTTTCCTCTGCAAAGTTGTGGGAGAATCTTTCTTGTAAGAGTGCACTGCTGAGCAGCTGTAATCTGCTCTTTCCCTCTTTTCTATGGGAAATTTGAAAGGTTTTGAATGGAAAACATACTGCTTAGTAAAGAAATCTCTGATAACACTTGACCTTAGGTAATCTAGTTCTAATACTTGCTAATCCAACATCTTTTCATCTTAATTTAGCACAGGTTCCTAGCTAACGTGTTTCAGGGTAACATCCAGAAATAAATTTACTCACTTGAGTTGAGAATTGTTCTGAAAGGAATTTAATATATTAGAAGAACTCAAATACCGCAGTTATGTTACCCATGACTTCTGCCTTTGCATGTTGCATGGATGTGTGCTGTATATGGGACACAAATATTGTGTTCTCGCAGAGCCAGATTTTGCACCTGGTTGTCTTTCCCAGCCAGACGTGTTTGTATGAATTAAAGCCATGCCTGTTCTTTATAACCTTTTCCCCATTGTGTGTGGACTTAACTGCAGATAAAGATACTGTAGCTAAAGCAAGTCAGCAGGCTTTGAGCTGAAACTTTTTTTTTTCGTAGCTTATAGTGACTTTATAAAAATAAGCTGATCTTTTGATTTTGGGGAGATCATGCTATTCTTGATTGGTTCAATAAACTCTCTTTTTTCGAACACAAGATTTAAATTAATATTTTTCAAATGTTCCTTTGATTCCACAGCTAAGCCACAAGGAAATAGGAATAAGCACAACTACTGAAAGTACATGTTTGACTGCTTCTTTATGTAATCTAACAAGTAAGATTGAAAGGAAGATACCTGTATCCCAGACCTGCTTAAATTTCACATTTGTGCCTTCCTGTAGTGCCACCTGTCTTAGTCTTCCTGTATTGTTGGTGATGAGAGGAAGAGAAGCACTGTCAAAGAATCTTGTGTAGGCTGGATTCTCTGCTGCCTGGTATTTACTGCTGGCCTGGGTAGGGCAGAAGGACAGGAAGAAGGAGCTGCCTGAGAAACCACAGAAATGTACAGTGCTATTGATTAATTCCAAATGTTGAGTAGTAAGAAATAAGGCTTAGAGACATTTGCCTTATTGGAAGTGGAGAGCATTGTTTTCCTCACCTCATATGTCCAAGTGACAAAAAGTGCTCTGAAACTCCTGCTTTGGATAATGGACCTTCTGGCTATAGCAACATTAGACTGAAAATCAAAACCAGGCTTTATGAGGTAAACATTTTCTTGCTGTATTTTGTTTGTCAGTAACTTATTCAAAAAATAAAAGTAAGCTTATTAAAGCAATTTAAGAACATATTGACTTCAGCTAGGGCAGTGACTCTCTCCAAAGTGGATTTGGGTTATACAAATGCTATTTTAACAGGCAGGTTTCCCTCAATCGGAGTGGACCTTCTGTAAGTTCTCAGATGCAGAAAGATTGTAAATCTGTTTTTCCCATGTTCATAAGCCAATGAATAGACAAAGTTAGAAGAGGGTAGCTTTTACTGCTGGCAGCCATCATTCTACTCTAGTGAGGAGTCTGAATCTGTGGTTTAATGTGGTATTTTTGATAATCTGCTTGAGGAATTCCCTTGCAGTAGAAGAGTTAAATGTTCTGGGAAGAATCAGGTGCTAGAACCTAGTAACTTCACTCCCTCTCCTTGCTGTTGCAAAGCTCTTGTACTGTAGGCCATTCCAGTAACACTGCTGGTTCTGTCATGAAGATCTTGATCATGCGATTTCTTTATGCTTTAAGTGATGGGTTGCTTAACTCAGCTATGCTTTCAGAATAATGCACAGCTGAGATGTTATCCATTGCTAAGCTAGTGTTTACCTTAAGTTAAAGGGAGCATTCTGCTCCACAAGCAGTTTTATTCTTTTGAATTGACATGCCTCCACTATTTATTTAGTTACTTTTTGTTTATAGCCTCTCACTTTTATAGGTCTCATATAAGAGCCAAATGTGCTATTTCAAGTGTTGCTTTAGAAGACAGGCAGAGAAGGAGCTATTTATACCTGCTTTTGTCTATTGTGATTACATTGTTCTCTTTGCTGCTGTGTCTTTGTCAGACTGTTACTATTATCCTATGAAAAGGCAGTGAAGAGGGCTGTGATCCATGTATGAGGAAAGCAGATATTGTTCGCTATTTACTGCAAGCAAGTAATACGATAGTCTGGTTTGATAGTCTTTTACAGAGACTTGAGATAAAAGAAAGATATGTATTTTGTCTTTCCAAATCCTTGCCCTGTCAGAACTTAAGTCAGCTACTACTAGTATCTTTTCTGTCGTTACTGATTTCTGTTTTCTCTCATCTTTTCAGTGTTTTAAATTAGCCTGAGTTGCAGTCTTAAATTCCTGCAACCTTAGGAAAGAGGTTGAAGCCTGCAGTAACATGATTGAATCTTACCGAAGTAATAAGCAATTTAATTTTTTTTCTTCAAAGTAAAATGTGATTATATATTTGCAAATATATTGGTAAATTGAATTTCTAGTATGTCTTTTAGCAGTGGTCTTCCTTTTATGATGCTGAAATTTGTGAAATTCCTTCATAATGAATATCAAAGTATCAATATAAAAAAAACCCAGGGAAGCAAAAGCTGACTAGTGTTTTCAGCTTTTTTATATATATACACACATACATACATACATATATATAAGATAAAAGACTGCAGAAAATGACATCTGAAAGAAACATAGGTGTTTTAGCTTTTTTTTAATGAAAAATGTTGCCCAACACAAGTTGTATGATAAGCAGGTCCAGAGGAGTGATTGTTCCTCTGTACTCAGCACTGGTGAGGCCACACTTTGAGTCCTGGGTTCACTTTTGAGTCCCTGAAAGAAGGATATTGAGATGCTGGAGCAGGTCCAGAGAATCAGCAAAGCTGGTGAAGGGTCTGGAGAAACAGGTCTGGTGAGGAACAGCTGAGGGGACTGGAATTGTGTAGTCTGAAGACAATGAAGCTAAGGGGAGACCTACAGCTCTGTGAAAGGATATAGATGTTGGTCTCTTCTTTAGTAAAAATTGGTAAGATGAGAGGAAATGACCTCAAATTGCACCAGTGAAGATTTAGGTTGGATAGTAAATGAAACTTTTTGACTGAAAGAGTTTGACACAAGACTTAGTAGAGTTAGATAATGATTGGACTCAATGACCTTAATGGTCTTTTCCAACAGAAATATTTCAATGATTCCATGATTCTAACCGCACGTCATGAGGAACTGATGATGGAACTCCATCATCACTCTAATATTAAACTATTATCAACATAAATCTGTAATTGTGACTAAACAGATCCAGTCTAAACATTAACCCTTAAATTCTGTCAAATTCTTCACATCAATGCCAGAAATCTGTGTTGTGTTACAAATAATAAAAGTAGCGCCTTCATTATGTGCTGATGAAAACTGTTATAATTTTCTTCAAAGAGGAATCCTTACTATATAGTGTGCTGAAAAACTGGTGGGTTTCAACTGGTTAAAATTTCACGTTTCAGGAATGTTTAAGTGAATTGCGAAAGTTCATGTTCATTGCATAGCTTACCTTTCAATTTGGGAGCCAATTCCATAAAAGAATGGGAGATAAAAGGAAGATAAAATAATCTGTGTATAAATCACAGATTTGTTCAAATTCTTCTTGGGAGTTAACTCACCTTTTTGGGCTGACCATTTGAAATCACAGCTTTGCAAAATTATGTAGCTTACTGTCTTGAGCAAGAATATGTCTGAACGGAGTGTAAAATACTGCAAAAGATGAAGCCAAAGTTCCATCTCTTTATCCGTATTTGAGATGATGAACAAAGCAGGGATTAGCTGAAGGAACTAATGAACAAAGGTGTTGCTCTGTCAGACCTGTGGGTTTTCACCATCTTAGTGTTCCAAGGGATTATAACAAATGTGGTTCAATAGTTTATAGTTTCAAGATAGAACACTCTTGAAAGTCAAGAAGGAGAGTTGTAATGAAATTCTTTCTGAAGAAAACTATATTAAGGCTCAAAATTCCCATGTTGTTTTTATGTTGCAAGGATAATTGGGATTATGTTCCATTTGAAAAAAAAAAAAACTATCAGTAATTAGTCAAATGGAAGGGGAATACTTGTACGACTGTTTTCCTTCTGTTACACTTTGAGTGTGGTACTCTTTTGAGTTCTGTAAACAGCAAACAAATTGTGTAACATAGATTGATACATTTTAGAGCTCTTTCACTTTAGTTTTTAAAATACAGTTGCAACATCGCCAGAAATAGCTGACTTGAGTTGTTATCATGAAGAAAAGGAGGCTGAAGGGAGGCTTTCTTGCTCTCTAAAACTCCTTGAAAGGAGGTTGGAGCCAGGTGAGGTGGGTATTTATCTCTCCTCCTTAGTAGCAATTGATAAAAGGAGGATACTAAAAGAAATTTCTTGACTGAAAGGGTTCTTAAGTACTGGAACAGGCTTCCCCGGGAGGTGGTTGAATCACCATCCCTGGAGGTGTTTCAGAGAGGCAGAGATGTGGTGCTGAGGGATGTGATTTAGCCCCAGACTTGGTAGCTTTAGAGAACGTTTGGATGTGGTGATCTTAAAGATCTTTTCCAGCCAAAACAATTCTGTGAAAAACAAATTTATATACATGAGTCCATACAATTGATGCAGTCACTCCTTAGGGCTTAAACTGACTAAACATGTAGATATCAAACCTATGATCAGGTTTTTTAAGTGCACAATTAATGTTCCTTGCATTTCCTATTTTGACATCTGTTATTGACACTTACCTTGAGCAGAATATTGTGCTACTGGATTGTGTAAGTGGTCCCTGTGATGTCTTTAGAAGTGCTTCGAAATGAAAAAATGAAGGGAAGTTTCTTCTCTATGGCAGAAATTTCAAGAGAGAAAATTTTCAAATGGTCAGAGATATTTCTACTTGTTTGGGCTTTGGAAGCCTGCTTCAGCACTCAGGCAGTCTCTTCAAATTATCTTTGTCCTGTGCTTGTCCCCACTATTCTTGTTCCTTACCTCCCTTTTTAATACTAACTGTAAAGAAAAGGAGTCTTTGACTGTGGTTCAGTTTTTCTGGATGCTTCATCTTGTCTTTTTTTAGGTTATCTTTGCCTCAAAGTATTTTCTCTACCATGATTTATTTTTAGCTGAAGTTAAAATAATAATAGAGTAAGTGGTCAACAAACAAAAAGTCGATAGTTATTATGATGGATAATATATAGGCAGTGCAGGTTAAGAGTTCAGTTTTGCTGACATTTCTTGCATGGGATCTTGTGATGTGAGATGATGAAGCAGTTACTAAAACAAACCTAAATGTGATATTTCAAATAACTCAAGTGAAAGCTGACTTCTGGAAGCCTATAAATCTGAGAGGAATTAAAAAGAATTAAAAAAAAAATACACATACTTTTGGTGAAACATATAGATAAATTTTATTGGGGGAAAGTCTGGAGTTGTTTGTTTTTCCAAGGCCTCTGATTTTTTGAGATACAGCAAAAAACCTCCAAACTTTTTAGTTTGGCTTTACTGTTTAGTCTGAAATGTGATGAGTGGTTTTTGGTTTTTTTTTTAATTTAGTTTAATATTGAGCTATATAATGCATAAATTAGGAGGCTTATCAACATCCCCTTGAATCTAGTTCCTGTCCATAAAGCTGTGGTAATCTAGGAAGACCACTAAACTGTCAGCTCTTAGCCAAGCAAGAGAGTTGCAGCTGATCAAAGTACTTTTCAGAACTTTTAAAAAACTTGAGGCTGTAGGAGTGCAAAGTGGATTTGTTTTATTACTGGAACAGCAAAATCATCCTTTGATGTCATTGTCTGTGTACAGGGCTGTAAGTTTTTATGTGTTTTCCAGTTGGAAACGCATTTGAGATTTCTTCTGTTTTCTGTTTTTTCCTCCCTTTTCTCATGAATTGTCAATAAAAATAAGATTTCTGGGAGAGGTGAAGCTGGTCTACCTAGGTATAATGTCTTGTTTACTTGAATATAGTTGCTTGCATGAATTGATTGTTCTAAAATGGTTTTAAAAGAAGAAATTCAGACAGATCAGATTGTCTGTGTATATAAAATTCTTTGGGGTTAAAATTGCATCCTTGGTACTCATAGTGTGCTGAAAGCTTTGAGACTTAAATCTTGGGTTAAAAATCAAATGTTAGCTTCTTGGCTTTTAACTTGTGTCAGCGCATAAGCATTTGACTTTCTTAAGCATGTAGGCTACCTGTAATTGCAATACTTGGAGAGTTCATTTGGGTTTCTGCTTCAGGTTTCTATGGGTTTAGTTATATGGCTTTTCCTTTCCAATGTAAGTCAACATGCTGTAGAACTGTCATTTTCTATGCTAGTAGTCTTTTCTATCTAAATGGCTTTAGAGATGTGTTTGAGGGCTTTTGCATCTGTCTAGTTGTAAAGTGTTGGGGGGGGGGGAGTGGTCTGAATTTGACCCCAGGTCTCCTTGACCCCAGGTGTGTAGTGTTTAGCTCACTCCCACTTCCTGTCTGGACCCCCTATATAAACAGAAGAACTTCTTGTTCCTCTCTCTCCTGGCCTGCCTCATAGCACCACTCTTTGTTCCTGCTGCTCCTGTCTTACCACATGGCCATTTTCTACCACATGGTGAACATCCCTTCCTGAATCTACCTCCATCCATTGTCATCAATCTGGTTGTGTGAATATGTGTGTATATATATATATATGTGTGTGTGTATATGTGTATATATATATATATTTGTATCTTGTTTTTCCCTTCCCTATGCCTATTTGTAACTCCCCAACCTTAAATACCTTTTATTTATTGNNCCTTTTATTTATTGTTAAATGTTTTTTTTTTTTTTTCTCAACTTCCAAATCAAAGCAAGACTGTTCTTTGGGTGTTTTACCCCTTTTCTCTCCATCGAATTCCTTTCTTTCAAAAAATAGGGGGTAGAGGAGAAGGCATCCTATTATTATTGTATTAGTTTCTATTATAGCTATATTTTGAGTCCCCTGGGAAGGTTAAACTCAAACCAATACACTAGTAAAGAACAAAACATCTTGCCCTATGATAAAGTTACTGTTGGGGTTGTAGTGGTTTCAATCATAGTGCTTGGTCTTGATCAAGGAAGTGCTTATCCTACCCTCCAATGTTATTCCCCAGAAGCTGATTAGGAATGGGTTTTGTAGAGCTCTTGTTTTCATTTTCCTGCCCTTGAAATAGTATTGAGGTTTTTTGTTTGTTTGTTTCCACAACTGATTTCTTGCCTTTAAGCTTTGATGATAAATATTGTAAATGAATTTACCATATAGGTGTAACAACTCCTGTTAAATTTCAGGAGCTTTAATAATAAATTTGTGCTGTTTTTTGTTGAGATTTAACTAGAGACTGGTGAACTCAAATTTGTTTGGTTATAACAAATCACCTCCTGTAACTAAATGAATTAATATTTTAAATATAAACAACCTTCCCCCACAACAAACAAATAAAAAAAAAAAAGAGCAAAACAAGCAACCAAACAAAACCCCCAAAAAACAATTAAAATTAAAAAATCCTTTTTTTTTCCCCCCAGGAATTAGAGGAGGAGAGTAAGCCCCATCCCAGCTGATGTATTTTTCTCTGCCCTTTCTCCTAAATGTCAGTGTGTCACTAAAGAGGTACTGATTCCTGACCTTAAGAGTCATGAATTCCACAAACAATAGCATTCCTTGTTAAACCAACTCCTTTATAGGTTTAAATACTGCTGTCCCAAAATAAGGTGCCTTGAGATAAGCAGAGGTAATATATACTAATGTCTACCTCACCACTATTTTTTCTACTAAATAACAAACTCAGCATTTCCACTGACCATGGCATGTCTTTGTGCAGAGCACCTGGGTCTCTGCAGTAGAACATTCAGAAGGCAATTTTAGTCTGCATACCTGGGTGTTTATCTTAATGTTGATGACTGGCTGCAGCAGGTCCTGGAAATCTCCATATCAAGAAGGAACGCTATGATTGTATTTAGTGAATTGAAAACTCAGAAAGCGAACAGGTTGGAGTATCACACAGAATCACACAACGCTGCCTTGGAAGGGACCCCCAAGGATCATCCTGTCCAACCTTTCTAGGTAATAGTCTAGTTGAGATGTCCCAGCACCCTGCCAAGCCGAGTCTCAAAAAACTCCAATATAGGGGAATCCTATGGTAATTCCAATGTCTACCTGTTCTCATGGTGGAAAGTGTTTTGTTGGTTTGTTTTTTTTTTTTTTTTCTGGAATTCAATTGGCATCTCCCCAGGAGTAACTTGTACCCATTGCCCCTTGTCTCTCCCATGTGAATCCTTGTAAAAAGACAGTCTCCATAGTCCTGGTAGCCACCCTTTATGTACTGGCACAATGGTGGTAAGGTCTCCCCTAAGCCTTCCCTTCTCAAAGCTGAGCAGTTTTCTCAGTCTCTCTTGATATGGCAGGTCTTCAGTCATCTAATCATCCTCCTGGCCCTTCTCTGTACACTTCCGAACCTGCCCACGTCCTTTTTGTACATCGGGGATCAAAACTGAATGCAGTGCTTTAGATGTGCTGAGACAAGCACTGAGTAGAGTGGGACAATGACTGGCTTATCAGTGTTGGTGATGCCCTTGTTGATGCAGCCCAGCATCCAGCTGGCTTTTTTTTAGCTGCTGGAGCACATTGTTAGCTCATGTTGAGATTGTCTACAAGATTCCCAGGGCTTCTCTCCAGCCAGGCGGATCCCAGTCTGAGCTGCTCTGCCAGGTTCTCTATTCCCCAGGACAAGAACCTACATTTGTTCCCATTGAACTTCATGAGATTCTTGCAAGCCCACTCATTCAGTAATGTATGTGAATGCAAAGTCACGCTCTGCAGTCATCTTGAAAAGGATCTTTACGTTCATGTGTGAAATGAAACCATAATTGCTAGGCCTTGATCAAAAAGGGAAAGTGCTCTTGAAAGATGAGGCCTTTGAGATAAGAGTGAAGCCCTTCTCTCAAATACCTTCTTAAGCAGCTGCTGGTGAGTAAGCCTATGTGGGAGCTTGTTGACAACAAAGTTCCTATGCAGTCTTCAATTTGCACATGATAAGCATTAATTTCTTTTGCAACTGCAAAATAACCATTTAAGAAGGAAAAAAAAAAGGCAAACTAGATGTGTTATTCACCTTAAAAACATCAGACTTCCCTGGAAAATACTGAGGGAGTTGTGTGGCTCAAGTAGTGTGGTCTGTTGTGCTTGGGGACAACTGCAGAACTTCGTTTGTTGTTCCTATACCCTTTTGTGTGCTGCTTTTTAGGTACAGGTACAAAGTTGTTTGCTAATGGTATAGAAGTTAAGACTTGGGCTTTATCCAAGCTTCAGGAACCAGTAAAGTCCACATTTACTCTGTTGGTTAGAAATGAAAATATTTGCTAATACAGGTTGTTTCACTCTTTCTGTAGACGATGCTTGTTGTTGCAGTTTGTTCCTGGTAAGTGTCGTTTGAAAGGGCAAGAGCTTGATTGTAGCTCTCAGTTGAAGGGCTCTAAAGTATGAAATGGTTAAGCGATGTGTACCACTGTGAGTAGTAGTAATTGTTTCATTAATTACACACAATAATGAAAACAATCAGCAACACTCTTTAGGAAAGAATTTTCTATCCACACCTTGCATGTTATTGTAAGACAGAAACAGAATAAGGATTCTATCTGGGATATGGGAATACTTTCCCTTTTTTTCCCCTGTGATTTTTGTTTAAATTTTTCATGGATAATCATACTGCTTTCTGCTTTTGTGAATAAGCTTTGATGAAGATGTTTATCTTGCTCTAGGCTTTGCTGGTGCCTCATGATGGCACTTCCCAACTGGCAGTTCATAAGACAAAAGCAAACTGGTGGCAGCAGCTGTGGAGACAACTTGTTGGCTCATAGTTACGAAATCCAAAGAATCGGGAGATGTAACAGCAGCCCATGAACTGGTAGAAAGAAACTTGAAACAGCAAGGCAGCAGATCACAGCTAGTTATTATTAACAGCATTTCCTTCCTCGGCTGCTTCACAGCTTATGGAAACATCCTCTAGGCCTTTGGCACTGCTGAAGGTGCCTTATGTACATGCATGATTGTGGTGGCATAGTCCATGAAGCGGCTTGGATTTCTGTCACACAGCTTCCCACAGAAAACGTATGTGGTAAAAGGTGGACCAGAGACATAGGTGTTTTCATGAATTGCTGGTGAAAGGAGGTAGAGAATTGTGTGTTGCACAGCAGCACAAGACTTGTTTTGTGTTCTGGCGTTTCAGGACTGCTTGCTGAGAACTGTTTGCTGGGAACGTGTTTTCTGCAAACCTAACATAGTTTACAAGAGACTTAAACTGTCCTCAGTTGGTTGCGTGATGTGTAAAACGAAGCCTGGAGTGGGTCCAGAAAAGGGCAATGAAGCTGCTGAAGGGTCTGGAGAACAGGTTTTGTTAGGAGTGGCTGAGGGAACTGGGGTTGTTTAGCCTCTAGAAAAGGAGGCTGAGGGGAGACCTTCTTATTCTCTACAACTACCTAAAAGGATGTTGCAGTGAGGTAGGTGTTGGTCTCTTTCCCATAGTAATAAGTGATAGGGCAAAAGAAAATTAACTCAGTTTGCTTCAAGGGAGGCTTGGTCTGGATATGAGAAGAAACTTCGTGCCTGAAAGAGTTCTCAAAGACTGGAACAGTCCCCAGGGAAGTGGTTGAATTCTCATACCTAGAGGTGTTTCAGAGAGGCAGAGTTGTGGTGCTGAGGGGACATGGTTTTGCCCTGGACTTGGTAAAGTTAAAAGAATGGTTGGACTTGATGTTCTTTTCCAACCAAAACAATTCTGCAATTCTGAGATAATTGGTTAGAAACTGAGTTTGAGGAATGTCTCCTATCTAATATGGACATTGACCTATGCACATATTTTTGAAATAAAATGCCTAACAGTAAAAGTAAAAAATAGGAAATGACAAAAGTTAGCCAAATTCTAATATACTTTTTCTCCCCCTCTATTACAGAAATACATTAACTTTGAAGTGGAACTAAACAATGGAACCAGATATTATTCGAATGTACTCTTCATCCCCTCCACCACTAGACAATGGAGCTGACGATGATGACGAAGATGAATTTGGAGAGTTTGGAGGATTTTCTGGTGTTAGCACATCTGGTGTAGGTTTTGCTGATTTTGATACACCAGACTACAGTCATCCAAAGGAGGAGTTTATATCCACAAACCATTTCATCCCACTTCATGATTATTCTGACAACGTAGCTAGCATTGCAGCTTTCACGTCTGTTAAAAATGTTAAGGATAAAGACTGTATTGCAGAGCTTCCTACTCTTACTAAGGAACATCCTGACACGTCAGCTACTAGTACCAGCAAAGAAAAATCCAAGTGTAGAACTTCAGGTGCTACTTTAGAAGATGTAAGCAAAAGAGGGGAACAAAGAGACAGCCCTGGGAAATTGGAGGGTTTTGCATCTCGTGTGGTTAGAACTGGTAGAGCAGTTGAGAGCCAGAATGAGCAAGCAGATGCATGTAATGGTGAGAAACTTCCATGTCTAGAGATTCTAACAAATGGATTTGCAGCATCAGACCCTGTAAATCCTCAGGGACTAGAAGACCTAGACAGTGACTCAAAGGGACTGAAAGCTGTTAGTGCCCTTAGTACTGAGCAAAATTTGAACTCAATGCCTAGCTCAGGTGAAGACTTTGCTGATTTTGCTACATTTTCAAACAAAACCCCAATCCATTTAGAGGGAACAGGACCTACCATATGCAGTGTTGTTAATGAAAGAGACTCTCTGAGCATTCAAGAGAACAACAGAATAAACAGAGTAACTCATACTGAACAAGAGGTTTGCATTTCAGAAAATACTTGTGAACAGGGTCGCTCAACACTGGAAGATAATGAATTTGCAATTTCTCAAACAACTGGAAGCTCAATGTGCACTACTGAAAATGGAGAACACAGTGAGAGGAGAAGACAACACAGCACAGAGAATGACAAAGATTTTACTAGGCCTGATGACTCTTTGGAAACAGAGGACATCAGGGTTGGTAAGACCCAAAGCCTAGACTGTGATCTTACAGGAGAAAAATTGGATGACTCTGATGGTCTTAAGAGTGGTGGAAATAGTGCCGAAGTTGCGGCTTGCAGTAACATGCATGACAATGATTTTGGTGATTTTGGTTCAGTCAGCAGTGCATCTCCCACCTTTGTTAATGTTCAAGAATCAAGAGATGCTCTGGATTTAGAAGGAACTTCAAAACAGTCTGCATATGTTAGTGAACCTAATGATGAATTTGGTGAATTCAGGGACACAAGTACTGTTTCTCAGCAGCCAGCAAGGCTAGATCAAGCTGAGCTAAATGAGACTGCTGAAATTTTAAAATGTCATACCACCAGGAAGACCTCTGGCTTAGACTTCCAGCAACCTACTGAGGTAGAAGATGGCGATAATAGTGAATTTGGAGACTTTGATACAGTGCCAAAACCTCAAGATGAGACTGTTGATTTTCAGGACTCTGATGACTTTGCGGACTTCAGCTCAGCAGGTTGTGACCAGACTACAGACTGGAATGCTTTTGAAGATGAACAAAAAGACAGCTGTTCTTGGGCTGCCTTTGGAGATGAGCAAGCTGGTGAATCTCATCACAGAAAAGAGACGTGGCAGTCACATAGGACAGATGCATCAGCCAGCATTGATGGTCCAGTATTACACACGACTGATAATTTTGCTTTAGCATCTTCCCAAGGAACTACCAGTAAGCAATCTCAAGAGCCAGCACCTTCAGTTCAGGTAAGGGTGTCCTTGATTTTTGTTCAGTCTTGTTCTGTGCTTGTGCATACAGCTCTGCCTGGTTCCTCCTTCTACATAAAACAAATGTTTGAGTAGTCCTTGTTTGTCTTGTGGGAGTGATTTAATTTGTGGGTTGACAGGCCAGTATGAAACTCATGTTGCTGTGTTTGCATTCTGGATCTTCAGCACTGTTACTTCTTGCAGAGCAATGATATGGGGATGCTGGAACTTGTATCCATTTGTTTTGACAATGATGTTGTGGTCCTGTACATAAACTGATGAAAGGAATAAGCCATCATAAACATTTCAGAACTTGTGATAGTTCTTCCTTTGCTTCAAAGTTTAGTGCCTGTGAGGGGAACTCTGATGTTGCCATTTCATAAAATACTGGTGTGACTGGATGCTGAGATTACTGATTCCCAACATTTTTCATCACTGTTCTCTGTTGTGTTTTCAAAATCTGATTAAAGCTGATGACTTGATTTGTAAATAGCTTCACTTGTTTGCTTTGAGCAGAGAGAGTGATAAAATATGACCTATGGAGCCCTCTCTCTGGTATTCAACTTCTAGGAAGTTAACCATTTAAAAGCTATTTTAAAATAGGTCCCTGTTACACATTAATTGTGGGGAGCTCCACATGACTGCAACGTCAGAAATACAGGACTGATGATTTCTTCAAGCTGCTGCTATTTCTAATTAGGAGTTTTGGGCAGGGTGAAGTGGATAGGTTAATTTTTCTTACCCTCGCACCCTAGTTGGTAGATGTGTATAATTCCCAGTTAATTCCTTCCTAAGACTTTGCACCAGTCACATTTGAGACCTGTGCCTGTTCATACATAATTTTTTTTTTTTGCTAAGTTTTTAACAGTTGCTTTCACAAAAGTCAGGACAACAATTTGAGTTTAAGATTCTCTTTGATGCTGCTTCTTATTTATGTCATCCCATGTGAGTAGTTCAGAGTCTTTTTGAAGAGTCCTGCAACACCAGCAATAAAGCCTGTTAGTAGTAGTATGTGTCTGAAAGGTTTGGCTCTTCTCTGGCAATAGAAGGGAATGAGGGAAGTCCTTTCTTCCAGGACCTTGCATAGGCTTGGTGACAGCCCGGCCTTGTTCCATTTCTTGACAGTGTCAGGTGAAATGGCTGTTCAGTGGAAGGTTGTGCCAGCTGGAGCTTTGCAAGCATCAGCAAATAAAATGGAGCTTTTGGGACTCAGTGCTGATTTCTTGTGATGTTAAAAGATGTGAGCTTCAGCTCCTGTTGCTTCCTGCTCGCAGTTTTGTGCAGGGATTAACTGAATTTCAGAGTTCTTTCCTGAGCCAAAAAAGGCTTGCAAGTGAACATGCAGGTGGATTTTGTGGCTCTGTAAAATCTTGCTCATCACCACATCAGTGTGTGGGCCCATTTTTCAAGTTGGAGGCACAAATTTGTTGTTACCTGTTCTGATGGTCAATCACACATAGAATTGGAGAGTACTAAGGTCATTGGTGTAATTAATTTAAATTGTTCCTATTGGCATTGCTATCCAGAGTCTGACAAAGAAGTGGGATGGGGAAGTGATTCTGGTAAATCATTTGTTTTTCTGGCTAGTCATGCTAGTAAGATACAGTCTGAAGGCTTCAAATATTAATTCTATATTTACAATTTTCTGTAATTTTGTGGTGGTGTTTCAGTAGGAAACGCTTCCCTGTTCCCTGTAGCTGTTTTTTCAAAGCAGATTCTTCAGACTTTGCCAAGTCTGCCATAACAAAAGATAAAAGCTCAGTCACAGTGGGGGTCCTTTGGTGATCTGTCATAAAACCCTACAGTGGTTTGGTTAGAGTGTAAAGCCAGGCTTAAGACTTAAGTATTTTTTCATTCTTTATACTACAGCCAGTTGTGACTGGATATAAAATGGTGTTCTGGTTCTGCTGCTGGCTCAGAGAAAGTTTCACACAAATGAGGTGCAGAAGCTGTTGAGCCAGATATATTTTCTCTGTTGCAACAGTTGGTTTTTTTTTTTAGCGTTGCAGTGACAGTTAATTGCCCTTTTTAATTCAGTTAACTGTAAAAATGTGTAACAATACTTACAGTCTTTTAAAAGACTTACAATAAAAAAAAAAAAAAAGCTTTGTTTTAATCTCAAGTAGTAGTTCTGGTTTTAAGCCACTGAGCCTCATGTTAATAAAATGCAATTAGAAACTTCAAGATTAGTTGAGTCAACATGAGCTGGCAGTCCCAGTACTTGGAGTGCAGAGTCTGAGTAAAATTAAACTCAGCTTTTGATCAGCTTCCTTACTTTTAAGAGGAGGTCAAACCACAAAATGCAAAATTTTAAAGCATTTGCTGATCCGGATGGAGCTGTGTGATGCAAAAGCAGAAGCACATGCAAAATATAGCTAGGCATAGGTGAGCAAACAAATGGCTTTTGTTTTTTATGAGCCTGACCAAAGAAGGATGGGGAAGAGTAAATCACCTGCATATGTTTCTGGCAATTGAAAAAGCACTTTCTTTAACAACCTAAAGTGAGCAGGCTGTGCTGGTGAGAAATACTGCATGTGTTAGACACTTGAGATAGATGTGAAAATTGAGACTACAGCTTAGGCTAGTGGTGAGCTAGGATCACTTACAAGATACTGTATATATTTGATCTGTGATGTTGAGGCTGGGAGCATCAGTGTAATGTGTTAGTGAAATCATGTTGAATGGTGTATATAAAGAGAAGGACTCTAATGTGATTCTTTACTTTTCAGCTGTCTGATTTTTGTATACTTGACCAGCAGCATTGCTGTTTAAATGTAGAACTGATGGATGCAGCCATTTTCATCCATTCAGAATGCAACACAAGAGTTTTTTACCAGTAGTTTATGTTCCTTTGCAGGTTTTCCTTTCTGTTTCCTTAGCCTGTGTATTATGGAGGAGGCAGCAAAATTATTGCTTTCTGAATGTGATCTTGATTGCTAGGTGTGTGTCAGGCAAATTCGTTTTAAAAAGATTGTGGACTTACTATAATGTTTAATCAGAAGTTAGAGTTTCCTTGAATTCAACTGATTGTTTCAGGTTTACTTAATTCCTTTTATATACTGCATTTTGTAAGGGGGAAAAAGATCACCAAAATGACCTTATATAATGTGACCTGTAGTGGCAAAGAGATAATTTTATCTTTTGGTTTTGAGCTTAACCTCTCTGAATCTGCACACAATCTGCAGTAGGATTTATAGCATGCTGGCCTATTCTATTCAGTAGTGCTACAGGGGGGAAGATGGAAAAAGGTATGGTATAAGGTATTCAGTTAAAACTATGGAAAGAATTTTTGACACCTTGGAGAAGGTTCAGTTTGAAAGACCCTTTGACACAGATGCGCAAACTATTAACTGACCCCATACTAATACTACTGTATACCTTCATCATTTATGTCTGTCTTCAGTTGAGAGGTATACCTGGAGGTTTGCATGAGATAGAGATGTGGTTTTGTGTTCATTAAAATTTGATTTAGGGTGGAGTGATGGATGAACTGGTTGATCTAACAAGTTCTGAGTGAACCTGCACTGTACCATATGTATTAATCCCCTTTAGATGATCAGATAGCATGCTACTAAGTTACATTTATAAGGAATGTAAGGCTTGTAGCACAGATTTTTCCAGGAGATAATATTGAACATTAGTCAGTTGGTGGAGTTGCTCTGCTGCGTCGCGCATTAAAAATACATATATAGGACTTGGGCAGCAAAGCATCTGAACAGTTATTAGCAATGGTAATTGTGTGGGTGGGTAATATGGCAATGCCTAGCTGTGTTCAAAGAGCACTGGCATCTCTAGAGGAGAAGATGAACAGTAGTTTAATTGGAAGGCCAAAATTCACCCAATTTAGGTGAAAACTAGAAAATCCTGGAAAGGAAGGAAGAGAAATGCAGAGAGTCCTCCAAGTTGGTTTTAAGAGTCTCATCTTATCGGAGAGCCTGTGCTCACAGGCTGTACCTCTTCAGATTAATCAGACACTGTGCGTCGTGCACAGTTACTAAATCTGTACGCATCAAGACAGAGAAAACCCTGTCACTTAAAGAGTACTTTGTCTTGGTCGATGAAGGAAGTCATACTCTTGGGAAAAGGTAATTCTGACCATAAAGATTTCAGCCTTCCAGTTCACCAAGGTAAATTAACATACTGTTGGCTAAATTAAGTTCAAACAGTTGGGTAGCAACTTGCAGTGTAAATATATCTGTCTGAAAAGGTTTGGGTTTAAGGCTGTAGCACAGTTCTTAAGTATGTGCAGCTGAATAACAGTAAAAGCAGGCCATTAAATGTAGCCCATAATTGCTTTATTTCAGAACAGACTGACTATGGAGATCCTTAAAAGAAAAAGGTTTCAGAGGGGGAGGTCTTTTAGTATGTGTGTTGATACACCACAAACCAAGATTATTTTCCTTTTTTTTATACATGACTTTTCATCTACTCTCCCTCAGAACCTTACTGAAAAATTAGTGCAACACCACTAAATACCAGCATGACCAACTGAAATGGGAAGTTCAAGTTTTATGTAGTCTAGAGAAGTAACTGTTAAGCTTCACTTGCCTGCATGGAAGGTGCAAGATTTGATACATTCTTCAGCTGCGGGAGAATAAATGTGCAAGCCTTCCAGTGAGGAGGAGGGAGGCAGCTTCACATTTCTGTGCTCAACTTCCCTGCAGTTTGTAGCTCTTGTTATCAAGCAGTAAAAAAAGCAGAGAAATCTTGTGATTCTTTCTCAAGTCACCACAGTTGGTCTTGAGACCTTCATAGTTGCTGTTTAAAAACATTTTGGGGATATTTAGAACTATTATTTCCTTCTTTAAGTCTTGAAAATGTTGTAAAAAGTCTTACTCTGCATTTCATGTTGGTGAGGGTTTTCAGCTCTCATGGCATCTTCATCCTGGCTTGTAAGTCTAAGTTTAGGACCAGTGTTTCCATTATACCAGTGATAATAAAAGTGAAACTAATTCCCTTTTACCTCTAAGAAATCTCTGGCACCATATTAAATTTACTTGCTTATCAAGAAGGGGTGGAGAAAAGCCATCAGAGTTGAATCATAGGAATTTAACCTATTGTTCTTTGTAGACTGAGTACATTCCTGTTACAATAACCCTAGGTGATCCTGCTTGGCAGGAGGGTTGAACTTGATCTCTGGAGGTCCCTTCCAACCTCTAAGATTCTGTGACTTTGCCTCTTTTTTTTTTTCACACAACTGGTTGTTCCCCCTGCAGCTCTTAGACCCTTGCTTTTGTGCTTCCTTTGCTAAGCAGAGCTTTCACATCAGAGAAAGAAACAAATTGTTGCTCTGTGGAAGGGAAAGTGATTATTAAAGTAATCGTCAAACCTTTCCAAAGGAAAAATTGCCCCCATTTCACTAGGAACTTAGTGCTTTGTTTATTTGCTTGCTTATGTGTATTACCTTCCAACCTCTAAGATTCTGAAGTCCAGAAGGTTTTGACACCCACTGCAGTTGATTGGTGTGTTTCTTATGGTGAGTTTAGATCAATTTTCCAGCTCCTCTTGTATGGTCATGTAGTTTAACTCTTCGAAAATTAAATCTCTAGAACCCGAAAAAAAAAATTAATACAAACAAACAAAACTAACAGCAAACCCAACCCATCCAACACCCCTCTCATATATATGGTGAAAGTGCAGGATTATGTGGTGACTTAGCTCCTCACAGGCAAATGTGTTGCTAGGAAATATGGTTTGCTTGTTAGTTTCTCATTTCACCTCTGCTTTAAGAGGACCAAAAATATCTGTTAGGCACTCTCCAGAGCAGTGGCTTTGTAATTTAAATAAATAAAATCTCTCTGAGTTTCTTTGACAGGCTTCTGTCCCCTGAGCTTTGTTCTGCTGTTTTTTGAGAGTCTTCACTCGGATTCTGAATTCTAACTAGAAGCTGATCATGTCCATATGGACTTTATTCCTTTGCTAAATTATATGTTTAGCATTTTGGATCCCTCATATGTTCATTTCTATCTCCTTTCTTATTTTTTTTTCTATCCAATAAGACTCAAATATCTAAATAGTCTCAATAAATTAACTATTGCACTGGTTTCATTTATTCTTAGGTCTTGCAGTTTTGTTTAATAGATTCAGACAGCCCAGAGTTTGAGTTCTGCTTGCTCTGTAGCCTCTTCCTGGCAGCAAGAAGAGGAGGCCCAAGACATGTTCTGCTTTCTACCCTTCCTCTTCTTAAATGACCTTTGGAGGCTGCCAGAGCAGAGATGCTGTGGCCTGTAAGTGAAAATGGGGGAAACGAGAGATTGTATAGAGAAATGGAGATGTCCTCTCTGATAGAAAATGGGGAGAAAGGAGGGTCAAAGTGCCACATTCTATTCTTCAACCTCCAGCATGATGAGGAGCAGTCCATTGGATGAGCTTTTCTCTGGTCTGTGGCTCATGTGTAATTGGGACCATAGAGAGAAGCAAGAAGACTGTTGTGTGGTGAAAGCTCCAGTTGACATCAGCTGTTTCTGTAGGTGGGCTCAAATATGTTGTCCTTATGGCAAATTTTACTGTCTTCTCTTTTCATAGCTCTGAATAAAATCAATAGCTTGTCGTTGTTGCATTCACATGGAGGTGGCTGGAGAGGATTAAGTGTGCTGGGCAGCCAGTGTAGAAGTGCCATGTTGAAGGAGTCTGTTGATTCTATAGTCTTGTGCAGGAGAAGAGGAGAAAAACAAATTGTGTAAGCCAAGTACTTTGGTCTTCCAGCTGTGAGAGCTGGATCTTGTTCCCTATTTAGCAGCCAATGAGATAAATTCTAATCCTGAGGTTATCATTCTCTCTTGAAAGTCTGTGACATCTGTGATATTTTGATTGTTTCAGGTGCCGGTTACTTAAGTGTTCACAACAAAACTTACTTGCAGTCACAGAAAGTACAGGGCTTTGAGTCTGCCACTGTTGGGAAAATCACAGTAAATTTTTTGAATGGCAGCTGGAGACTTTGTTCTCATCTTCTGCCTTTTAAGAATCAATCCTTTCAAATGGTGGTGGAGGACACCTGGGTATCAAATGCTTTTAGTGACAGAAAAAGTGGAGTAAAGTTCTTGTTTTGCTTTCTGCCTTCCTGCCCCAGGACTTTTCACCCTGAGAGATGTGACGCTATTGTGTATGACAGAGCTAATATTTCCTTGCAGATTATTTCATACAAATAATAGGTTGAGATTTGTAGGAGGTGGACATTGTTACACTAATTAGGAAATCTTGGGAATACCCTTTCTACTCTGGGAGCTGTGACCACAGGGTTTCATTACCAATTAGAAGAGCAAGTTTAGCCACTTCCATGAGGGACATTGCCACTGCTCGGGAGCTATGCGTTTGCAGGTTCATCTCTGCGCCCATTTGCACACACAGAATTAATTACTCTGTTTTGCTATGGAAACCTTATTCTGCCCTACAGAAAGGGCTGAGCGTTTCTGGAAATTGAGAAAAGATGGAAGGAGAGTGTAAAGAACTCTATAATTAAACTGTTCCTGAAAATTTGGCACAAATCTTAAACTCTAATTTGAAACTGGGTGCTGACTGAGATGCTGCTTGGTTCTTACAGCCTTTCTGTTCCTTTTTTCCTTAACCCAAGAGCATACTCTAGCATGTTCTCAAGCACGTATCCTTTTAAAGAAATGTGATGCCTTGCTGTCCTCATGATGCAGTGCTGTTCATCTACCTCTTCTTTTTCACTGGGGATGTGTATTCTTGCTCTGCTACAGAAATGAAGTAAGCATCACTTGTTCACCTAAGATAAGGGCAAGTGATAAATACTAGGCTAAGTTAAGGACTAAAACATAAGTAGAGCATGGTAAAATGTACAATACTGTTACATTTTACTGAGTAAAATTGTAAATGAGTGTTTTAGTTCTGGTCAACGAACACAATCCAGTAATATGACAGCTATTGTAACAATGTATGGCCAAAATTACTTGGATTAGGAGATGATTAAAAGGAAGATTAAATACTGTATAATGTGACTGGTTATGGCCATGCAATACCAGTGAGGTAATGAAGAAGAAAAAAAGTGAGTCAGGTGTGCTGTGTAATTCCAATTCTTTGATAGTATAATAATTATGGGGTTTTGACATTGTGCTTTGCAAATAACTGAATCTGGTGGCTGTCCCTGTAAACACTTCTTTCACAGGTAGCAAAACTGAAGAGCTGATCTAATCAAGTTCACATTCCTGCTTTTTTGTGCATCTAAGAGCTGAATAGGGAGCATAGACTGGGCAGACTTAGTTCCCAGTTGCAAACTCATCCTGACTGCAATCAAGAAAACAAAGCAGAGGTGATTGGTGGTAACCAGCA
>WBNM01036861.1:0-23564 GCA_013399055.1 Ramphastos sulfuratus | reverse complement strand
CTGCAGTCCTGTGTGCAGTTCTGGAGCCCCCAGCACAGGAAGGACATGGAAGTGTTAGAGCGGGTCCAGAGGAGGGCCATGAAGATGATCAGAGGGCTGGAGCAGCTCTCCTATGAGGACAGGCTGAGAGAGTTGGGGCTCTTCAGCCTTGAGAAGAGAAGGCTTCCAGGAGACCTTATAGTAGCCTTCTGAAGGGGGCCTACAGGAAGGCTGTGGAGGGACTATTTACAAGGTCTTGCAATGACAGGACTAGGGGCAATGGGTTTAAGCTGGCAGAGGGAATATTTAGACAAGATGTTAGGAGGAAGTTCTTTCCAGTGAGGGTGGTGAGGCACTGGCACAGGTTGCCCAGGGAGGTTGTGGCTGCTCCCTCCCTGGAGGTGTTCAAGGCCAGGTTGGACGAGTCCTTGAGTGACCTGTTCTAGTGGGAGGTGTCCCTGCCTATGGCAGGGGGTTGGAGCTAGATGATCCTTGAGGTCCCTTCCAGCCTTACCATTCTATGATTCTAAGATACTCTGATAACAGAGAGGTAAATGTTAGGTTTCCTGTACTTTGTTTGCTGATATACATGGGCAGTGGTTTGTTTAACTGAGACAAGACAGGCAGATTTTCAGATCAAAATTCAAATAAGAAATGTTGTAGACATCTGCTTCATAATTATGACAGTTACTCTGGTGCCTGAAGGCTTGTCCTGGCTGTATTGATCAGTCTGGTTAACATACAAAACTTCCACCTACCACCCTTGTTTCTCTGAACTTTGTTTCATTTTGATTGTACCATAATCAGCCAGAGGTCTGAGGTTTGTGCCTGTAAATTCAGCATTGCTGCTGGAACATGCTGCATCTCCACAGGAGGGCTCTGCTGGCATAGCTGTACTGACACACACTGTGGGATGCTCCTGGGATTTTCATCTACTCTGTTTCTTTTCCGTTTCCCCTGTAGGAAACCTGGATACTGCCCTGTGGGCAGTGTAGCAGAGCATTGGAGAGGTGGCTGTTGAGGAACTTCAGAATAGAAAGACAGAAGTGCTCCTTTTGTGCCAGGCTTTCATCTCCTTCCCCTAAGCAAGAAGAGATTTGAGTGCTGCTCTTAGAAAGAAGTACCTGGGGGGGGAAAAAAGGCTTTAATTTTAATTTTGTGAGCATACCTTGCAATGGGTATTTTGGAATAAATTATAAGAAATTGCTGCTTATTTCTTTTTAATGGGTTGATCAAGGAGGAAGAAAATAAATTTTATGGCAGTGATGCCTCTGTCTGAGAATTTCTAGAGCTATAATAAAGTTGAAATTCTTTGGCTGTATGAAAGTGTAACAAAGAGAAGAGGTAGAGATGTAAGGGCAGAACTTCAAAAGAAGGAAACCTGTTAAGCTTGTAAAAAATAAGAACAAAAGGTGGGGGGAGTGTTGTTTCATTTTTGTGGGAGCTGGAGGTTGTTTGAAGGGTTGGTTTGGCTTGTTGTTGTGGGTTTTTTTAATATTAAATCCAGCTGCCAAGGCCCAAGTGGCAAGACTCGGAGCATTCTGCAGTGTGTGCTGTGGAATTAAAATGCTTGGAAGCCATTAGTACTGGTATGTGTTCTTTATGTTGCTGAGACATTGTCCTACCCATCAGTGGTGATCATGGCACTGGTGGAGAGAAAAGTGAGAGACATTTGCTGCATTGTGAAACGTAAGAACATATTTGCTGCAGTTACTCTCAACCATCCTGCCTCATGCCTGCTTCAAAATGAAAGTGCTAACTGGAGCAAAGTGTTATGGGGCTTGAAGTTCAGATTGCAACATGAGGGACTTCCTGTTCCAGATGCTGGTTTTGGGTGTTGGGACACGTGTTTTGTTCCCTGCAGGAATGGCAGTGAGATGGATGGGAGTTGGATAGCTTGTGAGGTTTCTGTTTGGGTTTTTTTGGGGTTTTTTCTGTGTTTCATTGTGCTTTTTCTGCAAACAGGCTGAGCTAAGGTAATTGTGCATTATGTTATTTCATTTATATTAAACTCTGGGTTGAGACAAAGAGTGAGACAAGAGTTGTTACTGTTCCTCACTTCTGTTGGGGGAAGCATACAGGTTAACCTGTTCACAGCACTTTAACCCATTACACTGCTCTCCTAAAATGCTGGAGTTTCTTTTCTCCCAAAGGATACTGAAGTGATGATGACATCAAGACATGGTTGCAACTACTGTGGCATGCAGGAAGCCCCTTCTGCAAAACTTCTGAGGATTTATGTTTACATAGCTTTTGTGATGCTGCCTTATAATGGAAGGCAGCAGGAAGAAGGTCAGAGGAAAGAAACATTGATAAAGTTGTGGTTATGCAAACCCTGCTGCTGGCTGACTGGCTCCCAGTTTGGCTGAAATAAAATTGAGAGGAGATTTTTAAATTATATTTTTTCCCCCAAGTTATTTGGCTGGAATAGAAGCATTCCCAAGCTTGTTTTTTACCCATTGCAGGATCACAGCATTCAGCATTAACTATCTGAATCCTGAATGGAGGAAGGAGAAATTGCTTGGAGGAAAATAGTCCTTGTATTTAAATCAAAGAACCTGTAACACATGAAAACACAAATAGGTTCTGGGGCAAGAAATTCCAACATTAAGTAACTCTTATTTGTTAGTTTTGGGGGCTGGAGAAACACCAAACAAATACCACAAGTATTGTTTGTGGAAAAAATAAATTTTAAATGTCTTAGACTTGGCTCTTCTGCATAATACCTGACTGTCACGTGAGCTGCAGCAAGTGAAACTGAGAGTTACAGTTTTGCTACATCTTAGTCAATGATGTGAACATTTTTGGTTTTTTTTTTTTTTGGGGAAAAGTGCAGTCTTTGGATTAGAAACAGTTTTTTCTTACCATTTTCAAAGTTGCTGTCACACCACAAGCACATTGCACATCAAGCTGAGTTTTGTGAAGCCTTTCACTGCATACATCTTAAAAGAAGTGAGGTTGTGTTCTGAGTCATTGTTATGTCTCAAGTTCAAATTGAAGTGCGTCGTCATTAGGTGAAATTGCATTGATTGGTACTAAGCTTGCTGAAAACCATGTGTTGAGTAAAACCCTTAATGTGTAGATCTGAAGACTTCAACACATGTTGAGTAAATACAGCATAATACTTGTTGCACATGGTAAGAGTTGATCTGGATTCTTACTTTGCACAGGGCAAGGTTCTCAGTAGCCTGCATATTGTCAGTATCCTGTAGCCCAGTGCTTAAGAAGTTGTCTGATTCTCCAGTAGTTATGCATTTTGTGGTAAACAAAACATTGTATTTGGTACATGTTGTTTTCTACCTTAGTTTTTATTCTTTTGGGGTCCTTTTCTTGAAAACAGTTAACAAAACTTGACATAAATAATTTCTCTTTGATGTAGACAACATTGCTAAGTCGTCTGGAACGAATATTTGAAGCCTGTTTTCCTTCCATTCCTGTTTTGGAAATTGAAGAAGAGATAAATTCCTTGACTGGTTTGTTGGAAGCAGGTGAAAAGCAAATGACAGCCGAGGAGACATTGGCAAATGCTGGGTAAGAAGCCATGACATGTCATCTTTAGGAACTTAAAGCATCTAGGAGTAATTCAGAATGAGTTGTTTGTGGAAAAACTCAACTTAAAACCAGATATCTAACAGAATGCTTGTTTTCAGTGACTGCACATGCTAGGAGCATTTCAGCAGCATATCATCTTCTTTTAAGTGATGTCTCTGACTTACTCAGAAAATTAATTATTACTTACACTTGATATGAATTGCTGCATTTGTTCTTGTGATGAAGTCTAGCTCTTGTCCTACCTGCTATGGACAACGTTTTCCAGTCTTAACTATTAATCCTTCTGAGAATGCTGTGCAGCTTTAGTTCCCCTGAGTATTGTGCTTGGGCATAAGTTTAATTGGGATCTATAATAAGTCACATTAAAGACTACAGTATTCAAGGCTGCTGAGTTGTTGTTCCTGTTGATAACTTGATTTATGATGGGTTTATAGGGAACTGATGGACGTGTGGACAGAACTGCAGGATATCCATGATGCATATGGACTGAGATACCAGTGGGGTGGCTCCCACAGCAACAAAAAGCTTTTGTGCTCCTTGGGAATCGACACAAGAAACATTGTGAGTCTGTCAGTAAAACTTGCTTTCTAAATAATGGAGCTGCTTTAAATGGAGAATCAAATGGGAACCTTTTTGTATGAATGCTTGTCTTGTCATTGCATAGCTGTACTGAACAGGGCTTTTCATGGCAGACTGTCTGACAGCTTAACTTTTTATGAGCCCTATTAATAGTAAAATTACACTTGATTTTAACCAAAATATTTTAAATAGTGTGTTTTACTTAACATAGTATTTATGCTCTGATGTTAATCTTATATGACTTATGCAACACAGAAAAAATATTGCCATTGCTGACACTGAAACCCTTAAGTAAATTGTTCTTGTTGTATCAGCTCTTTACAGGCAACAAGAAACAGCCTGTTATAGTACCCATGTATGCAGCAGGACTGGTAAGCTCTTTGTTTTTTTAGTGTTATTTTTTGTTGCAGTTCCAACAATATTATGTAATGAAATATATTTAAAAGATATTAAGCACCAAGTGTGCTGAGAGATACTTTTCTAAGCACAGTAATGGTTTGGGCGTCAGTAGAAATGCTACAAAAGAATCATCAAATGCGCAGTTTCCACTATGTGTGTAAGCAGGTACTTTCTTTTAGATGAAAGAAGTATTGATTCCCTCATTTCATAAAGCAAGCTATTTATCAGATAAGGTGGGCTAGCCAGTCCAAGCTCAGTTGGAGGAATTTTCTGAAACCAAAGTTGACTGAAGTAATCATGTGTATGCAGCAATCAGAAGTTCTTCTTGTGTGTCAACTGTTCAATATATAGATGTAAAGATGTCAGCTAAAGTTTGACATGTGAAACTAGTTGACAGAAGTGACAAGGAAAACATCATTTTGCATCAGCACTTGTGGGAAGCCCTGGCACTATGACCAGATGGTTCAAAGGAGGGTTAAGAGCTGCTAGATAGTTGTCCATGAAAAGTATGTAGGAAGACTTCTCAGCTCTGTGGAGCATTTCTTCTTTATGCAACTCTTTCTTTGACAGACTGTTTGCTAATTACTTGATTGCTTCTTGATGTCCCTAGGTCAAGAAAGGTGCATGGTAATGCTTTGCACCCTTGCTGGCATCTAAGTAAAAGCCCTACACATGTATACTAGACTATGTTTACAGAAAACATTATATAGCCGGTATTGTGCTCCTGCAAGGATAGATAAACAAATGTTTTGCTGGATAAAAACAACAACCAAAAAGAAAAAGTTAAAAAACAAAGGGCATTTTTGCTAGTCTGAGCAGAATAAATATGTTGTTTTTTTCTGGAAACCTGTGTGTATTGATACACTTAAACACAGGTACACTTTGATATGGTGGTTCAAAATGGAGTATGAAAGCATTACGGTTAGTCTGCAACACCTACCAAAGATAATCTTGTAGAGCCGTTGTTTTATGATGTGTCACTTCTTTGGATGCAAGTGTGGTGTTCTGATACAGACTTGTAAAACACTTCACAGCGGTTGCTGGTTTTTTCCTGTTTAAATATTTGTGAGTAAAACAAGACTGGCCAAGCACTGAAACAGGCTGCCCAGGGACATGGTGAAGTCACTGTCCTTGGAGATGTTCAAGAAACGTGTGGGCATGGTTCATTGGGACATGGTTTAACAGCTATAGGGATGCTGTTAGGTTTGCAGTTGAACTCAATGATCTTAGAGGTCTCTTCCAACTGAAACAATTCTGTGATTTTAATGAGCAGTTTTTGGTTTTTTTTGCAACACGTTGTTGCGGATGATTAATTATCTCCCTAAATTGATTAGTGTAGTTGTGCACACAAAGTGGATCAAGGTGATGGTAGGAGTGAAGTGGCTTGCTGCTTTCTATTGCCAAACTGCTTCGTGTTTCTCCACCACCCAAAAGAACTGACTTAACTGGTCAGTTCTTAGTACCCCTAAGATAGTGCTAACACTTCTGTGGGACAGCTGACCTAGGTGGCCAGCTCCCTGAAATTACTATGGTAGTTTCAGATCCAGTGGTTTTATTTAGGGTTTTTCTCATGCTTCACTTTCTGAGGTGGTTTGCCGGTCTCAGTGCAAACCTTGGCCTTTGTTTTTTGTTCAGAACACCAGATATTTCAGACCTTTTACATAGTACTGTCCAGCTTTGAATTGTTTATGATGAAAAACATGTGTTTAATGATTCATGCCATTTAGTGCATTTATTTCCATGTCATTAATGACTGTTCTTGGTATCATTCTGCAAACTAATGACTTGATTTGTTTCTTTTGAGTTAATTGTTGAAGTTGAGTGAATGCAGTTGTGTTTTTCTGATGGGCCATTTGGTATTTCTGGAATAATCTACACAAAACTGGGAGGAGAAGACATCACCTTATCAAGTGATTTATGCTTTCCTCCAGCATAAATTATATTGTTGAAAGCTGGAAAGTAATCTCCAGCTAAGCACTTGGCTTTCTGTTACTGCCTCTAAAATGTTTCTTGGGCATAAGGAATAAGGATATTTCTCTCCCCTGGCCTATCTCCTTCTGTCTTCCTCACTGAGTATGTCCCAGAGGTACATGATTACCCCCAAGGCCCTGGTTGAGGGGAGTGCTACATAGTCGTGTGTGTGTGTGTCCCCTATTTTTTACCTCTTAGAATACATGTAACTGTATGCATCTGATTTCCCTTTTTTTTTGTTTTTTGGGGTTTTTTTTGTTTTTTTTCTTCAGGGTATGTTAGAGCCTACCAAGGAACCTTTGAAACCAATATCTGCAGCAGAAAAAATAGCTTCAATAGGACAGACACCTCCTGTATCACCAGAGATGAACACATGCACATCTGATCAGTTCCAGGTAAAAACAGGGAAGGGGAGGACATGAAGAGAATGAGGGAAATGATGGGATGCCTTGCTTCTGCCTTTATATTTAAGATATCTAGATGGTGCGTTGAAAAACACCTGTATGTGAAGTGCAGGCCTTCCTTGTGTCAGATTGAAGTCCTTCTCTTGGATCTACTTTTCATGTGTGACTGGAAGAGAGTCCCTATGATAAGACTGTGGCAGTTGGTGGCCATCATTTGAGAGTCCTGATGATACCTACTTGTTACGCACAGTTTGCTTTGAGAGGCAGTGCACAGTTATTCCCACAAACTAGACATGTCACTTCAGACTTGTCCTTCCTCTGGCTAAGGTTCTTTGTCTTGGCTTTTTCAGGAGCTTGTTGTAATAGATGATTCTGCCCGCTGGTTAGCAGTTGTTCTCCTGAATTGCCATATTCATATGTATACTGTTCCATCTTTTGCCCTTGCCTCTCTTCTTCAGAATAACATGAAATGCAGCCCAGCTGCCTGAAAAGAGTTTCTGGGTGCAGTCATCACTGGCATAAGGCCCTGACTTTTTGGTTGTACACATTCTATTGGGTGTTTATGCCATATTTTATTGAACTATTATCTATTGAACAGAAAGTTGATTTGCTGACTTCTCTGTGTTTGTCTTATACTAAATGAATTCAGAGGAGTTAAGGAGTGAGCTTTTAAATTTCATGAGTTCTCTTTTGTTATTTTGATGTTATACTAGAAAACCACTGAAATGCCATGGATGTGACAACATATATGATTGTCAACAAGCTAAACATTTCATTCTGAATGTCACTAGGTTTCATTTTCAGTGTCAGATTCAGGGAGTTGGCCGTGTTTCTTCTTAGTGCAGGTCTTGTTTCATCCGCCCAATGTCTTCTAGTTGCCTGCTATCATTTTGGTTTCTAATAGAAGGCAACTGAGTACTCCTGTGCTACACCTAACCTTAACACTAGGTGCTTCTCAGTTTAATGAATTCCTTGCACTCTTTGGGAAAAGAGTTGTTCTTTTTGAGAAAAGGAGATCAAGAGGAGACCTTCTTGGTCTCTCTAACTCCCTGAAAGGAGGTTTGAGACAGGTGAAAGATTGGTTTCTTCTCCCTAGTAACAAGTGATAGGATGAGAAGAAACGGCCTCAAGTTGCCCCAGGGGAGGTTAAGGTTGGATATTGGAAGAAATGCCGTGTCTGAAAGGGTTCTCAAACACTGTAACAGGCTCTCCCTGCATGTGTTTCAAAGAGGCAGAGATGTGGTGCTGAAGGATGTGGTTTAGCCCTGGAATCAGCAATTAGATATTTGATCTTGAAGGTCTTTTCCAAATGAGATGATTCTGTGATTCTGTTGTTCTTTGCCATCTTGCAGAACTCTAACTGTGATGTGATTGGACCAGAGGAGAAGGATTTTTTTCATTGTAGAATAGCAGTATGCCAGTGGACTCAGAACTGAGAATGTTTTGTGTAGTAATAGACATATTCAGTAATGCTTCATATGCTGCTTTTCCATCATAGTGGAATGGAGCAGCTGAAGAGGTAACCATACTGATCGTTGCAACCAGTCTGAGCTCAGAAAATAACTTTCGAAGGAAGAAAATGGGTTTCTGTAGCATTCGAAATTCCCTTTTTTACAGAGGAGAAAACATAAATTAAACCATTCACTAAACAGAGCTGCGGAAGCCTGAAATAGCAGCGTCTCTGACATGTGCCATTTTCTCAGTTGCTTAACATAGTGCTGAAAATAATCAGAGGCTCTTTTTGGTGTTTCGTGGTTTTGTTTTTTATTTTCCCTCTAATTGTGAATTTGTACTTTTGGCTACTCCTGTGGCAGAATTTCCCATTACTTATTATGGTTTGATAAGGTCCCATAGCTTGTTCTCAGTTCAATCATTTTGGTCCATGACTATATAGGAGAAACTCCTATGCTGTATATCTGCACTGCTGACCTTAGTTGTGTGGGGTTTGTTTTTTTTTTTCAGAAAGATAAATACTAAAATAAGGGTTTGGGAAGAGATGAGTTAGAACTCTAAGCATTAAGAAAGCTAAGAGACCACAGTTAAGTGACATTCAGGAAGTTTCAGGGCATTGTACAGTCCGTTCTCCACCTCAGAGATGTTGGCCTCATCTTCTGTTAATGTTTAGTGACTTCTGTTTGCTGTTGGGGAGAAAAACAATGCAACCTCCCTTGTGCAGATTGCCTCTCAGGAATATTCCAAATCATAGAACGGTGAGGTTGGAAGGGACCTCAAGGATCCATAGGCAGGGACACCTCCCACTAGCGCAGGTCACTCAAGGCCTTGTCCAACCTGGCCTTGAACCCCTCCAGGGAGGGAGCAGCCACAACCTCCCTGGGCAACCTGTTCCAGTGCCTCACCATCATAATGGTGTTAAAATGATGTGGCCAGACTTTGGTAAACATTGCATTAGGAATTGTGTTAGAAACATTGACTAATATGAAATGGAAATACTGGCAGTTTTAGTGGACCCTGAAACTTCTTCTAAACACAGGCAATTTAGAAGCAATACTTTAGGTATCTTTAAGCTTATCCAGTTAATTATTTAGCTAAAACTTCTTAAATTCCTGCTTTCAAATATAGGGTCAGTAGTCTCATGAGTCATTCTGATATTTAGAAAGTTCAGAATGTTGCCTTTCCTATTGAAAGGAGAGGGCTCTGGTTAATGGATGCCTGTGCTTAAGGAAAGGAGTTTTCCTTTGTTCAAATCCTAGCACAGATCCATGTGTGTGCACGTACACATGATTTCCTGCTAAGGGACTAAGACCTGGGAAGAAAGACCATGGTGATGCAAAGGCAGGAGTGGAATGAGCATTCATAGAAACACAGAAAAGCCTCCTAGGTTTTTGGGTGGTAGGCAAACAGAAGCATGTAGAGATTTAAAGCAGAGAACATTAAGAAGTGAAAGAATGAGGGAGGAAAAAATCAGCAAATGAGCTGCAATATTTTTTTTCCTAGCTTATATAAAACCTCTGTATGCTTCGGCCTCATTCCCTGCGGAGGATCTTGCTGGGTTGGTTAGGCTGTGGAAATAAGTGGGCAAGTTTTCATCTGAGCCATATAAGTGGTAAGGACAAGGTTTCGAAAATGACCATTTACATGCTCTGAAGCAAGCTGAGTGACTGCTCTATCACATTAGTTGTATCATGATGAATTTTGTAGACTTGTTCTGTTTTATATTTGAAACAAGCATCTAAATGCTGTTTATCCTGACAGTTTTGGGGGGAAGTTATTTCTCTGTTCCTCTGTGTTCATAAGTGTAAGGTAGTAAACACGATAGGAAATAATCCCCTGATCATTTTTGCCTTATCCAAACCTGGTGCCTCAAAGTCTTCAAAGGTCTGAGGTAAAAGTGTCTACCAAGGCACATCAGATGTAAGAGACAATGGCTGCTCGCAGAGGCAACTTTTGATTGTGAAACCCAAGGCAGGTACCCTTACCCATGCCCAAATCTCCAGGCCAAAACACACTCCAGTGCTTGTTAGAAAGGTTGCTGTCTGAGCTTTCAGCGTTGCCTGCTTTCTTGTGTTTTGACAGTGCTCTCTGTTAAGTTTGTTTTAAAGATTGTTTACCTGCTTCTCTGCCTTTCTAAAAAACAAACGAAAATCCCAAACCCTACGTATTTCTGCTCTTCTACTGTTTCCAAGCACCCTCTTCTGTCTGAATGGGAGTATGTATATTCAGTAGACTCTAGTGGTAGATATTTCTTACCTGCCTACTTTTGCTTCTCAGTTGTTCTGTCAGAACAGAAATCTATAGTTACCCAGACCACTGTAGAAGAAAAGGATCAGTAATTCTTTTTTCTGTGGATGCCCTTTACAGCACATCTCTGTGCCTGTGAGCCCCTGAATTGGGGATCAGGTTATAACAGAAATAAGTATCTTACACTTGCAGGCTATTACCAGCTGAACCTTAATTAAACCCTGTGGGGTGACAGTCTTTAAAAACACTTCTAATTACATAAGGGATCATCAGGACTTCTAACAATGACAGATGCAGATTATCATATTATTGGCCATCAGCCAAGGGCTCTATCATGGAACTGCTCTCCAGTTACACATATGAGGAAGATCCAAGACTATATGTAGGCTTGATGACAGAGTAAGAAGGATTTTCAGGTAAGAGATATTGAGGAACTTGCTATTCTATCAGGTCTGATACAGTTGCTTAAAGATGTCTGAGAAGACTAATTTTCAAAACTGTTGTGCCTTTGCCAATCAGTACACACAATGAAGTGTATGAATTACTTCCTTGTAAACCTGTTCTGAGATGTTTATGATGCTCATTTATGGGATTTATCTAAATACTAACACTGTATTACAAGACCTTCGATTTCCCCCCCTCACTTTCAGTTTTAAGACAGGAAAATGCTTCCTTTTTTTTATTTCTCTGTTTAATTGTCCCTAGGTAATTGTTGACATGGAGAAAAAGATTTACATTTGACTCTTTTTGCATGATAAAAGCTCTTACATAATGCTGTTCTAAAATTACTGTGTGAAAGCATCTCTCTCTTTTTATCAAAGTGAAATGGGATGCAGTAAAACCAGGAGGCATTTTACTTTCCTATTTCTCACTTCCTTAACATTCAGAGTAGTACTATGTCCTGTAATCTAAGGTGGAGGGAGGAGTAAGAGCAGTTTACCCCAACTCTGTCTTCTAGATTGGGCACTTTGGCTTAAAGCACGTTACTGAAATAACAGTCCTAAAATGCACTTATCTAGGAACATTACAATCTCTGAGAGACAAAACATGGTATTGCCATTTGCAGGGCAGCTTGCCATTGTCTGGGAGTTCAGATGTCCCAGTATAGTTAGTTTTCTTATGGCCAAGGTGACTAGAAACTGAAAACTTTGTCTTTAATGGGCTTTTGCCTCTAGTCTCTCACTTTGCCTAGACCAGAGCTTGTCAGCGTCTTTTATAGATGGGATTTTCTTTACCTGGCTATCCTCCTCTTACACAGGTGGTTGGGGTCAGCAGAATGGCCTCATGCCTCAGACCAGACTAGTGCACTTAGTATATTTTTACTGATTTGTAGTCAGGTTTAATTCCCCACCACCATTTGAGGAAGAGTTCACCACATCCTTTGTCATCTTCTTGGCAAATTTGAGAATCAAGTCATTATTAAAGAAAAAAGCTTAGCCAGCCATTGGTACCACGTTTTCTGTCACACTCATGAGTCCTGACTCAGTCTTTTGACATAAAATGTAGTGGGTGTTTTCTTCAGTGAGAGTTGGAAGGAAGTTGCTTTGTTTCTATTTGAGTACATTTTCCTCAAGGCAGGAAAGCTACTAAATTATACTTGGTTCTTTTTAATGTTAAACGTGATAAACTTCCAGAAAACAACTGCTTCATCAGGTGTAGCTTCCACACTGTTAGCATTTATGTTTCCATGCAAATCATGGCAGTGCCAGTAGTTTCATGATGGAAGTTGTAAGTGCAGCATCAGTTCCTTAATCCCTGTGGAGTGCATACTAGGTTTGTTCAGTGATGGAAATAATTCTGATCTGTTGGGTAAGAAAGATTTTTTCTAGGCAAGGCATTTACTGTAAGTAAATACAGAAATCTCCATCTCCCTTAATTTTTCTTATAAATACCCATCACCTAGTGAAAGCCTTTTAAAGTTAGCTTGATTGCTGAAACTAGCTGAGGTTGCTGCTGTTTTGATTTGTACATTTGCATATTTTTTCAGCTGAAAGTTTTAAAAGGGCGGGGGNGGGGGGGGGGGCACGGAGGATAAAGCCTGACTTCCTACAAAAAGCAGAGGGAAAGTATACCTCAGCCACTGGAAGCTTGACAGCTAGTGATACATTTTGAATAATGCTGCAGGGAACTTCCATTAAGTGTGGTTGTGCTGTTAGAAACTGAGGGCACCTCCTTTTCCCAGTGTTTCTTGACAGTTCACTGGGGAGAGAGCGGAAATGTAATGCACAGAAGTAGAAATATCTGCTTGCTTCAGACGTTTCTGATACTGTCCCATCAGTCTCTGCCCTGAGAGCACAGGAGGGCAGCACCTGCAAGTTACACAGTCAACAAAAGCATGGTCCTTACTGCTTGCTTGAATTACCTCTTGCATGCAAAAGCCTAAAGATGAAAAGGCAAGGGTGGGCTCCCAGGAGTCAATATTTCCATACTCCTCTTGTTCAGGCATGATTTGTTTACATATTGAAATGAGTTAATCATTAAAGGACAGCAAGCCACAGGAGTTTGTTTTTTTCAAAAAGGGAATGGAGTGGGGATTGTCCTTTAAAAGCAGAACAAACTACAAGACTCATGGGCTAGTCGATGGCAACTAACTGATTTATGTTTTTCTTTCTAATCAGTATTAAGCATAGATGTACAAAGAGCTTTCCCTAATAACCTGGTTCTAAATCTGCCTTGTAATTGTGTGTACATAACTTTTTATGCCAAATGCCTCATCTTCTGTGAAAGTAATAGTAGTTTAACTTTCACCTCAGCTTTAAGGTGTTTATCAATTCTTGTGTTTCAGTTAATTTGCAAATCTTGTTTGAGTTAGCAGTTACCTAATCTGTGCTGCTCAGAATTTAATGAGACTTCCTGTGGTAGAAAAAATCTACTTGGACTCTTCAGTGCATATTGTGAAAATATGCCTCCCAAAAGTTGGAGCTTGCTCATTTAGTTGTCTTGTTAGTATTTAGATGCTAAAGAATCTGTTGTTTGAACTGCTTTGCATTGTTGTAACCTGAACTGACTATGAAATCTGATTTCTGACTTTTCAACTCTAGGAATCTCTACCACCTGTCCAGTTTGACTGGAGTAGCAGTGGCCTTACTAACCCTTTAGATGGTACGTCTCTCCGTAGAGCCTCTAGCACCAGAGCTAGAGATAAGAAAGCTACAAAGTTCAGACAAACTTCTATCTGCTGATTATTTTTTTAAAATACACACGCACATACACACGCACACACACATATATATATATATAAAATATTTATTTCTTCTAACTTTGGAAATTCAGGCTTTCTTTCTGATTAACTATGCTGCCCCTACGTGAAGTATTATCGTCAGAAAAATCCAAAATTAAGTACTATTTTAGATTTCTGCCATGTGCTAGTGACACAGTGGCAATATTAACACTTCATTATGCATAACTGCAGATTATAAGCAATCTGAAACAAAACAAGCATTTTAGATTGATGAGTTTTACTACTTAAAAGTATTTTTGACCACTGAACTCTCTCTTTAGATGTCCTTTGAATGACAAACTTGTGCATAGTGGCTACTTCAAAGCACAATATTTTACCCACAAACTGTTAGCAAAAGATACTCTTCTTGGACTGAAAGTTTTCAGATTTACAGATAATTTTATATTTTTTAAAAAGTGTGACTTCATCTAGTTATCACTTCTGCTTTCAGTCAAGAGCTAATTATACTTATTAAACTAAAGAGGTAGCTACAAGCTACAAGCTTGTTTGTATCTCTACATGTATATAGTTATATATAAAAGATCCTTCACCTATGTCTATTTTAATAGCAAAGTGACTTGTGCCACCATCTCCAGTCTCAGCAACATAAGTGCAGAGAAAGGAAATAAAACCAGTTTTGGTGACTTGTTTGACTGTCAGACTAGAAAGCCATAAAGAAACAGATACCTTTGAGGAGCCTGCTTGCAGCAATTAATTCATGAGACACAAGTTGTTCAAAAGCAGGCTAAAATAAACTGTATCTCTCACCACAATGGTGTTGCCTCATGGTGTCGTTTAGGAACATATGGGATGGAAGAGTTTGGCTAGCAATATCATGGTGCTGAAGGAAAGCCTGGATGGACCCTTTTGCTGTTGTCTGGTGTCTTAATACTTCAGTCAATCATCATGCTTTCTTTTTAACAAACAACTTCTTCAAAAATGTATCTTGGTTTGATTCCTGGTTTAGTACTAAAGGGGAACAGTATAACTTAACCAGTGAGGAACCACACTTAAGAGTGGTGTTTGTTACCCTGTGTTCGCACTGCTTTGAAGTAATGATAATCAGTAGCTTAAAGCTACCAAATGAAACTCTAAAGGTTTGTTCTTTGCTGTTTGGGGATTTGCTCAGTCTTCCTTTCAATTTCAGTGAGGGGAGAAAAAGCTGGTGATATTCTAACTATCAATTGACCTATATATTGTTTCCCTTTAACTGATCACACCTTTCTCTCTGGGTCATGTTGGTTCTCTTCCATTTTTAGCCTGAAATAAATATTCCTATTTTAAAGTTACTAGTGTTGATTTCCTTGCTGCGTTGTACATGAGGAAATGTGCACTGGATTAAGTTGTTAACGTTTTTAGAAGATACAAACTAGTACTGTAAGCATTGTTTTCATGTCAATTTTTAAATTGCCTTCTGATTACTAATTATAACTTGCATGTTCAAGTGTGTGTCTTACCCCTTTTTACACATAAACCCCTCCCTTGGCTTACCTTCTATATGGCTGCCTACCAACACGGTCACTGAATTTCAAGCTAGTGGAGGTTCCACTCTTCTGAACCTTGATTTCTTTGGGCCCGTGGATGACAGTAGCTCTAGCAGCACCACCACAATCCCAGGTCAGCAGAGTGTTAAAACCACAACTGTAATATTATGACGACTTACTAAAAGCATGAGCACATCACTTGACTTTCCTATAAACAAGGAGAACTTTTTACCTTGCCTTTCTCTCTAAAATGTCTTTCTACTGCATTTTTCCTTTGATCTGATTTCTGTTTTCTGATGTTTTGTATCGAGTGCCAAGTATTTAAAAGGTACTGTCGGCTCTGTGTTTGTCACCTGCTTAAGGAACGAATGGCTCTTATGCTCTTGCAAATAAGCTGTTAAAACACTTATTTCAGATGAGAAATTGTGGGATTTCATTTCTCTAACTCCTTAAGAAGCACTCAAAAATGCTGTACATGCCAGGAGTCACCAAAAATGAGGTTTGTTCTCTCGGAATGAGTACCTCCAAATTGTAGGGCTCTTCTGTTCTTCAAAAGTCCTGTGTGAAAACTAAAGTTACAGGGCTTAACATATCACAGCCCCCCTGGCGTTTATCACTGTTGAGAGGCTGTAAGTTTGTTCTTCCTCTGGACTACTGATACTAAAGATAAATTGAAACAAGTGTTTTAACAACATTAATAATAGAAAACAAGGATAGCTGCATGTTTGTGGGACGTTAGAAGTTCATGAATGTTAATGGTAAAACCATAGCACTTTATCTGAAACATACTGCCTTAAAAAGGAGATGAAAACACACACCACCCCCCCACTGAATAATGTGAAAGCATTTGAATTCATCTATTGCAGGGTTTTGACATGCTCTGAGTATTTCACGTGAGCTTGTGAAAAACTACACTTCAAATAATTTCTACAGGAATTTAAGGGAACGTTTTGGGGCTTTGTCCCAGTGCAGAGTTTAAGTAGATAAGGCAAATGCTCTTTCAATAGTGCCTGAAGCCATGATAATCACTTTCTTCATAGGAGGGAATATTTTTCCTCTTAGTGATTTTCATTTCAAAAGTCAATATTGACGAGGTTTGGGGGTTTTCTGTGTTCCAAAGAAGAGTTTATAATTATTATTTTTTGGCTTTTAAAAGCCTGTCTTTTGTTGTGTGTGGTGTTGTTTTCTTTGTTTGTTTTAATTTATTGATGTTGTTTTGGTTTTGTAGTATTTTTGTTGGTTTGTTTGGGGTTTATTGTAGCTTTTTGGGGGGGGCTAGTTTTGTTCTGGTTTGGTTCTTTTTAGTTTTTAAATCCGATCACGGAAGGCAATTTTGTGGCAGCACATTCTACACGTCCTTTTTTTTTTTTTTTTAAATTCTACCCTTGAGAAAAGTCATTATGAGATGAAAGATGGCAGAAGGGATAGTAGGCAAATTCAAGATGCTGGAGTCTTACAGAATCTTTTGATAGTGTGTGCAAATCCATTGACAGAAGCTGTCAGTACCCAGTACATGTACTGCTTATGCAGTCGGGTATGTTCTTATGTCCTAATGGTGCACACTCAAAGTGATTTCTAGAGGGATGCTCCATTAGCCTTTTGTTGCCTTTTGTTGTTGTTTCATCAAGTTACAGGTATTATCATCTTCCTTGGTATGCCCTATAGTGCCTATTTTTGTTTTGTTTTTGTTTGTTTTGGCTTTTCTTTCCTCCTGACTTGTTTCTGGGAAAGTCATTTGTTTCTTGGCTTGCAACTGGTGTGTTTGTGTGTGTGTTTAGGAGCTTTGTGTGGGGTTCGTTTGGCTAAATTTCCTTCAATATCTCATTAAGGTTTTGCACTGCTTTCCTGAAATGAATCATTTTAAACAAAATGGAAAAATATGCAGCTCTTAAATAATTGAAAGGCAAATTGGTAGATCCTTTGGCTTAGAGATGAAACTTTTATCAATAGTCAAAGTTTGTTCTTTCTCCAAAGAATTTAGTTTTACTTACTATAAATCCATGCTGTGTTCTTCTCAATCTGATTTCATCCGTAGCCAAAACAATGTGTTTTTAGTAAAAATGTGCATTCTACATCATCAACAGGGAGTTACACATTTCTAGCACGTTCCCACAGATTACTGTACTGTTTTATTTTTCACATTAATAGTTTAACATAAATGTAGCTGATTAAGAGGTGCCTGAGGAACAGTAAATTTGAGCTGTGACATCACACTACAATGAAAATGAATTTGGGACCATAAATGTGAATATCTGAATGATGTAATTTACAAGGCTGCATTTAACATTTGTTACAGAGTTGCATGTCAGAGGACTCTTCCTTTCAATGAGTTTTACCATTTGTACCTTAATGGGATTTCGCAGGCTTCTGCAAGTCAAAGTGTATTTCTTCAAGTCTTCCTTTCCTTGACTGAAAGTGGTTACTTTATGTAAAAGTTGGGCTCTTTCCTATTTCCAAGTTCTGTAAACATCTGACAGTACTTTAAGGTTTTGGTACACTGATGTCAGAACAGCAAACATTTTGATGTTTTGAATGAAACAGAATGAAATTCACTCTGAAAATCCAGACTTTATTTAAAAAAAAAAAAAAAAAAAAAAAAAATAAAAAAAAAAAAAAGCATATTGAAAAGACAGATGCTTAATTTCTAGTCAACTCATTAAATGGAGCAAATATTCTTCCTCCATGCCCTTGCAGCTTAACTGGATTATTTTCTTAATTTTACTTTTTCGATCACCTTAGTTTTCAAACAATGAAAGAGTGCTTAACTTACACACAAATTACACTCAAGATACTGCTCTGGGGAGAGATCATGCAAAGCAGACATGAAGTTCATTAACCTTGTCTGTTTGCACAAGTACTATTGCAGTTACCTGGTGGAAAAGTCAGAGCAATAGGCACAGGTATTTGTTGGTGTCTTTGATTTGTTTGTTTTGGTGGATTTTTTTTTTTAAAGAAATCTTCCAGTATTCTGGATGCTCCCTCCCTAGAAGTGTTCAAGGTTAGGTTGGATGAGGCCTTGAGCACCTGTTCTAGTGGGAGGTGTCCCTGCCTATGGCAGGGGGTTGGAACTGGATGATCTTTGAGGTCCCTTCCAACCTAAACCATTCTCTGGTTTCAGGAGTATATCTAAAAGTCAAGTAAACTGGGTAAAATCATCAACCCATCAGTTTCTAAGTGCTCTTTTTATATAGATAGCTACATGGAACCACTCTGTCCAGGTATTTGCAACATGTGTTTGACAGTGATGTGAAATGCTTCTGCGCTGGCCAAACCAGCGGGCAGTAGTGTCACACTTGTTTAGAATGCAGATGTCTTCAAAATACAATGTTTCTGTGCAAAACGTTGACACTGGTTTTGAAGAATAGTTATCATTATGGACTGTGCATAGGCATGCTTCATTTAAATCCATGAAGCATAAAATAGTTGAAACTGTAACTGGAAGAATTTCTCCCATTTAAAATGTTTCTGAGCAACAGAATCACAGACACGGAAACATTCAGGTTGGAAAAGACCCTTGGGATCACCAAATCCCCTACTCTACAATTCTCACCCCTAAACCATATCCCTGAGCACCACATTCAGGCAACCTTTAATGTGCTGGAACAGTCTTTACTCTTAATTTGTTTTGGTAATTCTAATTCCTATAGACTCTGGAAAAAAAAAAAAAAACAAACCCTTACTTAATATCTTGAAGTCCTGGAGCCACTTCCTGCTGAGCTGTAGTGCTTGATATTAAACAGATATAATTTGGGATGCAGGTTTCCACCATCTGCATTTTCTTTCAGAGTGACCTCTAATGATAAAATTTTGAAATCCACTTGCAGCGTATTTGATGTCAAAATTCAGCTTTTTAGTTAAGATGCCTACTAAGAAACAAAGGATAAAACACCTAAATACCTGATGGGCTATAAATACTTTAGAAAGATGAAAAAGCACCATCAGCTAGAAGTGTAATAGATGTTATTTTGGAAGTTTTTTTTAGTGCCATTCCACTTGTATGTATCACAAAAGCTGCTTTTCTTCACTTAATCTTTTTAACACCACCTCTTATGAAAGGAAAGATACTAAAGGTACTCTAATGCAAACCAGTGTTGTGTGTAATCTCTTGTTAGGGAGAGTTCATCTCTGTTACCATGCAACATTTTTAACAAAGAGTTGAGTTACAGTGACAGAAACAATCCATTGTAGCACAGCTGACATTTTTACAAGTGCTTCACTCTAAAAGGTGAATTGAAATGTTTTGTTTGCTGTTAGACTGAGACCTTGTATGCCAGACTTTATGCAGTGTCTGTGTGTGTTTTGTAGCACAACTGAAAAAGGCTAGGGAGAGAGGATGGTGTTTCAGAACCAGACATCATCTGCCATGTTCTTCTCACATATCTTGAAATGACAAATGATTCAGATGTTTACAGAACACTGTCTAGCAAGTTGGTCTGTGGGTAACTATGGCTATACTTGCCTGCAACCATCACTGATTATCATTTTATACTATAAGGTGTGGATCCTGAGTTGTATGAATTGACAACCTCAAAACTGGAAACTTCCAATGCCAGCAGCAAAGTGACCGATGCATTTGCAAGACTCATGTCCACAGTGGAGAAGGCAAGCACCTCAACAAGGTAAATACTCTTCTGTTGTGCTCTTTTTTTTCTTAAGAGTGGCCTGAAATGAGGTGTGAATGTGTGGGCTGATTTAGGGCAGAAGTTCTGGCATGATCAAAAGGCTTAAATTGAATAATGAAATTTTAATATGAAGTTCATAGTTCTGTAATTCATCTTTCAAATTATCATAGAACTCTAAAATAACAGTGGAAACAGTTCGTGAGCTGAAAAAAAAGATCACCAGGGCATAAGTTGAAGAGCTGGAGGAAACAACTTTCTTAAGAACAGGGCTGCTTCCTTAAGAGTGGAAGAGTAAACTCAACCACATAGCTCAGTTACGTAGGACTGTGACAGAACACTCTGCTTAGATGTTGAAGAGCCCCAACTCTTGTAGCCCGTCCTCGTAGGAGAGCTGCTGCAGCCCTCTGAGCATCTTCATGGCCCTCCTCTGGACCTGCTCCAGCAGTTTCATGTCCTTCCTGTGCTGGGGGCTCCAGAACTGCACACAGTACTCCAGATGGGGTCTGAGGAGAGCAGAGTAAAGGGGCAGAATCCCCTCCCTTGCCCTGCTGGCCACACTGCTCTTGATGCAGCCCAGGACTCGGTTGCTGTCTGGGCTGCATGCGCACACTGCAGCCTCATGTTGAGCTTTTCATCAACCCAGACCCCCAGGTCCTTTTCCTCGGGGCTGCTCTCCAACCATTCCCCACCCAGCCTGGATTTGTGCTTGGGAAGCATGGCCTTTCTGCTTCATGGATTTCATGTGAAGTTCTCTACTTTTTTTCATAGGTAAAACCTGTGTTAAGGCTTTAAGTGTCAAATGTCTTATCATAGAATGGCTTGAATTAGAAGGGACCTTAATGATCATCTAGTTCCAGCCACCCTGCCATGGGACACCTTCAACCAGATCAGGTTGCTCAAAGATTCATCCAGCNGGACCTTGCACTTGGCCTTGTTGAATTTCATGTGGTTGGCATGGGCCCATCTCTCCAGCCTGTCAGTGTCCCTCTGGATGGCATCCCTGTCTTTCAGCATGTCAACGGCACCACACAGCTTGGTGCATTTGGCAAACTTGCTGAGAGTGCCCTCAATCCCACTGCCCATGTCACAGGCAAAGGTGCTAAACAGCACTGGTTCCAGTACCAGTCCCTGAGGGACAGCAGTTGTCATTGGTCTCCATGTGGAAATTAAGTTTTTGATTGCAACTCTTTGAGAGTGGCCAAGTGGTCCTTCCATCAAATCCATGTCCTTAGAATTTAGAGACCAGGATGTTTTGTGGGAAATGCTTTATACAAGTCCAGGAAGATGACATCAATTTCTCTTCTCTTATCCACCAACACAGTGAGCCCATCATTAAAAGCCACTAAATTTTTCAGGCAGGATGTGCCCTTGGTGATGCCATGATGGTTGCCACCAACCACCTCCTTGTTTTCCATGTGCCCTAGCAGAGTCTTCAGGAGGATCTGCCTCATGACACTGCTAGGTACAGTGATGAGACCAACTGGCCTGTAGTTCCCCAGGTCTGTTTCCCCTTTTCCAGTCAGTGGGAATTTCACCAGCCCACCATCACTTTTCAAATATGATAGACAGGGGCTTTGCACTTTCCACTGAGTGATTCTCACCTAGTAGAACACTTCCATTGTTGAGAAATTTGAGTTGCTTGAGCACATCCAGAGAAGGGCAACAAAACTGGTGAAGGGTCTAGAGAACAAGGTCTGGTAAGGAGTGTCTGAGGGAATTGGGATTGTTTAGGCTGGAGAAGAGGAGGCTGAGGAGAGACCTCATTGCTCTCTACAACTCCCTGAGAGGAGGTTGGAGTGAGGTGGGGGTTGGTCTCTCCTCAAGAGAGGAAATGGCATGAAACTGTGCCAGGGGAGGTTTAGGTTGGAGATAGGGTTTTGGTTTTTGTTTGTTTTTTTTTCTTGCAAGAATGGTCAGGCATTGGAACAGGCTGCCCAGGGAGGTGGTGGTGTCACTGTCCCCAGAAGTGTTCGAGAAACACGGACATCTCACTTTGGGACATGGTTTAATGGCCATGACTTTGGTTGACAGTTGGACTCAATGATTTTGGAGGTCTTTTCCGGCTGAAATAATTGTGTTAAGTTCATGCCTATGATAAACTCATTCTCCTGAGTTTTAGGATTATTCAGTACTGGATGCTTTTCCTTGCATCATGGCAGTCAGAGGCGGGGCACAGCTGAGGAGTTGTGGCAAACATACTGACTTGTAATGGTGGAAGGCTGGTGCATTTTTTAAAAATTACTAACCTCATCATTTTCAAAAGCTCTTTTAAAACGTACTTTTGCACTGAGAAGCCTGGCGTACCGGTCTGTCTGCAGTGAGCACCGAGTGAGAACAAGCCATGAAATTTCAAGGGAGAACCAGTAGAGGGAACTCCACACTTCCGTGCCCATTTTCTTCTCTCAGGCCTGTTTGGCTGTTAACGAAGAGCCTATATTCTTTCTGAAGATACACAAATGAGGAGCTTGACTTTCTCGAACTACGTTCAGAGTCTTTTTGCAATCTAATTTAAAAGTAACCACCAATTTATAGCAGGATAAGCAAACTTTAAATGTATCCATATGAATTATTTCATCTCCACATACAGATTTGTACCTGCTAGCTTGCTTTAAGATGTCTTGGCTTGTTTTTTTTCTTTCCAAAGGAGCAGATAAATCTGCTTTGCTTACATGAATCTTGACCTTCATTTTACTGTATCAGTTTTTGATAGATGTTTAACTTTTTTCCAATGCTTTCACAGTGCACTTGAAAGTTCTTACTTGCACTGTTAAAACTCCTTATCCAGATGTCAAAAAGTTCTTCCCCCGTTCTGGAGAGCATTGCTCATTGATAAGAAGTAGATCAGCTTGAGGGTAGAAAGGTTCTACGCAGGGACCTGGACAGGCTGGATCAATTGTATGAGATTTAACAATGCCAGGTGCTGAGTCCTGCACTCAGGTCACAACCTCTGCTGCAGGCAGAGTGCCTGGAAAGCTGTCCCACAGAAAAAGACCTGGAGGTGTGGACTGACAGACAGCTGAAGATGATGTTCACAAAGGCAAACAACATCCCGGCCTGTATCAGGAATAGTGTGACCAGCAGGACCAGGGAAACCATTGTGCTCTGCACCAGTGAGGGGCCCTCAGTTTTGGGGCCCTCACTCCAATAAAGACATGGAGGTGCTGGAGCGTGTCTGGACAAGGGCAAAGAAGATGGTGAAGGGTCTGAAGAACAGGTCTGGTGAGGAGGGGATGAGGACTTTAGGTTGACTCAACTCATGAAAAGGAGGCTGAGGGGAGACCTTGCTCTCTACAACTCCCTGAAAGGAGGTTGGAGACAGGTGGACACTGGTTGCTTCTCTAGTAACAAGGGATGAGGAGGAATGTTGCCTTAAGTTGCACCATGGGAGATTCAGGTTGGATGTTACAAAACCTCTCTTCCCTTGAAAGGGTTCTCAGAGACTGAAACAGGCTCCCCAGGGAGGTGGTTGAGTCCTCATCTCTGGGAGCATTTCAGAGAGGCAGGGATGTGGTGCTGAGGACATGGTGTAGAGTTAGATACTGGTTGGACTTAATCATTTTAAAGGTCTCTTACAACCAAAGTGATTCTATGAGTCTCTCTTGTACCGGATTAAGGCGGATCCCTCCCCCAACAGAATAAACTCACTACAACACGG
>WBNM01036860.1:43507-63994 GCA_013399055.1 Ramphastos sulfuratus | reverse complement strand
ATGATCTTTGAGATCCTTTCCACTGCTGGCAATTCTGTGATATTTTCAGTCCAGAGTCTCAGTATCTTGTACTTTGTGGTGCTTAGCTGCTCAGCAGAAGGTTCTTTTGCAGTTTCAATGCATGTGAATATGTATGTTGTTTAAATGTCCAGTAAAGATTGAGAGATATTGAGTAGTTTTAGTACATTTTCTTTCCAAAAGAACTCAGAGAGATTGTATTGGGCTGCTTTGAGAAGCTCTATCTGACACAATCAAGCTCGTTTGATTTTGAAGTTGTATCAGGAGGTAGAACTGGTAATTTGCATCAAGAAGCAGGTAGATAATTAGTTCCAGCACTTACTAACATGTTTATTTGCTTAAAGAAAAAAAAAAAAAAAAAGAGAAGAAGGAGGAAAAAAGGCAAATAGTTTGCCAAGAACAACCATGGGATGTCTCTGATGTTCATGGAGGTGCATGGACAAAACGTCCTCATTCAGTCAGCAGTTACAAGACTGATGCAGCAGTTGCTGTGAAATGCCATAATTTGTCTTATGGAAGAAAATTGGAAGGTGATCCCAGATCCCTCTGTGTCCTGAGAGCCAGTGTCAGTTGGGATAACATTACTGGAGCACAGCTGCTCAATTTGTGTTTGTTCTTTTCTGCAGCTGGGCAAAACACATTGCAGAGAAAAATGGCTACTTAGGTCATGTCATCAGAAAAGCTCTCAATGCTTATCTGGAACTTTCCTGGTATGTTTCCAAGTTCATTTTCTGTTTTTCACTTCCTTTATAGCATGATAAAAATAATTAACATTGGGCCATCACCACAAAAAAAAAACCAAAACAAAACCAACCAACCCAAACCAAACAGAAAACCCCAAACCAAACAACAAAATACCCCACAGCAGCACTGAAGTCACCAAAACACCCCTTGACATAGAGGGAGGGAGAGGGTAGATNGCTCTTTTCCAGCCTGGTTACTTCAGTGATTCTCTGGCTTGAGAGAAAAAAGCGAGTTCGCGAGGCGCAGCCTGGCTTGTCGCACCGAGCGCCGCCGCTAGGCGGAGCTGCTGCACGGATTTGCCGGCCCGGTCTGAACCTTCCCCCCAAACGCTGCTCCTGGGTCACTTTATCCACGTCTCAGTGATGTTCTTTCGCTCTGACTAAGATGCCTGCTATCTCCGTTAGGCTTTTCACTGATTTCTTTTGTCTGGCGTTAGGCACGAAGCTCTGCTGCATTACGTTTTAGCTGCTGAAACTGGCATTGAAGTGTCACAATCAAATTTAGCACACATCTGTGAGGAAAGGCCAGTAAGTAACTGCATTCGCAGCTCATTAGCCTGAAATGAACTTTTGTTAGTAACAATCTGTTCCTAATCTCTTATCTGGGGTGTGAATGGATCCATTTCTTTTTTTTTTTTTTTTTTTTCCTCCAGGACCTAGCAAGGAAATACTTAGCAACTGATTGTGTCTGGAGATACTACAATTTCTCTGTTTCTCAAGTCAATGCACCATCATTTGGTATGTGTAAGCAAATCTTTATGAATTTTAATTTTACCTTTTTAAAATTATTTAAAGTTTCAAAAACTACCTTTGTGAGCAAGTTAAAAAGAAGAATAATCCCTGCTTTTCAAGGGGGGAAAAGTATTGTGTTGTGTTTCAACACAGCTTTCCTGAAAAATTCCTTTTTATGGTATAAAATGAATGAAATTTGAACAAAGTGAAGTTAAAAGAAGCTAAGACTTGAGAAGAAGTTAGATATTGAGGAGCCTGAGCAATTGACTCAAAGTTTAAGAGGAAAAAAGAAAATAGCAGTAGACTTTAGGAGCTCCATGCTGTTTAGTTTATCAAAGGGAAAATCCAAAAGCAAACAGACTTTCATATCATAATTGAGTCATGAGAAACTAATAAAGGCTAAAGGATTCCTTATCTAATTTATGACCAGTTTTGCTGTTAGGGTACAGAGTTTATCAACATTGGCACAACTTACCTTGGGTAACTGAAGGATTGTCTGTTTAAAAAAAAAGAAAAGAAAAAAAAGAAAGGTTTATTTTACATATAACTTAACATTCCTCCAGCCTTACATTTTATTGCACCTGTGACTTTAGTGACTTAAGTGGTTTTGGTACCTTTGAAAGATTGAAAAGTGACCTGATTGCCTCACAAGAAAGGTTTAAATGCCTTATAATATCCAGAGGGAAGAGTGGAGTGTAAAAGTAATTCAGGCTATTAATGTGAACATAGAGCAGCATGGAAACTGAACACAGCCTGAAGCCACAGGAGCTAGCAAACCCTGCTAGGCGTTGTGAGGGTAGCAAGGTGCAGTTTGGTTAACCCTTTGGCAGATCCATTGGAACAAGCTTAGGTTGGAGAAGCTTCTGAAGGTCACATTCATGGGGTGAGGCTATGGTTGCAGTCAAGTCAAGAAGACTTGGCTGGGTTCAACAGGGGAAGGGTTTTACTGCCTTAGCTCTTCTCCACATGGGTAACACAAGGGCAATTCTATCTCAGACCCTTCTGCAGTTGTGGGGGGGATCAAATCCCCAGTGTAGGGCTTGGGATGGAGAGGCTAACCCTGCCAGCAGGCATTGCCAGGGCTACATTGTTGGTGCAACATGAAGGTCCCTGCCTATTGCAGGCAATTCTCCAAGTCAGGCCTGGAATGATGCTGTTAGTATGGTTGAGGGAACTGTCTTTGTGGTGATGCACTACAGTGTTCATGGCCTGCCACTCTGCATCTGTGCCAGCCTCTCCTCTCTCTTTCTGCCTTTGTTCTTGGGTCAATGCTCTGCTCCAATCCACTGGAAGAGCAGGTGGGATTTCTGGATAGCTTCCATAGATGCACAGGGCAAGGTGTAGGATTGTTTCAATCCATTTGGGGAAAGCTTAGGTCAGATAGGTGCAGACACAGGGGAGTTTTTAATCTCTTTAGCTCAGATTAGTGCAATGCCAGGCTGGTTGCTGATGGGGTCAGTGCCCACTCTGTTGGTGCACATCAGCAGTACCACAGAAAGATGTTTGTGAAGTGCTTTTTGGACATTGCTTCCTTCTAGACCAGGAAAGTTCTATACCTGCCATAGTCCTGGCTTGGGTTGGGTTTGAAACTAGTGAAATTATCATCAGCAGAGTTCTGTGACTTCCAGGATGGGTTCAGTCACCGTGGTGCCAGGTACAGAACAGACACTCAGCATGACTTTAAGTCTCCTAAAGTTAGTAAGGCTAACTTCAATAAAAAGGCTACAGGCTGTCCAGGAACAGATTCAGAAAGTGAAAAAGGCAGGCAGTAGAAAGCCTTTAAGTCTCAGGTTTTGTGAAAGTAGCAACATCCTTGCCATGAAAACTTCCATCCAGGATAAATAGTTCCAGTGGGCAGGCCACGGAGACAAGCAGAGAGCACGAGAGTGCCTTTTTGCCTTAGTGTGGTGCTTCACTCTTAGCTTCTCCATCGTGTGTGTTCTGTTTCTACAGATACTCTAAATGATCTGTGAACTGCTTTCTCCCACAGCTTACCTGAAGATGGGTGACTTCTATTACTATGGCTACCAGAACCAGTCCAGAGACCTGGAGCTCTCCATGCGGATGTATGCACAAGCTGCCTTAGAGGGAGATTCGCAGGTGGGGCTGCAGCTGTAGTGTGCTTATGAAACAGCAGAGCTCAGAGCCACTGAGGGTGGTTGTTCTGCTTGGCTACCTCTGCACTGCTAGAATAAGCTCTCATTCTTTCAAAATGCCACTGTTTGATGGTAGTAGAAGGTAAAGCTGGCACAGAGGGGCAGTCCAGGCTGCGTTGAGAGCCAAAGGGGAGCAGACTCATTCAGCGCTGCCTTACCTTGGCACAGCTGATTCTGTTGTGACCTTGATATTTTTGCTGCTGCTGCAAGGGCAAGAGTTGATAGACTGCTGAGCTGTATTCCAGTCCTGTTCTCTGCCACTTTAGGATCTAAGCAGTAAGACTGGCCCATGTCCTTCAGTGCACTGAGCAACCCCTAGGGTGGCTTTTATTCANGAGGTGTCCCTGCCTATTGCAGAGGGTTGGAACTAGATGATCCTTGAGGTCCTTTCCAACCTTACCATTCCATGATTTCTCTCTCACAATTACTCAGTGAAGATCACATAATGCATTTCTAGGAGACAGGTAACAACTGTTTAGATACCTGATGCTATACCTGTGAAAATGAAATTGCTCACCCACACCTTTTGCTTTTCTGTTGCTAGGGCTTCTTTAATTTGGCACTTGTCATAGAAGAAGGCAACTCCATACCTTCCTACATTCTGGATCACTTGGATATTGATCAGGCATTGCATTCTAGTAACACATCACTGCTTCAGGAGCTTTATTACAGGTGAGTCTCTTTTCCTCTTAATCAGCATCTTCTGTTGATTTTTTTTTTTCCCCACCTGAGTACCATTTACTCTGAGAGCAGCAACTCCTGTAATTATTAACTTTGTTCACTTGCAAGATTTAAGGCAGGGTAAGGTCAACATGCTTGAAAAGCTTAAATTACCTAAACATATTTCAGTTTATGCCTGTCAAAGAGACCTGATTGTGTGTGGTTACCTGAAGTAGCAGGGAGTGGATTTAATGACCCAGGAGGTCTGTTCCAATTTGATATATGTAAGTCCCTAAATTAGGCACTGACAATTTGTATATAGTGCAAACCAATCTTGGAATGATAAAACACAGCCTAATTTAATACAGAGCTTCAGTTTGTAACTGGGATAATAGAAGCCCTTCCCAGTTACTCTGCCAAGACATTCCAGCCTGGCATAGATCTTGTGGCACAGAATATTAGATATTTGAGAAGCTTACAGGTCTGCTGCCTGAGCTGCCTCTGTCAGCACTGTTTATGCACAAACCACCAAGAGGCCTCTGGTTCCAGTACAGAACTTAGGTTTCCTTTGTCTGGGTAAAGCAAAATGTGCTGGAAAGCAGAGTGGGGGTGGGAAATTCACACAACATTCAGTGGCTTTGTGGAATTGCCTTGCAGGTTGTTAAAGGAGAAGCTAATGGAAAATACATGAGCCTGTGAACCAAGAATGAGTGGGATAAGCTTTTGATTTGCCACAGAGTGTTGTGTGACCCCCAAAAAAGTGGAGAGGATCCCAGTAGCAGGGACTTCCCTACAGATGCCAACATTAAAACCTTCTTTGTTGATTCACAACCATCCTTAACTTAGAATCATAGAACCAGTCAGGGTTGGAAGGGACCACAAGGATCAGCCAGTTCCAACCCCCCTGCCATGCCCAGGGACACCTCACACTAGATCAGGCTGGCCACAGCCTCATCCAGCCTGGCCTTAAACACCTCCAGGGACTCCTCCCATTTGTTTTCTGGTTCTTCATGATAGTTTCTAATATTTCCTTTTACTTTTTGACTGCCAGTTGAGTTTGTACAGTAGAGATATGGGTTTAAACTGGCAGAGGGGAGATTGAAACTGGATGTTAGGAGGAAGTTGTTTGCAGTGAGGGTGGTGAGACACTGGCTCAGGTGTCCCCCCTCCTCATCCCTCCCCTCCTCATCCCTCCCCTCCTCAGCTTGGTAGAAAAGACTCAGTTGCAGAAGAAAATAGATGCCTGTGGTTTAGCTCTCTCAAATCCCTTAGCAGGTGAAGTCCTAACTGACAGGACCAAGAAAGCTGCTCAGCTCACCTCACAAGGGACACCTCCTAGCTGTTCAGGCTCTGACTGTGTCATGCAGCCTCTGTCATCTCCAGAAGGGGTTTAGGCACCAGCAACTAAATTTGGTACATCTAATCTTACATCAGGTCTCACTGCTGTTGACTCACACAGGTAGAGCAGAGTATCTTGGGTGTGACCTTGTCCTGTAGCTGCTTGGCAAGGGGAAGCCTGGATGCTGAGAAAATAAGAAAATACAAAAATAGACTTTTCAGGGCAATGTTCTGTGCTCAGCAAGGTTCATCTGTGGCTGCTGTGAATCTTTGCCTTCACCATCCCTGGGGTAGTGATGATAATACCTGCTGGTTTTTCTGGCTCACTGAGGTTTTGCTGCAAACCCACTGGGAGATGCCAGATACCACAAGGTTGCAGAGGAGAACTAATCAGTTGTTTTAATCTTCTTCCTGTAGATGCTGGAATAACAGTAACCAGGAGTCAATTAGTCCCTGCTCATTGGCCTTGCTTTATTTCTACGTGAGAGTGTTCTGGAACAATGTTTTGCAATCCACTCTGGTAGGTGTTGCCCCTTTGGTGCATGCACAGGTCCTTTGGAGCACTACCTTGGCCTTGCACTGCTCTAATTATGGTTTTTTGGTTTGTTTGGTTTTAATTTCCTGTCACAGATCTACTTCCTGGGAACCTTTCTTTTGTCGATCCTGGTTGCATTTACAGTGCAGTATTTTCAGTCTTTGTCTGGTAAGTGTCTGGCACAGAAAGACCAAAGAAAGAGCATTGATTATTGTATTTCACTGATTTTTGATGTCCTGAAAGTAGGAAATCTAGATTGGGCAGAGCTGCCTCTGAGCAGCAGCTGCTTTCACACACAAGGCATTTTTGGCATGTTGGAAAGGGGTGGATGAAGTGAGAGACAGGTTTAAACCTGCATCAGTTTGGGGCTCCCCAGTTTCAGAGGGACAGGGATCTGCTGGAGAGAGTCCAAGGGAGGGCTGTGAGGATGGTGAGGGGACTGAGCACTGCCTGGTGAGGAGAGGCTGAAGGACCTGGGGCTGCTTACTCTGGAGAAGAGAAGACTGAGAGGGGATCTAAGAAATATTTATAACTATCTGAGGGCTGGGAGGCAGGAGGGGAGGGACAGGCTCTGCTCACTGCTGCCTGGGATAGGACAAGGAGCAATGGATGGAAGCTGCAGCACAGGAGGTTCCAGCTCAACACAAGGGGCAACTTCTTTGCTGGAAGGGTCCCAGAGCCCTGGCACAGGCTGCCCAGAGAGGTTGTGGAGTCTCCTTCTGTGGAGCCTTTCAAGGCCTGTCTGGATGTGTTCCTGTGTGCCCTGAGCTGGATTGTCTGGTCCTGTTCTGGCAGGGGAATTAGACTGGCTGAACTTTGGAGGTCCCTTCCAGCCCCTGACATTCTGTGATTCTGTGTTTTTTCCACAGCCCAGAATACTCCTGGAACAAGATCAGAACCAGTGTCAGATGAAGCTTCTTCCTCAGAGAATAGCAGTGATGATGCTACCAGACTAATACAGCAAGAGGAATCTACTTCCTCAAATGGTTTAGCACAGCAGGAGTCAAACCCTCAGAATCCTCATGTTACAAGCTGAAGTGCAGTTTCCTAAAGGCTGCTGTCCCCTTGGGAAGGTGGGATAGCAACAACTACCAAGCTAAGAACTGGCAACCAAGCCTGTGGTGGCACAAGTGATGAAGTCCAACAGCCAAAATTGTAGGGAAATTCACTGATCTGATTTCTCCAGTACAAGGAGAAAGCAACCCTGTCACTTATTTAACACTCCAAACAGAGAATGGTGAGGGAAGCTGCATTCCCCCCACACCATCAGAAGGGATTTCATTGAGCAACTGGAGGCAAACATGCAAAAGCCTTTGCCAAATCAAAGAATGAGCAAACCTCTCCCCAGTTTTGATGGAGAATTTTTTTCCCTCACCTATCTGATACTAAATTCTCTGTACTGCATTTGAGTTTATTTTACTGGTGAAGTTGCTAGATTTTTTTGTTTGTTTTCCCAAGTTGGAAGCATGGAAATTCCATAAAAGTGAAACCCAGCCACCACCATTGCCCCAGTTCCATGGCACACCAGTACAGGCAGTGGTAACAAATAGGTTCTTTTGCTATTTTATATTCCATCCTTACTCTTTGAGCCAAGAAGTGCTTTTGTTTTGGAAGGAAAGCACCAAGCAGAGCTGCAGTCTGACCACAACACAGCACTTCTGCTGGGCAACCTTGGTCAAAGTTTCACAAGTGTCAGCAGCTGCCTGCTGGATGCAAGAAACATTTCCTGCCCTGATTAGAGAAATAAAGAAGTGAATGGATAAATAAAATAATATTTGAATGTCAACAGGTGACACCAAGTGACTGAATGAGTTAGTTTTGGGTTGTAGTAACAGGGGCAAGGATTTCTCTCACATTCTCTGGAAGAGACCTGTTCAAGTGACAGTCCAAATGCTGGATGGGAGATATGGAAACCAAGCATGGAGTGCAAATGCCTTCTGCCTGGAAGGTGGCTGTAGGGAAAGTCTGGCCTCTAGAGCAGGTGTACATGCACCTCTGCAAAATGTTGTAGATCACAGACTATAAATTGCATCAATCTATGCATTACTGAGGGTTAAATCCACTCTCCTTGCACTACATTATTTACTCTTGTAAATAAAAATATTTTTCTAATTCAGCCTGCTTGTGGAGGGTTGTTTTGGTTTTTAAGCACCTTGGCAGCTGAAATGGGAGCTTGCTGTTGCAGATCCTCAACAACATTCTTTCAGTGTCTGTTTCCTACCTTCAGATGGGACAAATCAACCCTTGTTTGCTCACAGAGCAGACCTGGAAGAGGTTTTGGGTTGGTTTTCAATTGGGAGATTTGAGTAAGAAAGGAGTGAATTAAAGGGGGGGGGGGGGGGAATNGGGGGGGGGGGGGGGGGAATCCTCCAACTTTCAAGAGAGATTTATATAAATGCATTTATACACACACACATCACCAGGGGCTGTTTCACTTGGAGAAGGCTGCAAATTCAGAAGTGAAGAGCTGATGCTTTGAAGCAGCAGTTCCATTGAGTAAACAAGGGGCAAGAAAACCTCCACCCAGATCTGGAGGCTTTGCTGACCTGCAGAGGGTGTGTGCTGTGCTTTAAGTACCCACTGCAAGTGGACCACAGTCGTTTTTGTGACCCATGTTTTTAGCTGCAAGAGCTTGTACAGCCAAACCTGATCTTACCACATTCCTCACCACAAATGTGTGGGCACTTCAAGGATTCTCCCAACTTCACTCTGATCACCTAATGAAAGAAAACCAAGTCAAGTCCAGACAGCTTTAGATGGCAAAGCCCAAAAACCACTGCGGAAAGTCAACTGTAGCCTTTGAAGGCAAGCAGACAACTGTCACAGCATCAGCATCATGTCAGGTACCAAGTGGCAAGTTTAGGTGGTCTCAAAAAGCTGTTTGGACATGCATGTGGCAAGTCCTGCTTAGGACATGCATGCAGATGTGTGATGGGTTAGGAGTTACCTACCCCACTGGATGAAAATCCCCCAGACTAGACTCAGCCTACTGGAGGTTAAGGACTATGAGAACAGGCTGAGAGAGTTNGACAGACAAGTTAAAGGTAATACAATTCCCTTCCCAGAGATCGGAATCCCCAGGAGGGGCTCCCAACCACCCTTCCCACCCCTCTGCCTTACTCCAGGGTCTGCCTTACATGTGAGGTGAGTTTGAAGGATGGGCAAGGGGAGTTAGAAGCAGAATGATGAGTTGGGTTAACAGCAGAAGGGCAGAAGACACAGCAGCTCCCAGAGAGAGAGGGCCAGACTCTGTCTTATCTATGGTTGCGGCCTTGTTTTTATAGAGCTCGGCAAGCCTATGAGTGGAGCAGACATCACCACTGTTTGCTTTTCTAGCTATAATCTATTTTTTTTTTCATTGAAATATTCCAATTAGCCTCAAAGCAGCACAATGTGCCAAACCCTGCTTGCAGTAAGAGAGATGCACAGCAAACTGAAGCCCTTAGTGAAATATTAAGCCCATGGGGGGTTTGTCAGTGGTGGCAGGATTGCAACCCATGTGTTGAAATCACAGGGTTCTTAGAGCAGCAGAGGTTTAGCTTGTGTACCTATGGCTTTAAGTGCTGGCAGTCAGGCTGACTGCATTCTCCCCTCCAAAGCAGCCCATGTTCTCAACTCCAGTGATTAACTAATTGGGAGGAAGTTGGCCAGAAGCATGATTTCACATCTGTATGTCAGAAGACAATTGCTGAAGCTGCAATATATTCCTTGACGCCAGCAGTTAATAGTTTGGTCTTTGTTTTGTGTTATCTTCATCAGAAGTTCTACCAAAGTATACTTGATAAAGGCCCTTCAGATAAGCAACTCTTCACAATAAACTGGCAATAATTAAGGCAGAAATGATAAAGGTTACATTATTATCCACTTCTTATAAGATCTAGGGGGCTATTATTTGATAATGTAGAGGAGAGGATTGAACAGTCCCTGGAGAAATGGAGAGGATGATGGCTTCAGGGAAGCAGCTACACAGGGCTGCTACATCCACAAGGAGAAAAAAGGAGGGGAGGGGAAGAGTTATATGAAGAACTGAAACAAGACCACTGAAGTCTGCAGTCTCTGCAGCCCATGGCTAATGGTCAGGTAGAAAAGCAGGACAGACCTGAACGTGAGCATCCTTATATAGGTGACTCGGTGACCACTGCATGGTGCTGCCTCCCAGCTCAGACAGTGATGAACAGCACATCCCAATACACAGGCTCCAGTACATGCTTACAGTTCTGTCTTGATACCTGTTGAAAAGTCATCCCTTGCAACAGAAATGATGTTTAGCCATGAAGGGGATAGATGAGAATTGGAGGCAAAGAGACTCCCTGGCACGTGGATGTATTAGAAGTTTGCTCTCTGTTAGGACTTCAGTGTCCTGGGAAAGCATAAATGGTCATTAAAAGCATGTGAAATCCATGGACTATCTGTGGAGAGATTTGTTTTATAGCAGATTCTTGTCTGTGTAAGCTGTCCCCATTGACCAATGGACTATGACATTTTGCACTGGCTGACTCTTGACCCTTCTCCTGGATGAAGTGCAGCACAAAGGTACCTAAGAGGATGGATAAGCTTTGGATGAGGAATTCCATCCATGCATACTCTTGTCCTCCCGCTCCTCTGAATAGATGAACTGCATTAAAAGACTGGGATGTCTTGACCAAAAGTTTCTTCAAGGCCAGGTTGGATGAGGCCTTGAGCAACCTGTTCTAGTGGGAGGTGTCCATGCCTGTGGTGGGGGTTTGGAACTGGATGAGCTTTGAGGTCCCTTCCAACCTAAACCACTCCATGATCCAATGTAGATAGAGAACAGAAATCAGAGAGTGAGCTGGAATTTTGAAGAACAAGCCTAGGTGTAGGGAAACTAAAGAACAAGAGTAGTCTGAGCATGGAGCAGTTTCCTAGGCTGTCTTCTAAGGTCTAGAAGCAATCCCTGGATAATCCACAGTAAATGAAGAGGAGCTGCTGGGATATAGGTGTGCTGGAAATGCATCACAGCTGGAATGTTTATGAAAAGATTTAATTGCTGTGCCAGAAGGCCAAATAATTATTTAGAGTACAAAAAAACAAACACCACCAAAAAACCATGAGTAACAGTGAGTTCATGCCTAAATGCAAGGACTCTGTGTCAGAAGCAGTCACACACAGGTAAGTGAGCATCAGACCCAGGGAAAAATCCTGAATAAAGAGTAAGGGAAATGGGAAGGAAGAGCTCACTTCACATAGCTGCAATATGTGCTTATGTTACAGTAAGCATTAGAGGTCTTCACACACACACAAAAAATCCAATTAACAGCCCCCAAAACCTCAAAACCAAGACAAAAATCCCTTCCACAGGTGGTTAAATACCCTAAAGCACTGAGGTCCCAAACTTAGCTGCACCAGTGCTGTGTGCCCATTGACTGGAGGGACTTGGTTTGTTTGGTAAGTGCTATCAGACACCCAAGCACCTTTGTGCATCTTAATAACCTCTTGGGAGGAAACTGGCTGCAGCAGGTTGGTTTATAACTGTGCTCAGTGATCTTTCTGCTAATGCATTCCTTGACCTTGCTTACCTCCCTGCTTCACATTGTCCCATTCCTGTTGCTCCTCTTCGTTTGTCCATGTTGACCTCTCCTTAATCACTCATCAGCCTTCTAGATAGCTCCTAATACCCAGCACTGTTATTTGCTCTTATCATTTCTGCCAGCTGGGGCAGGGGAAATCACAAGTCCATCAACAGAGCCTAGCACTAATTTATGATAGTCCACCAAAGGAGAAACCCTGATACCTGCACAGCATTTTCTGTCTGTGGTGTGGGGTGAGTCAGGGATTTACACAGCAAGGGTCTTTAATTGTGCAAGTCAGGAGCAAATCTCCCTGGCTGGACTGCATTAGCAAAGCCACAAAGTCGAGACCCTGCTGTGAGCAGTTAAACTCCTGCTGGGAATCTGTTTGCCTCTTGTACTGTTTTAATTTAGGGGCCAGTCTTGGGCCATAAAACCCCTAACTGGTGCATGGCTGTTGTCTAGGAGAATGCTACTCAGGCGTGCTCAGGTTAGGGCAGGAACAGATTATAGAATGGCAAGGTTGGAAGGGACCTCAAAGCTCATCTAGTTCCAACCTCCTGCCATAGGCAGGGACACCTCCCACTAGTACAGGTCACTCAAGGACTCATCCAACCTGGCCTTGAACACCTCCAGGGAGGGAGTGGAGCACAGAATCACCCAATGTGATCTCCACAACCTCCCTGGGCAGCCTGTGCCAATGTCTCACCACCCTCACTGCAAACAACTTCCTCCTAACATCCACTTTCAATCTCCCCTCTGCCAGTTCAAACCCATTGCCCCTTGTCCTGTCATTACAAGACCTTGTCAATAGTCCCTCCCCAGCCTTCCTGTAGCCCCCTTCAGATCCTGGAAGGCTACTCTAAGGTCTCCTGGAAGCCTTCTCTTCTCCAGGCTGCAGAGCCCCAACTCTCTCAGCCTGTCCTCACAGCAGAGCTGCTGCAGCCCTCTGAGCATCTTGGTGGCCTCCTCTGGACTGGCTCCAACACTTCCATGTCCTTCCTGTGCTGGGGGCTCCAGAACTGCACACAGCTGAGATGAGCAGGAACCAGAGCCCAGGCATCTCTCTCAGACCTTGTTTGGATGAGTTGTGCCACCCCCCAATAACTGCTCTAAGGTCAGACCCTCTGATTTCACCACCCTGTTGGTCAGTGAGTGCCTTCCAGTAGCCCAGATGTGTTCAGAGCTCTTCTGAAGGCTTTGCAGAGAGCAGTGTCAGCAGGTGCTTGTAGAGCACAGGACAGCCTTGCCAGAGCACACCACTAGTGACCAGAATGACAAATCAAAGTCTCCACTCATGCTTTACCTTATTCCAAGAAGGCCAAAATGTAGTTTCCCCTTTCTGCTCTGCTGAGTTGGTTCTGTCCCTGTCTCCTTGTCCCCTCCCAACTCCATCTGCTGTCCCACCCAGCTGATAAGGTGGAGAGGCTCACCTCTGCTCATCAGCATTTCATTGCTCTTCCACACCAGGTGCCAGCTGCAGGTGAATAGCTCTGCTGGTATCAGTTTCAAGTCAGCAAGTGCATGGAAAAGAAGTCCTGGAAAAGAAGTTAACCATTTCAGCTCAGTCACAATAGCCACAGGGAACACCCTGCCACATCTGCTCTCATGAAAAGAACCTGGAGGTTCCTTCATTGGACAAAGATGGGAAATTGGGGGGGGGGGGGATGGATCAGAAATCTTTCCCCTAAATATTTTAAACCTTCACAGAAGCTGGCCCATGACTAGAGAGAGAGAGAGAAAAAAAATAACAATTCTGTAGTAAAAAATATCTACAAAATGGTCCTCAGTGAGCACATCATTGATGTGCCCATGAAAAAAGAAAAAGAAATACCCTCTCCTTCCCACAAATCTCCTCTGATTCAAGGCAATGCTTGCTCTGAACAGAAACCTCATTCCTTCCTGCTACACTACAACAGATTCAGACCAACTAAGTGGTGCACAATGATTAAATAAGCAGCTCTTCACCCAGCAGCCACAGGGTCAGCCTGTGTGTCTGCAAGGCCATCCTTACCTGCTCTTCCACCAGCTCTTAACCATAAGCTGCTCTTCAGGCACTTTAAAAAGGATGTGAGCTTCCAGCTTAAACTAGGACCTGACTGCCCATAGCAAAGTTTCCTTTCTTCAGTCACTTTTCAGCTGTTTTCAATCATTTCCTTTTTTTGTTTGTTTGATTTAAAACATCCCCAGCTGTGCTCCAGGTGCCCTCAGTCAGCTATTTGAGCTACTTCTCTCTCTCTAGGGTAATTTTTTTTCCTGATCCTTTCAAAGCTGAAAAGCTGCTTGAAGCTTTTAGAGGGGAAAAATAAAATCCCCCAGACCATCTTGGATGATGTTCAGTTGTCACTCACTAGAAATTCAGTAACACTTTGAATGTTTCTTTATATTTTTTTCTTCATTTCTGCTTGATTTGCTTGCTTGTATGCCTGGATAAAAACATGTGGGTGTTAAAAAACAAACCCAAACCAACAACAATTGTGGCTGTTTGTGCTCTCCTACACAGCACCAATTACCCTGTCCATCATTTGCAGACCCTTTAAGAGTAAGCATGAAGAGGGAATGGATTTAAGGTTTAGGAGGATTGATTTAGGCTGCCTCAGGAGAATATGAGTGCTGCTTCCTGCCCTGAGTCCTCACTTCCCTACAAATGCCTTAGCACACAAGAGGGGTCCTGTTTTGCCCTTGTGGATGCTCCACTGGAGTGATGCTTCCAGCTCTTACCAGCTCAGTTTTTTTACCCAGAGCATCTTATAGACTCATAAAATGGTTTAGGTTGGAAAGGACCTCAAAGATCATCCAGTTCCAACTCCCTGCCATAGGCAGAGACACCTCCCACTAGCACAGGTCACTCAAGGCCTCGTCCAACCTGGCCTTGAGCACCTCCCTGGGCAACCTGTGCCAGTGTCTCCCCACCCTCACTGCAAACAACTTCCTCCTAACATCCAGTTTCAATCTCCCCTCTGCCAGTTCAAACCCATCCTTCCTCATCCTGGCATTACAAGCCCCTGTCAATAGTCCCCCCCCAGCCCTCCTGTAGCCCCCTTCAGATACTGGAAGCTACTCTCTTCTGCAGTGTTATTTGTAGCATCCCTGTAGGAAGATTTTGTTTTTCATTGACTGAACCTCTCCTTAATTACTGTTATTAAAAAATAAACAGAGCAAACAACCCAGTGATGTGTCCTGAAACAGATTATTAGTTAAAGAGTGACAATGGCTGAGTAAAGGTAGCTTGCAAGGTTCCTCCCAGGTCTTCTGCTGCACAGCAGCCTGGCAGCATGTGAGAAAGCCTCAAAGCTTTACCCTCAGCTGCAGCTGGCACCTCTTACACATGGCTGAGACATCTTAACAGCTGTAAAAGTTGCCTCTCAGGGCTCCTTTGTCTCTGACACATCCAAGAGGGACAGCTAAATATGGACTGGGAGCAAGTTAGTCCTACCAAGAGGCAGAGTGTTTGTGCTGCTCTTAGGTAACATCCACATCCATCACGGGACAAAGAGTTGCAACAGCAGACCACTCAGCAAGCAGAATTTCCAAACTCACCAGGAACCAGACCTCTCATGCTCTGGGGGAGTCAGTGATGAGCTTTGATGGCTCACAAGATTAACCTTTCTGGCTGGTTTTCAGTTCCTGGTTTCAGCTGATGTTTTCCTGGCTCAGCTTTAGGGTCCCTGGCAGGTGGTTATTTTTTCAGGTGGGCTGTAAAGGTACCAGCAAGCAGTGCTTGCATCCAGCACAGCAACATCACTCCACGTGTGTGTGCCCAAGAAGAGATGGCCTGGCTGCCATCCTGCAGAGGAAGTCTCCTCCACCCATCCCTGAGCAATGCCCAAGGTGAAGCCCTGTGATGGGATGCTCCTGAACTCTGGGTTGCTTTCTCTGCTCAGCTACCTCAGCAGATGCTTTGAGTCCACTTCACTGAGGGCTTTGTTGAGCTTGTGAGTGCATGCCCTGACTGGGAGGTGTGGACAGGAGATGCTCCATCACATTTGTGACCATGAGGTATCTCTGTCAGCTCCCTGAACCTGAGCTTAGGCTGACTCATTTGGCTTACCACACATTTTGTTTTACTCCAAAGGAAGCAAAATGGATTCCTGACTTTCAGGCTAGTGTTGAAATTGTTGATGATGAATCCAAAGTGTTCCTGCTTGCAGTCATTTAACCACCAGGTCCAACCTGTCACCCAGCCCTAGTATCAGTTTCACCTCATCTGACCCCCAGAAGTCCTGCCCTGATTTGGAGCTCTGTTCTTCCAGCCCCACTCCTGCTCTGTCTTTCATTCCCCAGGCCCCAGCATCCCAGGCTTGCAAAGTGAGGGAAGGAAGAGACAAACAAAATGTCATTTCCTGCACCTTTTTTTCCTCACAGTGGGTGACCATCAGCCTGGGGGTTCCTTGGTGCAGCAGCATGGGCATGTTTGAGGAGAGGACAGAAGAACTGTCCTAAATACATAGGTCTGGAAGCAGAGCTGGGATCCCACCTGATCCACAATCACCTGCTTGGGGTTTTTCCTGCTCCTTTCCTCTTTCCCCTTCCCCACAATTACCTTCTTGGGTTTTTTCCTGCTCCTTTCCTCTTTCCCCTTCCCATGAGAGAGGTGCTTGCTCTGAGGGCAGCGAGGACATGTCCAACCTGGCCAAAGGTGACAACCAGGCTGAGGAGATTTCCTCAGCACACACTAATAAAGGGACTTCTTAGTTTATTTTAACATCCAGCATCCAAGCTGAGGATCTGTGCTGCTGTTTTTATCAGGAATGCTCCATGTGTGCCACACCTGCCCTCCAGCATGGACCACCAAAGGATGCTGCTGTAGCAGGTAGGAGTAGCCATCTGCTTCCCACTCTGCTGGGAAGAGTTTGAGATGGTGTCCTAGCCCAGTCTTCGAGGAAGGCACAGGAATTTCACTGGCAAGTATCACTAAAAATGTCTTTTCAGGCAATACAACCACTGGAAGCAACAAGCAAGGGTCAAACCAATGTGTTTGTGCTACACAGCAGCACCTGAGCTGGACTTCTGCTGGCAACCATTTGACCCAGTGGAGAGAGACCTGGGAGTGCTGGGGGAGAACATCCATGGGCAGCAATGTGCCCTGCTGGCCAAGAGGGCCAATGGGGTCCTGGGGGGCATTAAGCAGAGTGTGCCCAGCAGATCCAGGGAGGTTCTTCTCGCCCTCTACTCTGCCCTGGTGAGACCTCACCTTGAGCACTGCCTTCAGTTTGGGGCTCCCCAGTTTCAGAGGGACAGGGATCTGCTGGAGAGAGTCCAAGGGAGGCTGTGAGGATGCTGAGGGGACTGAGCACTGCCTGGTGAGGAGAGGCTGAGGGACCTGGGGCTGCTTAGTCTGGAGAAGGGAAGGCTGAGAGGGGATCTAAGAAATGTTTACAAATCTCTGAGGACTGGGGATCAGGGGTGGGGGGACAGGCTCTGCTCACTGCTGCCTGGGATAGGCCAAGGAGCAATGGATGGAAGCTGCAGCACAGGAGGTTCCAGCTCAACACAAGGGGCAACTTCTTGCCTGGAAGGGTCCCAGAGCCCTGGCACAGGCTGCCCAGAGAGGCTGTGGAGTCTCCTTCTGTGGAGCCTTTGCAGGCCTGTCTGGATGTGTTCTGTGTGCCCTGAGCTGGATTGTCTGGTCCTGCTCTGGCAGGGAGGTTGGACTGGATGAGCTCTTTGGGTCCCTTCCAGCCCCTGACACCTGTGAGCTGTGAGATCCAGCACCTGAGGCCATTGCATTAGTCAGTTAAAATAAGGCTTAATGCCATCCTGCTTCACACGTGCACCAGTTTTCCTGATGCCAATTATGGCTGCACATTGCCTAACCAGGAGCAGCATTTGGGCTGTGAATTGTGTCTCCTGCAATTTCTGCTTTTTTGCATTGTGTAAAAACCAAACCAACCCAACCACAATCTCTCCAGTGTGGTGTTGGTTGCAAAATGCCTCCTCCTGTAATTACCCTGCCTGCTTGTGCCATGGCAATGTTTCTCAGATGTTGAATCATGTAAAAAGATTGATACACCCCAAAAGTCTAAATGGTAATTAGGGAATTTCATCAGGTGCTGAGTAAGGTGGAATGTTTGTCACACTTTAATGCTACCCTTCAGTCTCTTTCTCCATCTTCTTTAAACACTCAGATTTACTGTGGCCAGCNTTCCAACCTGATTAGTTCTGTGATATTGTGATGTCAGTTGTCAGGGGAAACTTGCTCAGGGACAACTCAGTGAAAAATCAGTGTAATTACTGCCCAGTGAGGAGAATAAACACTCATCTGACTCCTCTGAATCACATTTCCTTTGCACTGGAATTGTAATAAAGGGACTAAGATCCACAGAGCATTCACTGTAAGAATATGCTAAGTGTGTTTGCCTGCAGGGTGTCACACCTTGGCATGTGGCAACACCAGGATTCTGCAGCAGAGTTGGAGAAAAAATACCAGCCAAATGCAGCTGAAGCACCTGCATGGAAGCACAACCTGCCCAGGTGATGCAAATGAAGCCTGCCTGGCATTGCCTGCTGCGTTCAGTGTCTCCTCCCCTCTGCAGCATCACAGGATGTCAGCGGCTGGAAGGGACCCAAAGAGCTCAGCCTGTCCAACCCCCCTGCCACAGCAGGACCAGACAATCCAGCTCAGGGCACACAGGAACACATCCAGACAGGCCTGGAAAGGCTCCACAGAAGGAGACTCCACAACCTCTCTGGGCAGCCTGTGCCAGGGTTCTGGGACCCTTCCAGGCAAGAAGTTGCCCCTTGTGTTGAGCTGGAACCTCCTGTGCTGCAGCTTCCATCCATTGCTCCTTGTCCTATCCCAGGCAGCAGTGAGCAGAGCCTGTCCCCCCTCTCCTGGCCCCCAGCCCTCCGCTAGTTATAAACATTTCTTAGATCCCCTCTCAGTCTTCCCTTCTCCAGACTAAGCAGCCCCAGGTCCCCCAGCCTCTCCTCAGCAGGCAGTGCTCCAATCCCCTCATCATCCTCATGAACAGTGAGGTTTGCTCAGAGCTGCTCACTGCATTTTACCCAGCAGATCAGATCCTTGTGCATTGGTTAAGGCAATGCTGCCACAACTCTGCACCTCCAAATGATTTACTGTAGATCAGAGAAGAGCTTTGCTCTGTGGCATTGCCAAGCAGCTGTTCTGGGGGCCTGACCAATGCCAAGCACTACATGGCAAGCTGGGGAAAGAGCTGATGGAGTGCTTCAGCTGTGACTGATGAGAGTCCTCCATAGTGGTAGTGGTGAAGTGGAATGCAAATTCCAATCAAGAAACTGAAAGGGAAGGAGGAAATTAAGGGGAAACTGGAGCAGAGGTTAAAGGAAAGCAGGGGAGAATGAGAAGCAGCTGTGACCAGCGTGGTTAAGGCATAGACAGAGAGCAGAAGGACTGAGATCAGCCTCAGATGCAACCACAAAGCCAACTGAAGAGCTGCTTTGAGTGTTTTGAAGACAGCACTTCAAGCTGTACTTGCTGTTGAGTACCTGGAGGCAGAGCTGAAGTTTGCCCCAGGTAGCTCCCTGAAGGGTTTGGGGCCAGAGAAGTGGTCAGCAGGACCTGGCTGTGCTGATTCCTGCAGGCAGGCAGGCAAGGTGATGGCACAAAGAGCTGCAGTAGATCTGCATGGCTGTGAGAAGCTGGGAATTTGAGATGATGAGCCTGGAGCTCTTGCTGCCAACTGCATTTTTAGAAGATAGTTTACACTGCAGTGCAGAAAAATTCCTTACAAGAAACCTGCCACCTTCATTTCACCCAAGCATGGTGCAGTTGGGAATGACAATTTCTCCTGGGGCTGGTTCCTGAGCCCCTGTTGAGCTTATATCTAGGAAGTCCAATGACCTTTGTTAGTACTTTTTAAGGTGTTTAAGGAGTACTTTCTATTTCTTTGCTAATAATCTTCATTAATAATCTTTAAGGTGTTTAAGGAGTACTTTCTATTTCTTTGCTAATAATCTTCATTAATAATCTTTAAGGTGTTTAAGGAGTACTTTCTATTTCTTTGCTAATAATCTTCTTTAATAATCTTTAAGGTGTTTGAGTACTTTTTATTTCTTTCTTGGTTGGTCTTTTCTTTATTTCTTGGTTTTAAGCTCCACAGGACATGTGCTCAGGGAGGTGGTGGAAGCTTGATCCCTGGAGGTGTTTAAGGCCAGGCTGGATGAGGCTGTGGACAGCCTGATCTAGTGTGAGGTGTCCCTGGGCATGGCAGGGGGGTTGGAATTGGCTAATCCTTGAGGTCCTTTCCAACCCTGACGGGTTCTATGATTCTATGACTGACCTTTATCACCTGCAGTAGGGCTCACTCTTAACTACTGAACACTTTTTAACATCAATGCTGTGAAGATTGAAAGTGTTTTAGTTCTGCATTCACTTTTATTCTACAGCAGGGCTCACACTTAACTACTGAATACTTCTTAACATCAATGCTGTGCAGACTGAAAGTATTTTAGTTCTGCATTCACTTTTATCCCTTGATGCTTTCTAAATTGTTTTCCTACAGATGCTGCAGTTGCTTAGATGCACACTGCTATGGTGATGAAACTGTAACTGTGAGGTGTCCCTGCCTATGGCAGGCTGGGTGGAACCAGATGATCCTTGTGGTCCCTTCCAACCCTGACTGATTCTGTAACTCTATGTGTGGTTAAAAGAAGAAGATGGATATTTTTCCCCCCTTTATAAACCAGACATCACTCAGGCCATGGGGTATAAGGAGTAATGGATATTTCCCCCCCCTTTATAAGCCAGACATCACTCAGGCCATGGGGTATAAGGAGTAATGGATATTTCCCCCCCC
>WBNM01036860.1:23152-41829 GCA_013399055.1 Ramphastos sulfuratus | reverse complement strand
AAGGGGAGGGGAGAGGGGAGGGGAGAGGGGAGGGTAAGGACTGAACAGATCATAGAGGAAATGTGTCAAGGAGGAGCCATAAAGTACTGATATGTCCAACTATTAATTATTACCCTGATTCTTCTGTAGGAGCTGCTTTCCCACAGCTGTGATCACTGTGCTTAATGGCTTTGCTTCGAGATGCAAATAAGGTGCAGGTTGCTGAAGAAAGGAGTAAAATGAGATTCAAATGTTTCCTGCTTCAAGGGGTGGTCAACAGAAACTTGAGATAGCTCAGAAAGAATTCCAGATATTTTTCTCATATTTATCCCAAGGAAGCAGAGGATGGGAAATGCAGGTTGGGATTTAAAGAAACAGATTCTGAAAGCATCCAGAACTCTGAGAATCGAATGAAGGAGAACTATTGACAATATCAAAGTTCCACTTTTAAAAATGAGATGCTGATAAAATGCTGTTTCAGCTATATGAAGGAGAAGGAAAATGATTTTTTTAAAGGATAGTTTAGCATAACTCTGATCTCTTCTGCTAAACCCCAGGAGAGCAGAATTAGACCCAAACTAGAAGATTTGGAAATTCATTCTGATTCCAAGCATTTTGTCACTTGCTTGCAGTTGCAGAAGCAGCTGGGATGTCACTATGAGTGCAATTTGCAAACACATTTTCATCAACAGCATTTGCCAGGTTAAAAAAAATCCAAAACACCAAAAAAACCTGAAAAGAATTCTCACTTCTAAAAATGTACAAATTCACCTGATAGCCAAATCCAGCCTGCTGCATTCCAGAGGTGGGTAGGGAACAGCCCAGCTCTTCAGCAGTGAATGTGTTCTAGAAGCACTGAGTGGCTATGTTAAGCTAAGGGTTTACTCAGCATTTCCACCACAGTTTGAGCCTACAACTCAGCCACCTACGCTTGGCCAACCTGCAGCCTCCTGCTTCTTTTGAACGGTAGTGGCTGAGCTTCAGAAGCGATCCCACACTGACTGATATCTGAGCTCCTGAAGGCCAGCAGAGGTACTCAGTGCATCTTTGAAATGCTCTCTTTCTGACTTGGAAATCGTGCCTGGAGTCAGCCCCTGGTGCAGAGCAGCCCCACAGGCATTTGCTGAAACCTCAGCAGTGTGAGCACAAGCAGCTGCCCATCGAGTGCTGCGGCATCTGCGGGTGGAGTCTGCGTGGGACTGGCTACACTGCCGTGGCTTTTCTTGGGGAGTTGGATTGCTACATACAATTGCCAGCAAAATTCACATTATTTCCAAGGAGGGAAGGTTTAGAGCACGAGGTGATGGTTCAGAGTGAACTCTCCTTTCTCTCCAGGAACAGTTACCGCCAGCTGGAGTCTGCCCTCCAGGTTCCCCCTGTCGTAGCTCTGAAATCAGTCTCCAACAGGACTCTGAGAAGTCGTTTTTGTGGCTCAGCCAAATGGGTCAGTTGCACACAGACCTCCTAGTGTCAGCTCTGGCTCAAGTGGCTGTCTCTTCCCCTGCACTGGTCACTTGTCCTCCCTCCTGCACCATTCCACTGCCTGTGGAGTTACATGGTGGACAGGACTGGAGAGGACCATCTAGAGAGAGGAACGACCACACAACCGCATCCTGAGTCCATCGAGACCTTTGGTAACCACTCAGTGTTTCCAAACCCAGTGCTTAACCTTCAGCAAGCAAAGGGATCAGCAATCACTTTTATGGCCTTTAGCTTGAGATAATCCAAGATTACAATGCCTGTCCCCAGCGTTACAGGAGACAGGGAGGGCTCAAAATGGGCTTTGTGCACACCCTTCTGCCAGAGCAGGGCTCCCAGACATTGCATTTTCCTTCATACACAGAGCATAGATTTTGTACACATTGGGAGAATTTGCTTTCTGTTGTGACCACTGAAAACAGGCCAGGAAAACATTAAGAGTCCTCTTCCTCTTCTTTTTTTTTTCTTTTTTTTTCTTTTTTTCTTTTTTTTTTTCTTTTTTTTTCCCCCTCTTTTATTCCCTCCCCTCACCCCTATATTTTTTTTATTCCCTCCCCATCCCCCCTAGAGCTTTTTAGGTATTAGGAGAAGAGAAGGCTTCAAGGAGACCTTAGAGTAGCCTTCCAGTATCTGAAGGGGGCTACAGGAAGGCTGGGGAGGGACTATTGACAAGGGCTTGCAATGACAGGACAAGGGGCAATGGGTTTGAACTGGCAGAGGGGAGATTGAAAATGGATGTTAGGAGGAAGTTGTTTGCAGTGAGGGTGGTGAGACACTGGCACAGGTTGCCCAGGGAGGTGTTCAGTGCCAGCCTGGATGAGCCCTTGAGTGACCTGTACTAGTGAGAGGTGTCCCTGCCTATGGCAGGGGGTTGGAACTAGATAATCTTTGAGGTCTCTTCCAACCTTAGCATTCTATGATTCTATGATAAAAGTGAACCCCTGCTGAATAAGCCATCAAGTCAGAAAGGCTGTTCTGCAAGTGCATTGTCTGCTGTCGGTTTTGTGATTGGGTTTGAACTGATCACCACCCCACTCATCCCCCTCTCCGTGGGGCTGCATTGGGGTTTCTTTTGCCTGCAACTAACAGCACTGGACGAAGGTTCCACACAATAGGTCCTCTGTAAGTCTGTCATCAGCTTTTCAGCAGATCAGAGATTTTTGGGGGGCTCTGCCAAGCTTGTTGGACTCCATTCCTTGCTGAGTGATGCATTGCTGGCTGCAGGAGCCTACCAGAGCATTCAGTCTGTCCTCAGTGCATTGTCCAAGGTGGTTTTCAAGAGCTTGGCTGTCCCGTGCTGTGTCGCTGCTAGCCTGGGTGGATCCACTACTATAAGGCCGTGTTGTTTGTGCCTGCTTTCTCCATGCCAGCTGCAGCTGGGGTCCTCCTTCCACCTCTTTCCTCATCTGCCATCGCCATGGTGTTTTCATAAACCTCCATAGTCTTTAGCTGCTTGTCTTTGGCACCCTCCTGCTCTGCGTCGACCTTGCAGCACTTGCAGAAGCCGCAGCAGTGCTTCCCACAGAAGGAGAGGGAGGCTGTGATTACATTGTCCCAGGGCTCCAGGGAGTGCAGCCAGATGGGCAGGAAATCCCAATTTTGCAGCTTCTCAGGCAGGGAATGAGGTTTCCTTTTCTGCATGATATTAATGACAACCACAGCAATAAAAAGAAGAAAGAGGGGAAGGCAAACACCCAGCAGAACTGGCCAGCCTGCCAGGGACAGACCAAATACAAACAGAGGCAGAAGAAAGAAGCAGACCAGGAGATATAATACAGCAAACCATCTATACTGGGCTGTGGTGTTTCCCAAGGTCTTGCTCATGCGGATTGGCAGCCGGGTAATAGGTATTGGGTAAAACAGAACGATCCCAGAGATGTTGAAGAAGAAGTGGCACAAGGCAATCTGAAAGCAAAAATCAGTTGGCAAGTTTGTTAGCTACATTGCCTTTCAATGCTCCTCCATGCAGGACACACAACCTCCAGTGGCACTAAAGCTTCTCCTGCTCCCTACAGTTCTTTCCTGCCTTTCGTGCTGCTGCGCTGCAGGATCTTTCCTAGCACACAGCAAACACTCACACACTGTAAAATCACTGCCTGCAGACAAGGGACTAGGCAAGCCTAGAGGGGGTGGAATATCACTCCCTCCACCCACTGGTGGAATGAGCCAGCAGTGTGCCCAGGTGGGCAGCAGAGCCAATGGCATCCTGGCCTGGATCAGGAGCAGTGTGGCCAGCAGGAGCAGGGAGGTTATTCTGCCCCTGTACTCAGCACTGCTCAGGCCACACCTTGAGTGCTGTGCCCAGTTCTGGGCCACTCAATTCAAGAGAGATGTTGAGGTGCTAGAAGGTGCCCAGAGAAGGGCAGCAAGGCTGGGGAGGGGCCTGGAGCACAGCCCTGTGAGGAGAGGCTGAGGGAGCTGGGGGTGTGCAGCCTGCAGAAGAGGAGGCTCAGGGCAGACCTCATTGCTCTCTGCAGCTACCTGAAGGGAGGTTGTAGCCAGGTGGGGTTGGGCTCTGCTGCCAGGCACCTAGCAACAGAACGAGGGGACACAGCCTCAAGCTGTGCCAGGGGAGGTCTAGGCTGGATGTTAGGAGGAAGTTGTTGCCAGAGAGAGTGATTGGCATTGGAATGGGCTGCCCAGGGAGGTGGTGGAGTGCCCATCCCTGGAGGTGTTGAAGCAAAGCCTGGATGGGGCACTTAGTGCCATGGTCTGGTTGATTGGCTAGGGCTGGGTGCTAGGTTGGGCTGGGTGAGCTTGGAGGTCTCTTCCAACCTGATTGATTCTATGATTCTCTCTCCCCCACAGATGGAGAAGCTTTCAACTGCAAGAAATATTTGCCATCAGAAATAAAGCTGCCAAACCAAGCAGCTATCAGGAACAGTTCTGTTGTTAATAAGACATGAGGACCAGATGAGCACTGCTCATCCTTGGGTTCTGCAGCCACACATTTTTTTTTTAGTGAAAAATGGGAAGCATCAATCAGATGTTGAGAAATTGTCAATGATACAAACCTGAATTTGAAATAATAATGAAAAAAAAAATAGCTGAAAGTTTACAAGGCACCCAGGAGATTCCTAGAACCTGACTTTACCTGGTTCCTTAGGAATCTTCTGGTTCACATACTTCAAAATGTGTTTGTTTGGGTTTTTTTTTTTCTTAAAATAGCCATGAAGAAACACCTCCTAAGTTGCTTAGACAGGCCAGGCATATAATACTGAGCAAAACAGTACTGCCCTTGCTTGCCTTATCTTATTTTCATTCTATAACTCTTATCAGACTACAGCAAACATGAAAGTACAGGGGTTTATTTTTAAAGTACATTATAAAAACAGAGAGCTATCATGAAATCTGAGCTCGGCCCAGATAGTATCTTCTCATGATTGCATCTATTCTATCATGCCTGAGGACAAAAAAAAAATAAAAATTCTGTAATTTTCTTGATTTATTGTGGCTAGTAAAAAAAAAAAAACCAAACCCAAACCCACAACAAATATTCATCTTATGCACAAAGGAAACTTTGTTATCTTTTCACTCTTTGATGTGGAGGGTTCATTCAAATGTTATCTGCTGCCTGGAATGTTCTTTACTGGGTGTTATGTGGCCTGGTTGCCTACTTTTTGCTCAGTTTGAGGCAAGAAGGAATTCAATAAACTCCATATAGATTAGATGTACAATCACAAACCAGCTGCCATTATGCACGCTGGAACTACAGGTAGGGAGACATCTACCACCCTAAGGGTTGTAGAACCTTCACTTAGGTTACAAGAGTCCCTGTACACTGCAGGAACAGAGTTAGGGTCCTGAGGAAGGAGCTACAGAAATTAGTAACCCTCAGCAGAGGAGGAGATTTAGAGTGGATGTTAGGAGGAAATTGTTTGCAGTGAGGGTGGTGAGACACTGGCACAGGTTGCCCAGGGAGGTTGTGGAGCACAGAATCACCCAACGTGATCTTTGATCACATTGGGTGATTCTGTGCTCCACAACCTCCCTGGAGGTCTTCTGTGCTCCACAACCTCTCTGGAGGTGTTCAAGGCCAGGTTGGATGAGTCCTTGAGTGACCTGTACTAGTGGGAGGTGTCCCTGCCTACGGTGGGGAGTTGGAACTGGATGATCCTTGAGGTCCCTTCCAACCTTACCCTTCTATGATTCACAGGGTTACCTAAGAGAGCTGTCTGAGAGGTGGGCACTGATTTGCAGGCTTGAACCCACAGTCAGGGGTCAAGGGGTCCACCCTGCCTCAGTTCTGTATTAATTCAATCAGATCAAGCACAATTTCCCAAGGCAAGATTTCTCTAGCTGCTGACATTCTGGGGCTGTTAATACAAACATTGTGCTCCAGCACTTGCAGTGAGTGAGCTGCACACATCAAATCAGGCACAACCTCCATGGCAGTGACAGGTTTAGGCTGGATGTTAGGAAGTGCAGCCAGACAAAATGTCTCAAAGAGAGAATGTGGAAAGGATTCCCAGCATGTGCAAACTCTATGAGAGTCAAGTTGGAGTTGCCAGAAGCTATAACACAGGAAAGAAACGGGTCTAAAAAAAAAGAGACCTGTGCTACCTTAGCCTTACAGATCTGCCCCACAAAAGGGATACTGGCTCTCAAAGTGTCAACCCCAGTCATCTTTAAAGACTACAGGAATAAAAATAGCTAAAGGGAAGCAAAAGAGTCATCAACCCTGCAAAGCTACCAGAGCAGCTCAAGATATATGTTCACTAACACTCATACGGTGAGATTTGCTCTTTTAGCAGTCAGCAGCTTTGAAACCTCTACTAGTGGGAGGTGTACTGTACTGTGAGAGTAACCTGTACTAGTGGGAGATGTCCCTGCCTATGGTAGGGGGTTGGAACTAGATGATCCTTGAGGTCCCTTCCAACCTTGCCATTCTATGATTCTATGATAGGCATCCTGAGTGATTGGCATTGGAATGGGCTGCCCGGGGAAGTGGAGGAGTCCCCACCCCTGGGGGTGTTTAAGAGGAGGCTGCATGAGGCACTGAGTGCCATGGATTAGTGAATTAGAAGGGTCAGGTGATAGCTTGGACTGGATGATCCTAGAGGTCTTTTCCAATCTGGTGAATTCTGTGATTCTGTGATTTAATTGACAAAAGCTGCAACTTCTAAAAGAAGTGAAGGACCCATTGGTTTATACTGACCTGCAGTGAGTATTTCAGTGTGCTCCCTGGACTTGCTAGAGCTGCAAGTATGGCTGTGGTGGTTGTGCCAATGTTGGCTCCTAAGGTGAGGGGATAAGAGCGCTCAATGCTTATGACGCCGATGCCTAGGAGAAAAGGAACAGGACTGAGTGGTTTCAGAGCAAGGCAGAAGATAAAACATGGAGACAGACAACACAGGACTGACAGCTTACCAACAAGGGGTGTAATAGCAGATGTGAAAACAGAACTGCTTTGAACAACGAAGGTCATACCGGCCCCTGCGAGCATAGCCAGGTACCCAGCCAGCCAGGTAAAGGGAAATGGGAAATCTGAAAGAACAGAGAGAGAACATTGTCTTCAGCACAGCAGAGTGCTCCAGGTGACAGGAACACCACAGCAATGAAAAGACCATGAAGCATTTCAAACCTAGATGTGTTCTTTCTACATTGTCTCTTAAATGACAGTGTTTGGATCGGAGTCAGTTCTACGACTTCGATTCACCCTGTTAGCTCTATTCCCTCTCCAGCCTCTCCAAGCCTTCCACACTTTGAGATGGATAATAGACTGGGCAAACATTTGTCCTGACCCAGGGTAGCATTTATGTTGTAATACAACTAGGTACCAGAGGTCAACAGAAAACCTTCTAGGAGTCTCGAGTTTCAGCCTGGGTCCTGGTTTCAGCCACCAGGCACCTGCTGCGTAGATCAGATCTGCAGAAAGCTCTGAAGATCACCCTGAGAAAATCAGGTAAATTTGTTCTAACCAGTTCCAAGCAGCTCCCCTCCTAAAAAATCCACTTGTTAAGCCTTGCAAAGAAAAGGCAATCACACTGGGGGGAGAAACTAGGCACAATGGTCCCCTGTCACCTGCAGATTTATGGGTGAGCCAGGAAGCCAGGAGCTTACTCAGACACAGTGGAACACAGAGGAGATCACAAACTAATACTAACTGGCAGCTAATTACTTTCTGCTCCTTCTTTTTGGCTTGAACTCTGTCCTCTGCCCAGGAGAAGATAGAGGCCACTTTTGTTATCTTCTCTGTTTCTGTGAGCCCTCTCTTCAACCACAACCCAAGGATGCTTTTCTTTGCTGCAGGTTCTAAACTCCCCATTCAAAGGAGGATGAAGCAAAAGCAGTAAAATAGGGGAAAAATAAAAATAAATTCCCACATTTGGACTCAATGGATCCAGGCTGAAAAAGCACCTGGAGAACACAGAAAACATCACTGCTCACTGCCTTGTCTTACTGAAAAGAGGGTAAGGGTAGAAGAGGGCAAGCACAGGGAGTCAGATCATTAATCACTACAAACCTTTTTCTTTTTTTTTCCAGCTTACATTAGTTGAAACACCCAGAGCAGGCCACCAGCACCTCAGTGCTATCTTTTCAGGATGGGAACATTACATTTCTAACAGCTAATGATTATACATCATGAAACAGAGCCTGGACTTTGCTCTCTGCTGCTGCTGTTAACCTGCTGCAGTTCTCAAACAAGCTCTTCACTAATAGATTTTTCAAAAGAAAGAAAATAACATGCTTGGGAGAACAAATGGGCTCTCTGTGTGTGTTTGTGTCTCTGCGTGTGCCTAAATTTTGCTTTAACATTGTTTTCTTTAAACTCTGATATAATGTCTGCCAGAAGAGGAGATATCAATAAATGCACTCAGTGATCCTGAAAACAGCCTTCAGGAAAAGCAGATAATTACCAGTGTTGATTGTCTTCTTGATAATGCTTGCCACTTGTCCTTTAAGCACAGAGTTTAACAGCTTCACGATGGCCACCAAACAGGAGCAGAGGACAAGCAGGGACAGAGCAAGGAGGATGAGGCCGATGGCAAGATCAGGCAGGTCTGCGTCTACAAAGAGATGCTTGCCTGAAAAGGAAAAGGAAAATTAATTGGCCTAGCCACATTTTTCCTTCTGATCTCAAGCCCAGCTCTGGTTTTCACCCATACCCACAGCACACATAGCTTAAGGGAGTGACAGGCAGAGTGCAAATGACACCTCCCTCGCTCCACAAAGGGCATGTCTGAGAGGTGCTCTCATATGGACGTGCTGGGCAGGCAGGACCTGGGTGACTATGTGCAGAGGATAAAAACACAATGTTGTGAGGAAATTTTGGGGGTGCTCTGAGCTGGGTGGGGGGTCAGCCCTTCCAGAGGTGGCTGTGTGTCTGAGGAGGGTCACTGAAAGTACTGAAGGGCGTGCTTAGGGATGAAGAAGTCCAAGCAACCCTTACAACAAAGTAACTGTAGCTCTGAGATAGCTGAACAGTGAGGGTGACATGATACTGGAGACCTCAATTACTGATATTGGGGAGCATGGAAAGAGATCCACCTGCAGCCAGCTATCAGCCTGCTGCTGGTAACTGCAGCTGTGTAGCTACAGCACAGCACAGGTTGCTCTGACTGCAGCAGGACCTTGTGTCCACCTCCAGGCTAGTGCCTCATGGCACCACCTCTGAAGTGATTTGTTAGCACCATTATCACCATTATCAGGGGCTGGAAGTGACCTCCAAAGCTCATCCAGTTCAACCCCCCTGCCAGAGCAGGATCTCTTAGACCAGATCACACAGGAACACATCCAGGCAGGTTTGGAATATCTGCAGAGAGGGAGACTCCACAGCCCCCCTGGGCAGCCTGTGCCAGGGCTCTGGCACCCTCACAGGGAAAAAATTCCTCCTCATGTTTAAATGAAACTTCCTATGGCTCAGCTTGCACCCAGTGCCCCTTGGCCTGGCACTGGGCATCACCCAGCAGAGCCTGGCTCCAGCCTCCTGCCACTCACTCTTTACATACATATAACCATTGCTGAGGTCACCTCTCAGTCTCCTCCTCTCCCAACAGCACAGCTCCAGCTCCCTCAGGCTCCCCTCCTAACAGAGCTGTTCCATTCCCTTCAGCATCTTTGTGGCTCTGTGCTGGACACACTCAAATATTTCCATATCCCTCTTAAACTGGGGGGGCCCAGAACTGAACACAGCACTCCAGATGTGGCCTCTCTGCATTTGTAAAGATGCTGCCAAAGGAGAAATAGTTCTGCTGCTTACATTTGGTGATAGGGATTGTTTCAGTGATGTTCTTCAGGGTCCATGTGGTGTTTTCCACGGTCCAGCAAATGTCAGGAGATGTGCAGTTTTCTGAGGGTGGAATTGTGACATTCTGCAGTGTCTAAAGATTGCCAGACAAAGCAGATTAGTTCTACACCTACAACCCTTTGTTAAGAGCTCATGCAAAGTTCTAGGGCTTTTACTACGAGCAAGAATTCACCAAGAAGAGGCAGATTTGTAGGCTGGACTGCAAGCTGGCACCACATTAACCACGAGGCAAAAGGTTTTGCATTCTTAAAACAAGTGGTTATGCTCTTAGCTGAACCAATCAACACAACATTTAAAGACTAAAATATCCCCCAGACCTTCCACTTTGTAGTAACCACAGTGCCCAGGTCACTCATAGCAAAGAACCTCAACTGCTGATGTGGTTCATGGAATGAGGTCTGCGTCTGGCTGCCGCAGGACAGTGGCAGTCCTCTAGCAGCCAGTGCCACAGCTTCCTTGGGCTGAAGAAATACCTCTTTGCCATCACTTTAACTGCAGTTAATGGTCTGGTGAGCACTGCACAGGACTGTGCTCCAGAATGTGACAGCACCAATGCAGCTGGATGACCGCAAGCTGCTCAGTGTTGCCTTTCCGTGCCTCAGTTTCCCTCTTTGTAGAAGAAGAGCTGCTACTGCTTTAAAGCTCTGCTGCTGTCAAAGAGCTCATGCCTAGTGCTTAGGCAGCATTAGAGTTACTGAGCTGAGCCTGTGTTTCTTTTTAGGCTCGGGCAGTGTTTGGGCTGGGGCGGCGTCCGGGGTGGTGCACTCTCTGTCCCTCGCGAGGGTCAGCGTTTCTGAGCTGAACCTGTGCTTCTTTTTGTGCTGGGGCAGTGTTAGCGCTTGGGGAGTATTAGTGCTCAGGCAGCATTAGAGTTACTGACCTGAGCCTGTGTTTCTTTTTAGGCTCGGGCAGTGTTTGGGCTGGGGCGGCGTCCGGGGTGGTGCACTCTCTGTCCCTCGCGAGGGTCAGCGTTTCTGAGCTGAACCTGTGCTTCTTTTTGTGCTGGGGCAGTGTTAGCGCTTGGGGAGTATTAGTGCTCAGGCAGCATTAGAGTTACTGACCTGAGCCTGTGTTTCTTTTTAGGCTCGGGCAGTGTTTGGGCTGGGGCGGCGTCCGGGGTGGTGCACTCTCTGTCCCTCGCGAGGGTCAGCGTTTCTGAGCTGAACCTGTGCTTCTTTTTGTGCTGGGGCAGTGTTAGCGCTTGGGGAGTATTAGTGCTCAGGCAGCATTAGAGTTACTGACCTGAGCCTGTGTTTCTTTTTAGGCTCGGGCAGTGTTAGGGCTTGGGCAGTGTTAGTGCTTGGGGAGTATTAGTGCTCAGGCAGCATTAGAGTTACTGAGCTGAGCCTGTGTTTCTTTTTAGGCTCGGGCAGTGTTAGGGCTCGGGCAGTGTTAGTGTTACTGAGCTGAACCTGTGCTTCTTTTTGTGCTTGGGCAGTGTTAGTGCTTGGGGAGTATTAGTGCTCAGGCAGCATTAGAGTTACTGAGCTGAGCCTGTGTTTCTTTTTAGGCTCGGGCAGTGTTAGGGCTCGGGCAGTGTTAGTGTTACTGAGCTGAGCCTGTGCTTCTTTTTGTGCTTGGGCAGTGTTAGGGCTCGGGCAGTGTTAGTGTTACTGAGCTGAACCTGTGTTTCTTTCTGTGCTGCAACCAAATCTTCCTCAGGAGAGCTCCTAGCCCAGCCATGTGCATTCTGGCACTAGGTCCATAAGTCCTTGCACAGATTAGGAGGTTGCTGACTGAACTGTACTTTCCCATAAAATCACCTGACAGCCAAATGGACTCTGAACCACACTGCTGAACAGGAGGGGTCTTAAAGATGTGGCTGAGTGATTTTTTTTTTCTCCAGAAAGAGAGAATGAAGGGTCATATTTTCTTCTTGGGCACTGCCTGCAGGCAGCTGCATTCACATTCCCCCTCCAACTGATGTAGATGGGCAAATTTGGGGGTGGATCCAGTGCCTCTCCCATGCCTTCAGGGAGAGCCTGCTCTCCAGCCTCCCCAGCTCATCAGCCTTTACAAACACAGCACTAGGTTGCCTTCCTGAATTTTTTCCAAGCATTGGGGTTTTAAAGCAGCTGCATTAGATCAAAATGCTTATCCTTATGCTTTGCTTTAAGCACATGGGACCCTCATGTGGTTATCTCTGCAATAAGTCTGGATTTTTTTTTGCCAGAAATGAGTTTAACTCACTAGGAATATAAATCATTTAAATGATCTTATCCTTATACTTGATGATCTTGGAGGTCTTTTCCAACCTTAATGATTCTATAATTCTCTTCCCAAGTTCAAGCCAAGCAATGTGGGTTTTTAATATGATTATCTGCTTGGGCAGTAGTCCCACAACCAAACAGAAAAATATGTTGCATAAGGAAATGGAACTCTCAGCCTACACTTTCTGCATAGTGACTTAGAATCATCGAATCACAGAATCAGTCAGGGTTGGAAAGGACCTCAAGGATCAGCCAGTTCCAACCCCACACTACACCTCACACTAGATCAGGCTGTCCAGAGCCNGGGCAGTGTTAGGGCTCGGGCAGTGTTAGTGTTACTGAGCTGAACCTGTGCTTCTTTTTGTGCTTGGGCAGTGTTAGGGCTCGGGCAGTGTTAGTGTTACTGAGCTGAACCTGTGTTTCTTTCTGTGCTGCAACCAAATCTTCCTCAGGAGAGCTCCTAGCCCAGCCATGTGCATTCTGGCACTAGGTCCATAAGTCCTTGCACAGATTAGGAGGTTGCTGACTGAACTGTACTTTCCCATAAAATCAGCTGACAGCCAAATGGACTCTGAACCACACTGCTGAACAGGAGGGGTCTTAAAGATGTGGCTGAGTGATTTTTTTTTTTCTCCAGAAAGAGAGAATGAAGGGTCATATTTTCTTCTTGGGCACTGCCTGCAGGCAGCTGCATTCACATTCCCCCTCCAACTGATGTAGATGGGCAAATTTGGGGGTGGATCCAGTGCCTCTCCCATGCCTTCAGGGAGAGCCTGCTCTCCAGCCTCCCCAGCTCATCAGCCTTTACAAACACAGCACTAGGTTGCCTTCCTGAATTTTTTCCAAGCATTGGGGTTTTAAAGCAGCTGCATTAGATCAAAATGCTTATCCTTATGCTTTGCTTTAAGCACATGGGACCCTCATGTGGTTATCTCTGCAATAAGTCTGGATTTTTTTTTGCCAGAAATGAGTTTAACTCACTAGGAATATAAATCATTTAAATGATCTTATCCTTATACTTGATGATCTTGGAGGTCTTTTCCAACCTTAATGATTCTATAATTCTCTTCCCAAGTTCAAGCCAAGCAATGTGGGTTTTTAATATGATTATCTGCTTGGGCAGTAGTCCCACAACCAAACAGAAAAATATGTTGCATAAGGAAATGGAACTCTCAGCCTACACTTTCTGCATAGTGACTTAGAATCATCGAATCACAGAATCAGTCAGGGTTGGAAAGGACCTCAAGGATCAGCCAGTTCCAACCCCACACTACACCTCACACTAGATCAGGCTGTCCAGAGCCCCATCCAGCCTGGCCTTAAACACCTCCAGGGATCAGGCTTCCACCACCTCCCTGGGCAACACCTGCCAGGCTCTCACCACCCTCATGCTCAACAACTTCTTCCCATTTCTAGCTGGTTCCATTCCCCCCAGTCCTATCACTCCCTGACACCCTAAAAAGTCCTCCCCCAGGCTTTCTTGTAGCCCCTTTCAGATCCTGCAAGGCCACAATAAGGTCACCTGGGAGCCTTCTCCTCTCCAAACTGCACAGCCCCAACTGCCTCAGTGTCTCCTCACAACAGAGCAGCTTCAGCCCTCTGCTCATCCTCGTGGCCCTTCTCTGGACACCTTCCAGCACCTCCATAACCCTCTTGTCACAGGGGCTCCAGAACTGTCTTCTAAGAGTGCAGGAACTGTAGGACTTGGGGTCTCAGACCTCACCAAAAGTTAGGTTGTGCCAGCCTGAGCAGAGGGCAAAGGGATGGCCAAATGTGGGCTCCCCACATGTCCTGCTCCCTGGAGGTGAGACACCCAACTCCTCAGTGCTGTAACCTGAGCAGCTCAACATCAGCACAGCTCTGCTTCTGTCTCCCTAGACAGCATCTCCCAGGCCATCCAGACCATCATTCAGCAGCAGCTGAGCTCCTCTTAAAACTCAAGCACTTAATTTTCCCCATTGCTGTGTGTCCTTAAGTATCTTCTGCCTCAGGACTTGAGGGATTACTTCTCTACACATACTAACAAGTAAAATGGTTTAATTAGAGATCCAAGGGATATTTATTGCTCTAATTGTAAGTTAGCTGAACAACACAAACCAAACACTCAGCTCCACACTTCACCAAAACATTCATTGGTGTCCATCTGGGCAACAGATTCCTTCAAGCTCCAGAGTGACTTTGGGTGGAGAACAATGAGGCAAGGCCTGGAGAGGATTTCTCCAAGGGCAGTTTTCCAAGAAAGCTGCAAATAACCAGCAGCTACCAGGTCACCCCAACACAATTAAGACTAAAGCTGGTTAGATCAATAGTTAAACAGTGGGCAAAAAGTATTTTCTTTGGCCTCCACTGCAGATTTTTGATCCTTCCAGGGAGTATCAGAGTTTTAAAGGCATTTGGATGTGAAAGGAGTAAAAGCTTTGGCTCCAAACCACCAGTTCTGATAAGCAAAGGCTTTGCATGGTACTGAAAGTAACCAGGTCAAGCTCACCACTGCTATGGCAAACTTCATTTCAGTGGAGCAAAAACTACCCTACATTGTTTTCATTTTTTTCCCCTCCCCCTGCTAAATAAACCAAATTTCCTAATTTAAGCATCTGATTTCACAATCCTATGACAAGAAATGTCAGCTACAGATCAGCAATGCATTTTGCCAGGAACTTGGCAATGATACTCACCACAGAAGTGTTGGTTTCACACCAGATCTTTACCAGGCTTTTGTTTTTTGCTGATTCATCATTTGTAGCAATTGCATTTATTACTGATTTATCGAGCTTGGAAAAAGAAGAAGAAGAGAAGTATTATTCCAACTTGCATCAGCTCTAATAAGACCCTTTGGAAGCTGTCATGTAAATAAAGCCTGCATGACCACCTCTGATGCTAGAGTTGCTGCTTAACAGGTAGGAGGGGGTTTACTCCTACCTGTTAAGCCAACCTAAGCAAACCTACCTACAAAAAGAAAAGGTACAACTCCACGTCCACAAGCTCTGTGCCTCCTCCCCAAATCCTCCACCACCTCACCTCACCCTTTCTGTTTGAACTGCCTAAATGCATTCCCTCTCATTTCAGGATCTCTGTGCCTGGCCTCCAGCCATCCCTCTAGATGCCAAGTTTCACATAATTTCAGTGTCATCTCCTCAGGGCCTATGCAGATCTTCTGGATGTGCCAGGTTATGCCAGGCAGTTATACCTGGCAATGTCTGGGCAAGAAGCTGCCATCCCATCCAACCCCTGTGGCTGTGTTTGTCTTCACCTGCCCACCCACTCCTTAATGATGATACCCACAGCTATCATCATGAAGGTGAAATGTGGGGGGATGAAAAAAACCCAGGAAGACCTTTTTGGGGCTTTTTGAAATGTGTGTTAAAGGAAGAATCCATCTGCTACTGAGCTTTACCTTGAGGATGCAGAGCAGTGAGTGAGAGTTCCCCTTATACCCAGAGTGTTTCCATTATCTATGGCTGAGCCAAACAAGCAGCATCCTTAAAGAGAGAAAGAGCTTACCTCAATGATGAGCTTTGTAAAGGGATCTGTGATGACTTTTAGTAGCTCAGGGGCATCTTCACCACTTTCAAGATGAAAGGAGTCGACGATAGCGTTGGTGAGGTGGTAGAGGTAGCCAGTGATCACCTCGATGGGCAGCAGTGCAAACACAGCCAGCCAGTTAAAGAAGTCATGGATTGTGGCTCCAGCAAAGGCCCTGCCAGGGGAGATTGGGAAATGGAGCTGCTTTTAGCTAAACACCACCTGCACAACACCAGCTAAGTGTGAAATCAGAGAAGGGAGGATGAAGCCCATTTCAAGGTGGGAGTAATTTAATTTCTAGGGTCACAGGAGGTAGCTACTTTGCTGTGGAGTGCTAAGTTGTCTCCACACCATCAACTGAGTGGAGGAGGCAGTCAGGAAGGTGGGACAAGACAAACTAGAAAAGGCCAAAGTGATGCTTAGCATGAGGCTGCCAAAGGCACCCTGGAGAAGGGGGTGGCTCTACAGCCCACGTTTGTTTGCCTCTTGCCCATCGCTGGTACATTTGTAGTCCTCAGCCACACATTGCTCTGGGACCTCTCTCCCTAGGACCTGCTCTCCCTGACTCCAGGACAAGATGACTTTTGCAGCCTTCTCACATGTCCTTGCAGCCTGCTGGTGTGCAGCTCTCTTCCAGCTTCTCTAGAGCCTGAGGAGCTACAGATGTCTCCTCAGAGGCTTTGGTGATGTGTAATTCCCGTGTCTGGCATGCCATAAATGGCAAACCACCATCTCATATCCCTTCCAGGTTTACTGCCCAGCTCCACTAATACTGTCAAGTGGCAGTCCAAAAGTTGTCACTGTATGTGTCTGGCAGTCACTGTATAAATCTGTCAGTCAGAACACTTCATTTCTCTACAGTCACCAGCTCTGCCTTAGCATGGGCTTAAAAACCTTCAACACTGAAATCTTTTATTTTTTAGACCAAAATAATGTTGACTTCTTGCACAGCCCTCTTGTGGGTGGTACAGTGGAGGCAATTGAAATATTATCCTTGTGCAAGATGCACTTTAAAAGGGGGGATTCCTACAAACCCACACAGCTTTCCAAGGAATCCAATATGCTTTTCTTTACCTCTATACCCATATATATATATATGCACACACACAGCATTTTACTCTGTCCATGGCCATACTTGTGACTTTCCTATTCATTTATCTCCATCATCTCTATCACCTCTATCTCTGTACCTCTATCACCTCTATCTCTGTACCTCTATCACCTCTACTCATCTCTATCATTTCTATCTCTACCCATTGCTACCCATCTCTATCTCTACCCCAATCATCTCTACCATCTCTATCTATCATCTCTATCCCTATCTATTCTCTCTCTCTCTCTCTCCTCTCTCCTCTCTCTCCTCTCTCCTCTCTCTCCTCTCTCCTCTCTCTCCTCTCTCCTCTCTCTCCTCTCTCCTCTCTCTCCTCTCTCCTCTCTCTCCTCTCTCCTCTCTCTCCTCTCTCCTCTCTCTCCTCTCTCCTCTCTCTCCTCTCTCCTCTCTCTCCTCTCTCCTCTCTCTCCTCTCTCCTCTCTCTCCTCTCTCCTCTCTCTCCTCTCTCCTCTCTCTCCTCTCTCCTCTCTCTCCTCTCTCCTCTCTCTCCTCTCTCCTCTCTCTCCTCTCTCCTCTCTCTCCTCTCTCCTCTCTCTCCTCTCTCCTCTCTCTCCTCTCTCCTCTCTCTCCTCTCTCCTCTCTCTCCTCTCTCATCTCTCTCTCTCTATCTCTATCTAGCATTTTACTTTGTCCATGGCCATACCTGTGCCTTTCCTAGCCAGACATCCAGACTCTGGGCAATGGGAAATTTGAATGGCTGTAATAGTGACAGTGAATACAGAAGGGAACCTACAGAGGAGGAAGAAGAGCAACTTTTTTTTCCCCCCTCAGATCCAGTATTTAAGTACAATACCTTCTAAATTCATTCCTGTCCCCAGCTTGCATGAGTGCCACAATGGTGTTTGTAACTGAGGTGCCAATGTTTGCCCCCATTATGATAGGAATGGCTGCTTTCACAGTCAGCACTAGAAAGGAGAAAAGGAGAGGTGGAACAGAAAAATCAGATCAGCAGCAAGCTCTTTGCTCCAATGGAAATCAACATCTATTAATTTCACTTGGAACCTTGACCCTGACCCTTGATATCCCTGGGATTAAATGTTCCAATCCAGATATGGTTTCTTTAATCAAGCCCCCTGGGAACGTGGTGTTCCCACAGTCCCACGATCCTGCTGAATTACTTTCACCACACCTTAGAGGCTCAGAGTGAAATAAACTCTCTTCTCTCCCAGGCATTTTTCTACCTGCTGCAGAATCTTGAATGGTGCCACAGAAACCAATGAAACTCAGTAACTGGCTAACAGGAGAAGATCTGCAGGCACTTCCAAAATGAGTGCATTCAGTGCCAAGGCTTCCAATGATTTTCATTGCAGCTGTGGATTTACTACTAGTAGTAGTACTATTGTAAAAAAATGTTTTCTATTAGCACAACAGCTGTGAAAAATCTTTTCCTGCAGCCTCTAGTCCTACAAAATCATAGAAACACCCAGGTTGGCAAAGCCCCTCAGGATCACCAAGCCCAACCTAGAACCCTGCTCTGCAACATTCACCTTCAACCACATCCCCAAGCACCACATCCAAACCACCCTGAAACACAGCCAGGCTGGGGGACTCCACCACCTCCCTGGGCAGCTCAGTCCAGTCCCTGACCACTCTCTCCATGAAAAACTTTTCCCTAATGTCCAATCTAACCCTCCCCAGCCTCAGCTTGAGGCCATTCCCCCTTGTTCTGTCTCCAACTCCCTGTGAGCAGAGCCCAGCAGCAGCCTCTCCACAATGTCCCTGCAGGTAGCTGCAGCCAGCAATGAGCTCTGCCCTCAGCCTCCTCTTCCTCACACTGCCCATCCCCAGCTCCCTCAGTCGCTCCTCATCAGATTTATTCTCCAGGCCCTTCCCCAGCTTCTAAAGCTTGACCACAGCAGGGCATGTTTGCATCCCAGACCAAGGTTTATCTCTAGGAGGATACTACCCACAGACTTACATGTGGAGGACACCATGCTGACTATAATGGATGAAGAAGTGCTGGAGCTCTGGACCATCACAGTCACCAGAACTCCAATCACCAGTCCTGCCACGGGATTAGACAGCACTGAGTCATCTTTAAAAATGTCCCCTGCTGCTTTACCTAAAAAAAAAAATATATATATATATTCTCAGAGTGAGGGAAGTGCAAGGTAAAGCCCATGGG
>WBNM01036860.1:0-22908 GCA_013399055.1 Ramphastos sulfuratus | reverse complement strand
AGGGAGGAGAAGGGAGGGGAAGGGAGGAGAAGGAAGGGGAAGGAAGGGGAAGGGAGGGGAAGGGAGGGGAAGGGAGGAAGGGGAAGGGAGGAAGGGGAAGGGAGGAAGGGGAAGGGAGGAAGGGGAAGGGAGGGAAAAGGGGGGGAAAAGGGGGGGTTACTGCATGAAGAGAAACTCTTTTAATAATCCTTAGTAATTCTGTAGCCTTCTGGGTTGACAAAAATCCCAAACACCCTCCACAGAAGCTCAGGTATTTCATTGTTGACCACTTCTGAGACCATCAGCAGAGGTCAGCCCTTGAAAATAGGTAGAAGTGAAAACTACATTTTAGTAGTTTTCTTCTTTTGGAGGGTTTGGAGGATGTTTCATTGCTGGAGGCTTTGATTAAAAGCCCAATTTGTGTATTTCAACTTGTTGAAAAGTCTTTCAGAGGGCACAGATTTATGTGCAGATGCATTTGTGCAAACTGTCACTAAAAGTGACAGGAACCTAAGAAATTCAGGGCCAATAATCCCTACCTCAACAACCCTTTGGAATTTGAGAAACAAAGGCTCTTTCAAGCAAACTAAGCTCAGTCTTCAAGCAGAGCTACTTCTCCACCTGTATCTCAACACACAGACCCATGGAGAACATTCTTGAGGAGCGCTGCTTGCGGTTCAGTGGCTCAGATGAAATTTCCTGTCTCCTTTGTAGCTCATTCTTGACATTTCAGACATTTTCCTACCTCCTACCAGTTGAAAAGCAGAGCTCAGGACATCCAGAGAACACACAAACATGTAGAGCAATCCAAGCAGCATGATGAACTTCCCTATCCCATAGAGCACACGAATGATCTTCCCTTTTCTGTCCAGCTCTGCAAAACAGATACATTCGCCATGAAAGTCTTGCTTGATGTTTTCTGTGTTCTCTCTGGAACAGTCCAGTGCACAAGTAGAGAGTCAAAGGCAGTGCTGTGACCCCCAGAGTGTGATTAAACCCCAGAGAATGTTCTTAATGAAATCTTACCTGCAGAAGCAGGCAGATTGTTCACTGAATTTTGACCACGTAAAAGCTTTTGGTGTATAGTAAAGGCTTTATGAGGTCTGAGACTGACCCTTGGTCTTAGAGGGTCATCTCACTGAGCAAAAGAAAGAACCAGTAGGAGTCTGGATGTAAAATCATATTAGTTTTAGATTGGTTTCCATATATCTGAGTTGATGAAGAGCTCAGCATGAGCCTGTAGTGTGAGTGCAGCCCAGACAGCAACTGTGTGCTGGGCTGCAGCAAGAGCAGTGTGGGCAGCAGGGCAAGGGAGGGGATTGTGCCCCTTTGCTCTGCTCTCCTCAGACCCCAGCTGCAGTCCTGTGTGCAGTTCTGGAGCCCCCAGCACAGGAAGGACATGGAAGTGTTGGAGCCAGTCCAGAGGAGGCCACCAAGATGCTGAGAGGGCTGCAGCAGCTCTGCTGTGAGGACAGGCTGAGAGAGTTGGGGCTCTGCAGCCTGGAGAAGAGAAGGCTTCCAGGAGACCTTGGAGTGGCCTTCCAGGATCTGAAGGGGGCTCCAGGAAGGCTGGGGAGGGACTATTGACAAGGTCTTGCAATGCCAGGACAAGGGGCAATGGGTTTGAAGTGGCAGAGGGGAGATTGAAAGTGGATGTTAGGAGGAAGTTGTTTGCAGTGAGGGTGGTGAGACACTGGCACAGGTTGCCCAGGGAGGTTGTGGCTGCTCCCTCCCTGGAGGTGTTCAAGGCCAGGTTGGAGGAGGCCTTGAGTGACCTGTGCTAGTGGGAGGTGTCCCTGCCTATGGCAGGGCGTTGGAACTGGATGATCCTTGAGGTCCCTTCCAACCTTCCCATTCTATGATTCTGTGATCTCTTTGTGTTCCAAACATGATTTCTTTGACTAAACATAATACTGTCACTCACTGCTGGGGCAGGTGAGACAGTGTAGAGCTTACACCTGGGAACTCCTCAGGTCTGAAATTCAGTTCTGCAGCATGTATCATGTCAGCAAAATAACAGAGGTAAAAGAGAAGTAGCAATGGGAAAACTAAATACAGGTAAGTGAATTACTGAGAAATGGCTACCTGACCACTTGACCCCAGTGTCTGCCAGCTCTGGTAGAGCCCATGGGTCTTCTTCTTCTGGCCTTGCTTCATCTATCAAGGCTATTGTGGAAAATGCAGGTTGAATCTCCCCTTTATTTCCATGTGAAGCCACATTGCCTGATGAAATAGAACATCAAAGGCCACTTTAGTTACTTTCCATCTTCTCCAAGGAGCCTCCAAACTTCTCTAGCTCCGTGGCTGGCAGGTGAGCACTCATTACCTTTGTGATTTTCTCCTTCTTTCCCAGCCATGTTCTGGTTTTGTTTGGAAGAGTCCCCAATGTAGTTGTTGGTTTCAGGCTTCTCCACCTCAGGCCAGGGAGCCATGATCTGTGACTAACAAAGTAGTACCAATTAAAAGGAACATGCACTCAAAATGCTCAACTCACAACAGGCTATGGGAGAGACAAGATTTAAGTGTAAAAGAGAGAGAAGTTGAATCAATTTGTTCTTAAAGCTCTTTACTAATCTTCATGAATTATTCTTTATGAAACTGATTCATCAATTATTGAACATATTTCCTCTGGTTTTGTTCACTTGTAATTGTCATGAAAGCAAAGATTCTTCTGCTTTCCAAACCTTAGGCACTTCTTTAATTCATTTTGTGCCCTTTCTGCAAAATGCCAGAGGTCTGTTTTACTTTCTTACACCTTCTGGATTCAACAGGCTGCCTTCACCAAACTGGCAATTCAAAACACAGACCTCAGCAAAGAAAGTTCTTCCCTAAAGCATTGCCTTGGGGTGGGCAGTGTATGCTAGAGAATCTTCCTGTTGCCTTTATTGGTTCATTCCCATGGAAGCATGGAGGGGAACATGACCCTGGACAAGGTGGAGGAAGACTCCAGAGTTTCAAGCTCCAGGATGGTGCTTGCTGAACATCTGGACTAGAGCATATCAGACAGCAGTGGCTATTTGCAGGTCAGTGTGTGCCTGTAGCTGCTAATGCTGCAGGTGAAGCTGAGTTAGTGGCAGCAAGGTCAGGCTCACCCATCTCATGAACCTCTCTGAACCTCTTCCTTCCTGACCCTCTTTGAGCACATTTGACATGCATTGTAGTATTAACCAAGAATGATTTAAAAAGCAAGGCACTGTGTGGCCAAATCTCAGCTACAAGCACACAGGACAGCCCTAGCTCAGGCACAGGAAGAGGAGGAGGAGGAGACAAATGTTCCTTGACCCAAAATCTGGAAAAGTCCTACTTATTTGTGGTCAGGCATTGGAACAGGCTGCCCAGGGAGGTGGTGGAGTCCCCATCCCTGGAGGTGTTTGAAACTGTGCAGACTTCAGGATGTGGTTTAATGGCCATAGTAGTGTTGGGTTGAAGGTTGGACCAGATCACCTTGAAGGCCTTTTCCAACTGAAATCATTCTATGATTCTATGATTTGCTTCAGCAATATCAGAAGACAGAGGGAGGGACATGAAAGAGGGGGAAGGTGATCATGGGCAGCCAAGGCAATATATGATAACACCTCTACCTTTCCAGGCTTGCAAAGCTGTTGGTTAGCTAAGCCAGCGAGACCCAAATCTCACTGGAAAGGATGGGAGAAGTTAATCCTGCCCAAAAAAGCCTCAACTACAGATCTCTTCCACCCTCTCTGCTACATGAGCACTTTGCCAGTGCTGTGGGACAAAGCTTCCCCCCAAGGCCACCACATCTGACACTGGCACAGCTGGCAAATTTGCCTGCAATGCTCCTCTTAAACAGGGCAGTGTCAGAGCTGTTCTCATGCTCCTGTAAACAAGGTTCACCTACATTTAGTAGTCATTCCAAGGGAGTGTAATTAATCATTCATTTAATCATAATCTTCTATGTAGCTGATGGTGAAAATGTCTTGTCCCTGCCCACATCAATAAGCCCCACATCCTCCTCCTGAGCTGGGAAGGAAATGTCACAGACAAAATCCCTCATGTCTTACTGCAACAGAGGAGGGTATTGTTCTTTGGCACTCCACAAAGAAGGGAGCACCTCCCCTTCCACATCATCAGGAAAAAACATCCTACAACCCCATTACCCAAAACTATGCTCTTAGACATTCTTTATCTGTAGCATGAGGTCAAGAGAAGCTCTCAAGATACAAGAAGATCAAAAAGAATCTCAGAACAGCTGGAAGAAAATCAGCCTTTCTTGTTTCAACAAGGCTTTCCACTTGCTTGGAGCAAATTCCAACATTTTCACCCATGCCAGAACAACTTCCAAGCCCCACCCAATGCCAGAACACCTCTGTCTTGCCAAACGAGTTTCATTTATACATGTTCAGCAGTTAAAGAGCTCTAAAAAACCAATCCCCAACCACCTGCTCAGCACTAGGTGCTTCTTAAGTGAAATGCAATCGTGAGCAGGCATTGGAAATTCCGATGTGAAGCTGCACTGACAACATATTCCCCCCGTGGAGAGACACAGAATATGCTGGACACTGCCAGCCCTAGAGATGCCATCAGTGCTTCCACAGCTCTTCTGTTACACTCACTATGGAAATGAAGGATTCAGGCTGCACCATTGCTGTATGGAAACTGAGCTGATGTATTCACTGGAGAAACTGGAGCTCGAAAACTTCAGCAGGCAAACACTCCCTGCATCTCCTGAATAAACTCTCCTCATTCAAGAATTTCTTTTTTCACAATAACCATCTCCCATGTCCCTGAGGTGCTCAGGATCCCACAGGTATGTCATGTGCTATTACTGGGTTTGCCTTGTGTGATTAAATACCAGAGAATGAGAGGTGACCACTTCTGTGGAGGAAGTTTTTTTATAGGTATGCATATGAAGTTATTTGCTGAGCCCTTCTTGGCTTCAGGCTAATACCAGAGGGTCTTGACAGCATTTGCCTTGTGCATTTGGGCTTTCAGAGCTGTTACTAGAACAGCCCATTCCGTGAGATTGGTATCAAGGACTGATGAAAGCAGAACCCTCTAGATCCTTGAAGCTCTACCGAAGCTGTCACTTTTCTCCAGATCCCAACTCTTGTTAAGAGGAACAGCTGAGAAGATGGTTTACAGCCACCCGATCCTCTGTTTGCTGGAGTCCTGGCCACAGCTACTTACTGTTAATTAATCACAAGGATAATCTACATTCTACAGTTTTCCCTTCAAAGAAATCCTCCTTGCCCCAGATACACCCAAAGTAACACTCAGAAGGAAAACTGGGTGCTGTGAGGGAGCAGAGCAGTGTGGTGAAAATCAAACTGCATTCCTCCCTGGCACGTCGCATAAGCCTTTGGAAAGGCTGACAGCAGGATTGGTGTAGAAGATCAACATAACTGGCACTGAAAAATCTAACAGAGGTTCACTTGTGGACAGTGAAGGCTTCGCTGTGCTGCCAAGGGCTGTGTCAGAGAACGGGGAGAGGATGGGCTGGCGATGAGGCGCTCTGCAGCGGGGACCTGTGCTCAGCTGGATGTGCCGGCCCAGGTCCGAAGCAGCATAGCCAGAACTGCTGGATGAGGTGCCCAGAGTGATGAGTTCTGCCCATCCCCGTGCCAGCCCAGCTGTCTCAGCGTTGCAAGGCCAGTTCCTGCCTTAGCTGGCAGAACACTGACCAGGTTGCTTTCACCCAGGGCGTATTCCCAGAGCTCATGTCCGGAGAAGCATTGGTGCTTTGGATGCCTGCCTGAAATGGGAGCTAATACCCTGCTGAAAGTGGCAGGTCAGAATGTGCTATGCATATTGCAAAGGTCTGAAAACCAATGCCTGCAGAAGCTGTAACCCAGCCTATTTGGGTGAAGCTCACAGCAAATCCTCTCACACCAAGCTGTGTGCTCCTTTTGTTGTAGGTATAGTCTTTCCTTCGGAAAATGCCAACTATGTGTGACATCCTCACTAGCTCCAAAAGAAACTGAAACTCCTAAGGGGAAGAGAGATGGGAACCACTGACATGCAAATTCTGGGCTAAAATGTGAGAAAGCCAAAGCTGGTTTTGTATCCATGCTGAGTCTCTGCCTGCAGCATTTCAAAGAGTTAAAGTCCCAGAGGAATTCTCTGGGCAGCTCTAGGTGTCAGGTAGTTGCACTGTGTTGCATTCCTCAGTGACTCATCGGACTGTAAGAGCATTACCCCTGCTGCAAGGCTACCCTCTTGCTGCTGTTCAGTTTTCAAATCAGAAAGAGTTGCAAATATATTTCTTAACATGCAGAATACGACCCAGCACTTGCATGTGCCTGGACAGTATTGTTTGTACCTCTCCACCCGTGACAGCTCACTGCGAGGCCACCTTGTGCCTGAGACAAACAGTATGAAGCAGTAAGCCTTAAAGAAATCTCACCTCCAGGAGAACAGATCCAATCAAACCAAGGTGAAATAAAAGTGCTGGAGGAAGCAGCAGGATTTTCAAACCCCAACTGGCAATAACTGCAGCAACCACCAAAGTGACCATCCCTGTGCCTGCAGCTTGCTTAAGCAGCTCCAAAACAAGTTTTGGATTCAGCCAAAAGGCTTTCCCCTCTCTTCACTCTCAGATCTTCCAAACCAACACACCCCTTGCTTGTCATTCACCACTGTGCTATGTTTTTTTTTATGTTAAAAAGAAATCTATCAATACCCTTCTCTCTGACTATATGACTTAGTAAATATGATCATTTACCATGCATACTTCACCGGAGTAAGCTACGCAGCAATCCTTACACATGCTTTGAAGAACTCTTGTCTTACTCCCCTCAAAATGTATTGTTTCCAACAAAGAAGCACATTTTGTAGAGACAGGAAAGATCCCCAGCCAGCAGGAATTCCTTCAGTAGCTTTACATCAGCTGTTAATTTTGCCCCAGAACCTGTTCCGTGGCAGCCGCAAAGCCTCAGATGCAACAGGCAACAACTTCAAGAAACCCCAGCAATGATTCAGCCTTGCTAGGAGCAAGTCTTGTCCTTGCTCTGACTCCAGCTGCTTCCTTGGGGCTTTTTCTCTGAACAAGTTAGCAGGCTGGGCCAGGATGTAAACTTTCAACGGATTTAGTAGCAAAAGGGGAAAAAAAAAAATCATACCTGAAAGCTAAAGAGCAAAGATCTTTGTGCTCACTATTTATTTTCTCTGGCTCCCTGAGTACTCACAAGCTTCAGTCTCACACAGAGCAAAGCTAAAACAGATAAACGAACCAAACCAAACTAGTAAAGAACACCAATTTCTAAGCAAGTGCAGAAGGCAAACAAATCCCCAACACTATTTTTTTGCATTCACAGCCAAGCAAAGCACCAAAGGCTGCCAATGAGCAGCCAGAGCCAGGAAACATCAGCGAACTACTTGAAATGCCTACCAGGTACTTAAATAAAACAATTACTTTTTTTGAAGAAGAAAAGGACCCCAAGAAAAGAATCCAACCAACCACCAGATGCAACAGATCTCCCCCAGCCTGAGCACAAAACCACACAGCAAAGAACCGAGAGAGGGGAAAAAAAAAAAAAAAAGAGGTTAATGACATTAAAACTCACTTACTGATCAAATGGAAGAGCTGCTAATAAAAGTTACTGAGAAACCAGCTGATTTCTGCCTACTGCCACATTAGTTGAGCTAAGTGCATTAGACTAATGTATTCCTTTTACTTCCGTGTGTCAAACTGGATTAGCATAAGAAAATGTTTCCATCAAGAATACCCTGGCACAGCCATGGAGCAGCAGACAGCCCTGGCACACTATCTATGCTAACACCCCAACTGACAGTGTTTCCTTCCAATGTTTCATTAATCATATCCTAGACATTTTCCAGTACCCAATACCACTGGTGACTGTGATGTGAAATCTCACTTCTTTTCAATCCAAACAACAGCTAAAACAACACACAGGCAGTGCTGCTTGGTTTGTTTTGTTTTTGACAGCTGCTGATATTTTTTTCCCCCTCCTTCTTCTTAATTATATCCCATAAAAATTAATCTAGTTATCTGCAGGCAAAAAGCAGCACAGTTTGGTTTTAGAACTATGATTTCTTTTTTAAACACTTCCTTAAAATACAAATGCAGCTGACATAAAGAGGTGAAAATGCTGGCAAGTGGATGACACTTTATGTGCCACTCCAGTGTCCCAGGCTAGCTCTCTGCTGCCATTCCTTCAGCTGCAGGAGCAGAGCTTGGGGTTTGTAAACTAAACAATTGAAAGGGGGGAGGAAAGAGAGAGGGGGGAAAAAAGACAGCTTGGTCTTAATTGTTCTTACTTACCACTTCTTTATTCCCAGACAACAGAGCGAGTGGATCAACTGGGCAGCCACTGAAACCTGCAATATATATAGACAGGTGTTGAGCAAAGTTTGCTTTCATCATTGCGCACTAACATTCCTATTTTACAGTCCAGAGGCACTGCCTACCTGCGAGCTTAATGATCACAATCAACCTTTTTTTAGCGGCAGCAGCGGGCAGCAACCACCACTGATAAAACTCGGGGCTAGTTCACACTTATCAGGGTCTAAAATATGTCCCATCAGCATTTAAGTACCAGCTGCTAATGTGTTCATGGGAGTGTTGGGGAACGGTTTGTTCCAGCCTGAAAAAACTGCCCCTGTCCACCACCTGATCACCCAGGAAGGTGTTTTGTTGGGGTTCTGGGTTTTGGTTTGTTTTTTTTCTTTTTCCAATAATAATTCCCCCACCAAATATTTTACGATCTCAAAAGATCTGTCAAAAGGGCGCGAGGAAGATGTAGTAGTCTTATTTGTCTGTTCGGGTGCCTATTAACCTGCCTAGGAACAGAAGTGAAGGAGAATCAGATAAAAAGCAGAGTAAGTAGGAACCACGTAAGAACTTCTCTGAGAACAGAGGATGGAGTTTCAGGCTTATCAGTGCTCAAGGTTTACCATTAAGGAGAGCTCATTAGCATTTTGGCTGTGGCTCTCCTTCTAAATGAGATTTAAAGATGTAAGGACACCTTTGATAATGGCATTCGGACTGCTAGTGAGGAAGAGTATGATAACTAGGTAGGTTATTCACTAAGTACAGGAGGGTATCGCAGGTGAGACGCAGCAGTCAGCAGCACTGCTGTTTGTTGTGGTGCTGAGCCCGACGGGCAGCTGGGCACTGCTGTTTGTTGTGGTGCTGAGCCCGACGGGCAGCTGGNGTTGTCGCGCTGCCGACGAAGGGCAGCTGCGCACTGCTGGTTGTTGTGGCGCTGGGCCCGACGGGCAGCTGGGCACTGCTGTTTGTTGTGGTGCTGAGCCCGACGGGCAGCTGGGCACTGCTGTTTGTTGTGGCGCTGAGCCCGACGGGCAGCTGGGGACTGCTGTTTGTTGTGGTGCTGAGCCCGACTGGCAGCTGGGCACTGTTGTGGCGCTGAGCCCGACGGGCAGCTGGGCACTGCTGTTTGTTGTGGTGCTGAGCCCGACTGGCAGCTGGGCACTGTTGTGGCGCTGGGCGCGGCGGGCAGCTGGGGGCTGCTGGCGGTTGTGGTGCTGAGCCCGACGGGCAACTGGGCACTGCTGGCTGTTGTGGTGCTGAGCCCGATGGGCAGCTGGGCACTGCATCTGGCACTGCATCTTTATTATCTTTGAGTTTTTTCTGTTTCAACAGGCAACTTACACTGAGGAAACAAGCTGTAAACCAGCAACCTAATCAGCAGATCTGCTTTGTCTGCGGGTACACGGTCATATCTCCCAGCAGCTCAGTGACTTAGTAACTCAGAAAAATAAAACTCTTGCTTTTTGCACCTTTCTGTCCTGCAGAGACACTCAGCCTTTGGAGCTGTGACTCAGAACTTACTCTTCACCTGCGTTGGCAGCAGGAACCTTTAATAAGAGGTAATGGTAAGAGCCTCCACAGCCCTAGATGTAGCATCACAACATGACAGTGGAACCACTGAGCAGCTCTGCTACTGTAGACCCCACCACACCCCCATTGCCCTGGGCATGGCTGGTGTTGGAGCCCAAGGATGAAAGCATCAACTATGCCTCTCCCTTCCCAGCTGTAGTTTGCACAAAGGTGGTATGAGATGGAAACTGAGAAGAGTCCAAAGTGATGAAAATCAGACCCAAGCTCCACCTTGCTTGTTCACAGTCTCTGTTTCCTTACCAGAGGAACATTTAACACTGCATCTAAAAATAGTTGCTTTTCACTGATGTAGAAAATCGGATTAAGTTTTTAACTGAGAATCTTTGTATTTCTCTGAGCTGTGGCTTCTTCTCTTCTGATTCACTCTGGGCAGTCCAGCTCTGACAGAGACAAGGTACAAGAAAGTCATGTTCCAGGTACCCAGTCAGGGCTCAGCCAGCACACGGTGACGTCTTCCGCGGCACTTTTATCCCAGTGCTGCCCATTCCATTTGCTAAGCACAATCCTGTGCAGTGATTGTGCTTAGCAATGCTTTAGGAAAGCAGCATTCCTAGGTCAGACCTGTTGTATTCCTTAAAAACCCTTCAGAAAATAAAAACCTGCTTGTCACAGAGGCAGGTGATTGACAATTTGTCTTTGGAAGCTCAGGGTGGACCTTTGGAAGAGTCTCCAGAAGGAGTTATCCACAAGGGCATTATTTGCCCCAGAAACCTTTCCCTCATTCAGGACAGGAGAAGATGAAGCTCTTCCCAGGACAGTCAGAGCAGTAGTCCAGAGTGCTTGTGCATCTGACACAAATTCAAAGGATGCTGCTGCTGTGGAAGTGTAACCCAGTGCTCTTTCTTCTCCATGTAGGGTGTCTGTGTCGGGGGAAGCAACTGTCCTAACTGCAAAAAATACTCTTGGAGAAGGAATATTGCATAAAATAAAGGAAGGAAGCAAATTTCAAGGGTCCTGATTTCCTGTTGCAAAGATGCTGGATCACCCTGCAGCTGCTTGAAATAGCACCTGTGTGAGTCTAGCATTTAGCAGGGAGTGCAGCTAGACAAAATGTCTCAGAGAATGAGAAAAGAATTCCCAGCATGTGCAAACTCTGTGAGAGATGAACATTGTCCAGTCAAGTTGGTGTTGCAAGAAGCTATAACACAGGCAAGAAACATGTCTAAAACACAGAGACCACCTGTGCTACCTTAGCCTTACAGATCTGCCCCACAAAAGGGATACTGGCTCTCAAAGTGTCAACCCCAGTCATCTTTAAAGACTACAGGAATAAAAATAGCTAAAGGGAAGCAAAAGAAAGAGTCATCAACACTGCAAAGCTACCAGAGCAGCCCAAGATAAATATTCACTAACGTTCCTATGGTGAGATTTGCCCTTTTAGCAGACAGCAGCTTTGAAAGGCATCCTGAGTGATTGGCATTGGAATGGGCTGCTCAGGGAGGTGATGGAGTTCGCGTCCCTGGAGTGTTCAAGACAAGCCTGGATGCTGCACTTAGTGCCATGGTCTAGTTGATAGGATAGGGCTGGGTGATAGGTTGGGCTGTATGAGCTTGGAGGTCTCTTCCAACCTGGTTGATTCTCTGATTCTATGATGGAGCAAGCCTCTCAGCTAACACCAGCAGAGAAACTGACTTGCAGGTTAATTCCCAGTGCTCCCCAAATCCAAGGGATGCACAACTAGAAGCTTGCTCTGTGCTCAGAACTCTAGCAAACAGCTACATGGCTTTTTACTGAGGACAGTTTCCATTGCTCCCCTCATTTGGAAACACCATTTTCTACTTAAACCTGTTCAGAAACCTTTAGTGAATCTTCTTGTCCACATCGGGAACAGAATTAGTATAAGTTAGCCTTCCCCCTCCTGGGTATGCAAACCACAAAGTCCTGATCGCTAAAGAGAGGTCAGTGCTGATTTCCATATGAATTACAGCCAGATAGTTACTGGTTAAGGACCTAACCCTACTTAGCTGAAGAATACCTTCCTTCTTTGTACAGCTACCTGGAAGAGCTTAAGCCCTGACTTTATTGTTTGAAAAGTATTCTGCACCTCAACGTTTCAGGTAAAGAAGATTATTCATGAAAACCCTCAGTTAGTTATGTTTTGTAAATATTAAATTCCTGGGGATTTACTGGAGGTCAATATTTGTTGCTGAGTCTGATTATATATATATAGAGAGAGGAGGCTCTGGTTTTAGAGCAGAATGTACATGCTACAAGTTTCCTGCTGATTAATTAATGTCTTTTCCATTAAGAAGTGTAATTTTTTTTTTTCTTTGAAGCTTCAGTTGTGCCCTCCTGCTTTCAGTGGGTATGGCCACAATGCATCCTCAGAACTATTTATTTCTGCTATAGGAAGAGCTCTTAAAGCTGCTTTGACCTAATTTAATGCATAAAGAACCTGGATCCTATCGCCAGGTCCTGATTTACAGTACTGTGCATTTCATCTCACAGGCATGATGCACAAAAGAATTAAAAGAGTTACAATAATTAACATGCTTCCAGAGCTGAGTAACAAATAAAGTCATAAAGAGGCAGCATCCAACAGAGTGCATTCCAGGAATGGGAGGGGGGAAAGAAAATGTGGAGTGGAAGAGTCAGAAAAAGAAAAATAACTACAGGAAAGGTTTTCAGTCAGAAAAGGGAAAATAAATATTTCAATAGAGGGAAGGCAGAAAGACAGAATAATCTGAATAATCTGCCAACAGTTTTAGGGAGATAGATGTGTCTGAAAGCAAAAAGAGACTCTGCTTTGGTCTGATGATAATTGAGCAGCCCCTTCGCTATACAAGCAGCTTATTCTCATTACAACTATGCCTCAAATGTCTGTGTCAGTACAAATGCATCTCTGGGACACCTGTTAGTGGGGTTAGTTTGTCCACAGCCTGCTGTTTTCCAGGCAACTCACACATTACAAATGCTTTCATTCCTCTTGGAGCATCTTATTTTAACTTCCTCTTTAGCTGATGTTTTGCTACCAGAACATAACCATTCTCAAGCCTTTTCTCAACGTTTACCCAGACCGTTCTCAACATTTACCAGCTCATAAGGGGCTCCTCTCCCAGAGCCTGCAGGACACAGGCACAGAGCGACTGGGGTGGGTGAGAGCTCTGCCCAAGCCCTGCAGAAAGGTCCAAGCGCCTCCCGCCCGCCCCTGGGGCTGGGGGCACACACACACAATGATGGCCTGAAAGGCACAGGCTGAAACGTCTTACACCTGAAAAAAAACAGCGCCAGCTGCAGCTTGGATTCGATTTCAACTAGAACGCTAAAATCCACAAATTCTATCACATGCTTTGGCAATTAAAGCCCAGGTAAATTCTTGAGACTTTCCTTATCACAGCTGCTCAAAACTTTTTTTGTTTGTCTGTGCTGAATGTTTAAGTAAAAGGTTTTAAGGCACATCCGTTAGAAAAAGCCCCAATCCCAAACCAAAGATGCTTTAGGGTAAGACATTTTTAATCACAAAAGAAATCCAATCTTATTCCCCTCTTGCTAACCTTGCCTTGCTCTTTTTATAGTCTCTCCCCTTACCTTGCCCCCCTGCTCCTGTGCACCCTCTCATCCAATCTATATTCCACATCCTACAGTTGCCTCCCGCTTTGGACACATATTCATGAATGCAAATAACATCTTCCCAACAAACAGGTGATGGGGAAAGAGGAGAAGTGAAGGGAAACATGAGAGTTCTTAAATAAATAATAATATTTACACTCTTATGTAAACCTTAATTTACAGATCTCAAAGCAGACCTCCTTGACTCCTTTGTTATTCACAAACAGCCCAAAGGGGTTGTTTTAAACAATTCCATCGTTTTCTTCCCATGCAGTTTGTTAACCCTTGGCTGAGACTGGGCAGCAGAATGAGCAAATACAAATACCCACAGCCAGCTGAGCTTCAGTGTGCTGAGGAGGAGACTCATCTCACATTGCCAACCTGTCCAGCTTCTGCAGCAGCGTTGCCCAGCCTGCTGGCCTTCATCTGCTGCCTGCAGAGGAGCTCAGGTGCAGCAGCTTCTTTGTCCTCCACCCAAACGACTTCTGCCTGAAAGAGAGAATTTAGAGTGACTTACAATGAGTTTTGTCAAACTGAATAAGCTCACACAGACTTGCTGCTTTTGAGGGGACCATACACACTCTAATCCTGTGTAGAATTGGACATTACAGATTAAGCATTAAACACACAAGAAAAAAGAAAAAAAGAGGAGGGGGGAAAAAAAAGGAGGTGTTTCTAAATTAGATACTCATTCCAATGCTAGGTAACCAAAGTAAAATCAGTTCTTAAAAATTTGGAATGTGCTTAGCTGAAGGGAGACAGAGGCAAGCTTGCAGCCAGTCCTTTCAGCACTGCAAACTCTAGTTTAAAACCCACAAATTATTTCATCAATGACACCACTTCTTCTCTTGATAAATTCTTGGCAGTGTCTCCTTTCATGTATCTCCTTCCTGGCTGTGTCTCCTTGCTGTGTCTGCTTTTCAGTGTCTCCTTCATCCCTGAAACAGCTTTTGGACAACTGCAGGTGAGTGTCCTAAAGGTGATCTGTTGCCATAAGGGGAGGGGAAAAAAAAAAAACCCAAAAAACCCAAACAACAGTAACAAAAAAAAAGCCCCAAACAACACAACTCTTTTCTTTGAACTTAACTTTCCATGCGACTCTGTGCAGCTTGTTAAACTAGATCTGCAAAATTAACAGCAACATCAAACCAGTTGCTAAATCTCAAATATAGTAGCTTTCATCAATAAATAGTTCATGGCCTGAAATCATCATCTAATATGATGAAGATGTCCTTGAACATGTCCACAGGAGGGTAACAAAGCTGGCAAATCCAAGAGGGTGCACTCTGGGTTAGTCCAGGCTGGAGAAAAGCAGGCTGAGGGACGACTCTTTGGTATGCAGCTCTCCCTGGTATGCAGCTCCAGGACAGGTGGGGATGGTTCAAAGCTGCTCAGGAACTTCAGGAAGTGCTTCCTTCCTGAGAGAGTGGTCAAAGACTGGAAAAGACCTTGCAGAGAGGTGGTCAATCCCTCAAGTCCATCAGTGTTTAGGAGGCATCCGGACAAGGCTCTTAACAATGAGCTTAGCTTTGTCAGCCCAGCTTTGTCCAGGCAGCTGGACTAGATGGATACTGTAGGGCTCCTTCAAGTGAGCTCTATTAGATTTTATTTCTGCTGAGATAATAAGTAAAGGATCTCAAGTCAAGCCAGGTGCAAGGACAGCCCTCTCTACAGTCATTTTCTTCCTGCATCAGGCAAACAAGTTTTGCTGCATAGCTGTGAGATCATGCAATTAGGAGATGTCTCTGCTCTCTGTAGACCCCAGGTGTGCTGCATTTAGTGAAGAGTGAATTGGGTAAGGGATGAATTCCCCTGCACTGTAGCCAGTCCTCAGAGACTGGAGAGGGTGGGCTTACCTCTGAATAGCTCTGCCAACCATTGCCACGACTACAGATCCCACACAGCCTGGCTGCTGTAGGTCTGGCTGCACACAGGCAGTGTGGTTTATTTACAGGCAGTACACACAGATTCTTTAAGGCTGCTGGTGATAAAAGCACTGAAGTGCAGAGCAGCTCAACAATCTGCTTGCACTGCCGAGCTTGGGCTGCCCGGGAAGCTCTCAGTGTAGCCGAAACCGCAAATCTTACCAAGAGATGTCCCTTCTGCTGTGGCTGAGGACACAAGCCCCTGGATCTCTCCCTGCTGGTTGGAGTGGAAGTCTCATCCCTGCTCTAGATACCAACTCGGGGTAACATTTATAGCTGGTATCTACCGTTGTGCAAAGTGCAGGGGGTGGGACTGTGGCCAAGCCATTGTTCTGCTATCAGCTGCAGCAGTTCTTGGGCCATTCTGCAGGTGATCAGTGGAAGAATGAGCCTCCAGGCCCACCGGGTGCAAGAACTGGGCCCCCAGCCTGCTCTGCATTCCTCCCTGCATGGGATGTGGTAGCACAGACCTCCACCTCTCCCCCCAGCCTGCCATGTGTGACCATGTTGGTTTTACACCGTGTAGTGCTTCCCACACAGGTGCCCACCTGTGCCAGGTGACTTCCCTGGAACAAACGACAGTCTCCATCCGCTAGCTGCACAGCTTCTTGTAAACTGCTGGAAGCCAAAACCTACCACAGGTGGCACACAGCTCCCACTGCCTTAGAACTTACACAAATTCCATCCATGGAGTGGTTTAGGTTGGAAGGGACCTTAAAGATCATCCAGTTCCAAGCCACTTGCCATGTAAAACGCTGGTAGGATTCATGCTGTCTGTTACTCCAGCTAAGTTTTGCACTCAATGAAAGTTAAATTCTGCCCAGAGTATATACTACAAGCCTAACAGATCTCTGTCTAACATCTCTAGACCTCACAATAGCATTTTATTCAAATATGGTAGCTTTTTTTCCCCAGCAATACTTCAATTTACACATATGCCTGTAAGACATCACAGGGACCAAGGCACCCAGGCAGGAGCTGCTTTTGTTAATTGTTTGCAGGTTCATCCTCTTACACAAATAGTTTTGGCTTTATAGGGTGTGATTAAGGTGTGCTTAAGGAATTAATGAAACCAACATCTGCTTTTCCAGATGAAGACTGTAAGACAATGACAACCTGAAGAGGAATCCAAGACAGAAAACATTTCCTCACAGCCCTCAGCCTCAGCCAGCATGCAGCTGTCCTGCTTGTTTTCTTTAAACCCCAGAAACTGCTGTGAGTGTTTGTGCTGCAGTTGTCTCTCTCTATGAGTTAAATACAAAAGAGCCTTCCACATGGGGCACAAAAAAAGAAAAACAAAAGCAGAGCTCAAAGGTGTTGGAATGAAGATCTAAACCTTTGGGCTCAGTGCTGAGAGAAAGATGCTTCAAGCAGTGAAGCAGGGGAAGGCAACCAGAAAAAGTAAACCAAACCAAACCAAACCCAAACCCAAAACAAAAATAAACAACCAACCAACCCCCCCCCCCCAAACAAACAAAAACCCCAAAACCAAACCAACCAACCAAACAAACCCACAGAAAATTTTCTCTGTCCTGTTCTTGAGCTAAATTCCTGGAGCAGGAATTTGAATGTGTCCTGGAAATACAGAAGAATACTTCAAGGATACCTGACTCCATCATTAACTCTTTTGGATTTTTTTTTTATTCCCTGTAGCAAACAGATTCAAACTTTGGCTGCTCACTCAAGTCCAAAGCCATCTTGCTGTAAAAAGTGGATGTCATTAGCTATCAAAATCATCATAGACAATTCCTCTGCACAGGAAAACATAAATTTACCTCTCTTAAAAAAAAAGACCAAAAAAAAAAAGCTTGATTGACAAACCTCTGCTTGCACAGTTTGGCTGTTCTCTGAAGCCCTCTTCAAACTTAGAGCCCATATATTATATGCTTCTTGATGAGCATAAATTCCCTGCTATAATATGACCTGATTGAGCTGTTGCTTTTAAGCCTTGCCAAGGAGCACAACCTTAATGCACCTTCACTACAACCCTTGGAATAGCAGCAAAAAATGACAGTATCACAAACCTAAGCCTTTCATTCCTCTAAGTGGTTCTTTGTTCAAGTAAAAAGCATTAATTAGTGCAGCAAGAAGACAAAATTGCTTCTTAATTGTGCAGGAAGGACTATTTAAAAGAAAAAAACCCAACCCTGAAGGTAACAAGTGTCATTTTGCATATATTAAGATTTAAAGAGGTGTCTCTGTTACAGCTGATGTGTAACTGAAGACTCCCAGAGTTGTAGAACTGGAACTTTATGCTAATTTCACTAAATTATGTATAGCCCATTTACAAATACTTTATGGGCTGTCCTTGAGCCCTACTTGGGCTGCTTTGCTGTTTATTTATCAGCTTGGACCCCACAGGCCTCATAAACTGTTACTGGTTACAGGAAATGGGATTTGACTTATCAGCTTCTGCCCTGTTAGTCTAGGCAAGGGTTTCCACATGCTGTGTAGCACAGAGCACTTTGTTATGTGAGTTTGGAAAGAGGCTGGAGAGCTTCTCTCTGTGAAAAACCTTACTGAGTGAAGTGCAGAGCTTGTGATGTTCAGAGGTGTTCGAGCCAGACAGGTCAGAATTATTTCTGCATACGACTTCCCCACGAACTGAAGCCCTGCATCAGATGTAATTGTTGCGTGCTTGTGGTTACTCTTTTCACTGGGACTTAGTGTTGGCAATGATGGCCAGGGCTTTTCCCAGCCCAGGGGCATCAAGGGCAAGAGGGCAGGCTGGGCTGTGCTGTGCCTGGGGTGAAAACCTGTCCAAGGGGCTCGCTGCAGCCTGCAGTGATAAATCATAGAATTATAGAATCTTGGAATCACAGAGTCATAGAATCATGGAATCATAGAGTCATAGAATCAGTCAGAATTGGAAGGGACCACAAGGATCAGCCAGTTCCAGCCCCCCTGCCATGCCCAGGGACACCTCACACTACATCAGGCTGTCCAGAGCCTCATCCAGCCTGGCCTTAAACACCTCCAGGGATCAGGCTTCCAACACCTCCCTGGGCAACCCCTGCCAGGCTCTCACCACCCTCATACTCAACAACTTCCTAACATCCAGTCTGACTCTCCCCATTTCTAGCTTGGTTCCATTCCCCCCACTCCTATCACCACCTGACAGCCTAAAAAGTCCCTCCCCAGCTTTCTTGTAGCCCCCTTCAGATACTGAAAGGCCACAATAAGGGTGTGGGTAGGAAGCAGTCACCTGCCCTGTGCTCAGTGTCCCACTCTGCGGTCCCCAACCTGCTCCTGCGAGGATGCCAGAAGAGCACTGACAGCTACACGGAGGTCTAGGGGCAGCCCAGCATCACTCTGTAGATGTGGTGCCTGGGGAGACACATGGTTAGCTCCTGTCCATGGGTAAGTAGTGTGAGGATGCACAAGCCCTGGAAAGTGAGAGAATGGGAGCACGGTGACCTGGCAAGGTTTCCAGTGGAGTTTCCATGTGATTGCATGCACCAAACAAGTGTAGAAGGCTTGATCCAGCTCCCTCCTCCTTTGCCCATAAATGTTGTCATCAGTTGCAGCTCCTTTCGTGTCTGTGGCACGTCATGCACTTGCCTGCAAAAAAGAAACACTCTTAGGTAGCAGCTTGTTACACAGATGAAGAGAGCAAAGCATCACAGCATGAGAGAAACAGCTTGTACAAGCCATACATATGTAGCAGCAGGCTTCTTATTGCCTTTTACTGATTTACTGATCCTTACTGAATGTCACTGCTTCATGTGGCTTACTCCCACCACTTTCTGAGAGGTGTAGCATCTACTGCATGGCAGATTTGACTGCTGGGCTTGTAAACTGAAGATCAGTGGAGACCATAAGTGTTACAGTGATGGAATGGTTTAGGTTGGAAGGGATCTCAAAGCTCAGGCAGTTCCAAACTCCCTGCCATAGGCAGGGACACCTCCTGCTAGAACAGGTTGCTCAAGGCCTCATCCAGCCTGGCCTTGAACACCTCCCTGGGCAACGTGTGCCAGTGTCTCACCACCCTCACTGCAAACAACTTCCTCTGAACATCCAGTTTCAATCTCCCTTCTGCCAGTTCAAACCCATTCCTCCTGCTCCTGTCGTTACAAGCCCTTGTCAATAGTCCCTCCCCAGCCTTCCTGTAAGTCCCCTTCAGATACTGGAAGGCTACTCTAAGGTCTCCTGGAAGCCTTCTCTTCTCCAGGCTGCAGAGCCCCAACTCTCTCAGCCTGTCCTCACAGCAGAGCTGCTGCATCCCTCTGAGCATCTTGATGGCCTCCTCTAGACCCACTCCAACAGTTCAATGTTGTTAATGCAAAGGCAGCAGAACTGTTTCAAGAGGCACAGGGGACATTTATAGAAGACACCAAAGGTGCTTGAAAGAAAATATGTGAGGCTAAATACATCTGATAATCATAACAGTAGAATTATGGTGTCTGATGCTTGTACATTGCATTTCACATTAAGAGGGAATTATTCTGTTAGAGCATGTTGAAGATGTAAGATGAAGAGAGGTACAAATGGCTAAGAGCAGTTCCTGGGGAAGGATGTGTCAGTGTTGTCCAGGGCAGATACCACACTGTACATGAAACACCAAACACATCTCTAACCTTCACTGTTTCATACTTTCCAGATTGCAGGTGGTCCTGAGCTTAAAACTGTTCTTTGCAGGGGAGGGTAGGAGATGTTCATTTTGAACCATTATTTCTGAGAACTTCCTCTGCTTACAAGATCTTTCTCAAAAGGAAGTGGTTTAGGGCCAGTTTTATCCATGCCAGGGAGCCCAGGAACGTCAAAGTGGCCAGTTTGAGAAACCTGAAAACCTTTCTGCTGAGCTGTTCAAAATGTGCCACATCTCATCTTGTGACAGCATCATATCCCCTCCAGCCACACAGCAGTTCCAAGCTGACTTCTTATGGCCCCTGGTTTGCTTGGTTGGGCTGCTAGCAGCACCCCAGCTCCTGCTGCCACCATCTAAAACAACATTTAGGCTGTGAGGAAACAGGTGGACCCCTTCCTGCCCTATCCTTTTGGAGGATTCAAGGATCTTTTTTTTTTTTTTGGAGGATTTGTTCTGTTTGTTACTCCTGTGCCTTGTTGAGGCTCCAGGCTTTTGAACACAGCATCATTTAGAAAAAAATAAAAAAATCCTTCCTTAAATTCTCTTTAGGTAGGAACTCTTGGAGCTAAGAAGTGCCTTGCAAAGTGCCATCACCTCAGCTGCTGCTTGTACAAATAATGACTTGTGAGAGCAGGCTGTGCCCAGGACTGCAGCATGTGCAGTTGTTGGAAACCCTCATTCACCAAGTGCAGCTCACACACAGCAGTGTGTCAAAAATGCCTGAGAAACAAAGTCACTGGCAGTCATTGCAGCAAATACTTCCCACCTGGCAGCAGAGGCATTTTATTTGGTGTGTCATGCAGAGCAGCTGGTGGAACCTTTGCCAGCTGCATCCTTCATCCGATGCCAAGCCACACAGCTTGTGCCTCTGAAAGGGACTGTGATGGTTTGGGAGTTCCCCACCCCCCCACTCTTTGTAAAATCCCCCAGACTAGACTCAGCCAGCTGGAAGTTAAGGACTGAAGCTCTCTTCACAGCTCAGCACAATGTACAAGCAGAGATATACACAATAGACAGGAACAGTTACAGAAATAGACAAGTTAAAGGTAATACAGAAACACAATTCCCCTCCCAGAGATCAGAGTCCCCAGGAGGGGCTCCCAACCACCCTTCCACCTTCTCCCCACCCCTCTGCCTTACCCCAGGGTCTGCCTTACCTACAAGGTGAGTTTGGAGGATGGGCAAGGGAGGTTAGAAGCAGAGTGGTTAGTTGGGTTAGCAGAGAGGCCAGAAGCTCCCAGAGAAACCCAGAGACTCTGTGTTATCTGTATTTGTGTTCTTATTCTTACACATCTCAGCAAGCCTATGAGTGAAGCAGACATCTCCACTGTTTTCTTTTCACAGCCTATAATATAATTTTCTCCATTAAAATATTCCAACTAGCCTCAAACCAGCACAATCCACCCTTGTCTATTCCTCAAACTAGCTCAGGGACCAGCTCCCCTCAGCCAAAGGCACAAGCAAACAAAGCCAGATTAGGATGGCTGCTAAGCTTGCAGCAGCAGGTCTCTATAGCTGCTCTGAGATGAAAAGACCAGGAAAGATGAAGTCTCTGTTGAGGAAAGAACTACTGTATAACCTCTGAATACAAACCCAGAAGCTGGGGAAGCTCACAGTGAACTTGGGCAGGCTTGCCAACACGTCTTGAGTCTTGCCCAATACAGAAATCACTGGGTAGGAGAACCAGAAAGACAGATCTTGGGGAACCTGGAGGAGAGAAGGAAGCCACTCCACCACCTTTAAGCCCTTTCAATTAACTTTGGTTTTCTACCATTTGATCCAAAGCAGTTTGTATGATTTATTGCTTACACTTTGTAGCAGGTCAGCACAGTAAACACAGGCTTGCATGCAGCAAGTGTACATAAGAGTAATCAGGAACTTGGAATGGAAATAGATGAGTCAAGCAATTCATTGCATCCTGATGGAACAACACAACCCTCCAGTGTCTCACTGGAAATGTATTGAGGGCTTTGTCATTTCAGTGCTTCAAGAGAAATGGGAGCAGATCACTCAAGCTGCTTTTCTGAATTGTTGCCTAAAACCCCAAGGAATCAGGCAAGGAAGTTAGAGTTGAAGTCTTCTCTGTCAATCCTTTATAGTCACTGAAGAATAAGAAAAAAAGGGAAAAAAAAAAAAAGAAGAAAAAGAAAAATAGGGAAAAAAGAAAAAATAGAAAAAGAAAAAATAGAAAAAGAAAAAAGGAAAAGAAAAAAGGAAAAAAGAAAAAGAAAAAAGAAAAAGAAAAAAGAAAAAGAAAAAAGAAAAAGAGAAAAAAAAAAAGAAAAATGAAAAAGAGAAAAAATGAAAAAGAGGGAAAAAAAGAGAAAAAACAAACAAAAAAAGAAAAAAAAAAATCATCCAAAGATGGTATAAAAGATATTCATCCAAATGCTAGGCAACCAGACAAAGTAAAATCAGTTCTTAGCAAGTTGGAACCCGTTTAGCTGAAGGGAGATAGAGGCAAACTTTCAGGCAGTCCTTCCAGCACTGCAAATCGCCCCCAAGAAGCATTCACTGCATACAACAGGGATAAAGGACATTGGCGTTACATGGAAGCGGGTGTTGAACACCCAGGTTAAAAGCAGGGGTGTAGCTGTAAGGTACAGATAACGATCCGTGATCTGTGACCGCTTTCCACAACATCTTGCGAGCCTTATTTGAAGAGCACCTAACTACCGAGAAGTTAACTAAGTTATGTTCTCCCTTGTTCTCACTCTCCCTCTCACCCTCCCAGATGCAGAGAGCCTCTGGCCACCGAAGCCACAGAAACACTGAGTTTCCTTTCTAGTCACTAGTAAAGCACAGATACCTCCAAAAGCTGTTTCATTCCCCTGCAAAAAGCACTTCACCTAAAATAGATTGATCTGCTGTCTGCTAATTGCAGGCAGCTTGGACTAACCACGTCAGAGGCTAAGCTCAGTGAAGTGGATACTGGCACAAGAGTCACCATCTTCTCTTAGTCTCTTTTGTATCTATACACACACATAGACATATATCTGTCATATAAATATATAAAAATATAAAAA
>WBNM01036858.1:29566-46791 GCA_013399055.1 Ramphastos sulfuratus | reverse complement strand
ACTCTCTGATTTCTTTCCTTCAACCAGTTCCCAATCCACCTCACTACCTGATCATCCAGACCACACTGCCTCAGTTTAGTCAGAAGGATGCTGTGGGAGACAGTGTCAAATGTTTTACTGAAATCAAGATAAACCACATCCACTGCTCAACCATCATCTGGCCACCTGGTTATGTCCTCATGAAAGGCTATCAGGTTTGTCAAATATGACTTGCCCTTTGCAAAACCATGTTGACAGCTCCTAATGACCTCACTGTCCTTGATATGCCTAAGAACAGTGCCAAGAATAAGCTGTTCCTTGATGAGGTGAGACTGATAGGTCTATAGTTACTTGGGTCCTCCTTCTTACCCTTTTAGAAGATTAGAGTGATGTTTGCCCTCCTTCAGTCCTCAGGGACCTCTCCTGTCTGCCATGACTTACTGAAGGTGGGGGAGAGTGGTCTGGCACTGACCTGTGCCAGCTCCCTCAGCACCCACGGGTCCATGCCATTGGGACCCATGGACTTCCAAGGAGTCCTTTGTCATGCTTTCCTCTGGTGCCTCAGATGTCAGGGGCTCCTGAGGACAGTCTCCAGCAGTATAGATGGAGATGAAGTACTTAGTAACTCTGCCTTCTTTGTGTCCTCTGTCACTAAGGCATCCACTTCACTAAGCAGAGGGCCTACATTACCTTTAGCATTAGTTTTTCCTGCAATGTATTTGAAGAAACCCTTTCTGTTATCTTTGACCAGGGCATTAGAAATTTACTATACAGCTTCTCTGTCTCATTCCCAAAAACAGTTATTAACATACTTAGCAAGAAACCAAGCATGTCTGCATAAAAAAAAAATTTGTAGCTCAGGATACCTGACTGATCATTGATCTATGAATACTCCTTAGTGAAAACGTGTAAGGGTTAGAAAAAGTATGCAAAATGTCACAGGCTGCTGGTGTTGCTGCACCTTAGTAAACAATGGATTGTTTATTGTCACACATGGATTGATGGTAAGAGAAAAATAAGATTAAAATGCTAAGTGTTTGAGCTGTTTCACTCATGTGCAGAGCATGTGGGTCATGTAACAATCAGGGACCATTTATCAGTTGTTGAAGAAGTAAAGAGGAGGATAAGCAGAGCTGTCACCTGAGATTTCCAGCAGGCAGAATTTGTCCTCTTTCAGAGTATGGTGAACAGAATCCCCTGAGAGGTTGTCCTGGAGGGCCAAAATCCAGGAAGAATGGACACTGCCCAAGAGAGAAGTCTTAAAGGCAGAGGAACATAGGAACATCAGCATGTGCAAAGAGAGTCAGAGGGAAAGAAGATTGGTCTGGTTGAATAGAGAGATTAGGTTGTAGCTTAGGGAGAAATGGGGAGTTTGTAGTCACTGGAAAAAGAGTCAGGCTGCACAAAGGGAGAAAATTAGAAGGGCCAAAGCCCAACTGGAAATTAATGTGTCTTCAGCTACTAAAGGGAACAGGAAATGCTTCTATAGAAATATTAGCAACAAAATGAGGACCTTTGCTGGATTCAAAGGCAAACATAATGGTTAAGGATAAGGAAAAGGCTGAGGTACTCAGTAACTTCTTTGCCTCAGTCTTTAGAGGTGAGACCAGTTGTTCACTGGATACCCAGACCCCTGAGTTGGTAGATAGGGATAAGGAGCAGAATGAAGCCCCCCTAGTTCAAGAGGATAGTGACCTGCTACACCACTTAGACACACACAAGTTTATAGGGCCATATGGCACACACCCAGGGGTAGTGAAGGAACTGGAGAAAGTGCTTATTGGGCCACTTTCCTTCATTTACTAGCAGTCCTGGGTAAGTGGGGAGGTCCAAAATGATTGGAGGCTCACAAAGGTGATGCCCATCTACGAGAAGGACAGAAAGAGGATCTGTGGAACTATAGGTGTGTTTGACCTTGGCTCCAGAGAAGGTCATGGATACAGAAGGTCCAGATACAGTTGGACTTGATGATCTTAAAGGTCTTTTCCAACCTGAATGATTCTATGGTGTTGAGTGTCATGATACAGCATGCATAGGGCAGACCCAGTCAGCATGGCTTCATGAAGGGGGCAGGTCCTGCTTGCCAGACCAGATCTCCTATAACAAAGTGACCTGCTTAGCAGATGAGGTCCAGACCTGCACACAGTACTCAAGCTGAGGCCTCACCAGTGTCATGTACAGGGACAAAATTACATCCGTAGTCCTGCTGGCCACACTATATCTGATACAAGCCAAGATGCCATTGGCTTTCTGTGCCACCTCGGCATACTGCTGGGTCATGTTTAGCAGGTTATCAACCAGGATACCCAGGTACACCTCTGCCAGGCAGCTCTCCAGCCACTTGTCCCCCAGTCTGCACCACAACTCTGGACTAGTGAGACAAGAAGTCCCTAAAGGAAATAATTTTTATCCCTTCTTATTGAATGGTGGTAAAAAAATTGACTGGAGAAATCATGCAGCTGCTCTCTGGCAGCGATGACACTAATAATGAGAGAACAAAAAGAAGAACATAAAATCATTGTTAAAGGGGAGAGAAATGTGCTGTGAGTTTATGCATCCAGTAACAAACCTGTGATTGCATGAAGTATGTGTGTGTTGGTCTCCTACAGATTACATAGACTACAAGCTGTGAGCAGGACAGTTGAACCATGGCAACAGCAGACACACTTATGTCAGCCACATTCAGTTAAATTTGGCAACCTGTGGCTACAGGTCTGTAACCAAACAACTCAGCCCCATCTCTTACCCTAAATAAAACAATCACCTCACTCTCCTACTGCAGCTGTGAAACCACAACGTGATTTATTCATAGATTCATAGAATACCAGGTTGGAAGGGACCTCATAGTTTATCTAGTACAACCTTTCAGGGTAACAATATAGCTTAAATTAGATGGCCTAGCACTCTGTCAAGCTGGACTTCGAAACTGTCTAATGTAGGGAAAATCCACCACCGCCCTTGGGAATTTATTCCAGTGTGTAATAGTTCAAATGGTGACTTTTTTTTTCCTGGCATCCAGCCCAAATCTACCCAGTATCAACTGGTATCCATTACCCCTTATATTTGCCACATAAGTGCTTGTAAAAACAAAATCTTGCTCCTACGACAGCTGCCTTTATGTACTTGTACACTGTTATGAGGTCTCTCCCGAGTCTTTTCTTCTCAAGGCTGAATAAACCCAGTTCTCTGTATTTGGTTTGGCTGACCTGGAGTTAATCCTCCCTAGAGCATCCTTCTAGTGCTGTGTTTTGCAGTGCTGTACCTGGGTGTTGACAACACACCAGTGTTTTGGCTACTGCTGAAGGAGCACCAAGGCTGTGCTTTTCCAACACTTCTCCACCCCAAAAGTACACTGAGGGGTGGGCAAGATTTGGGAGGAGACACAGCCAGACTGGCTGACCCAAACTAAGTGAAGGGGTATTCCATGCCATATGACACCAATATATATAAACTAATATATATAAGATATATAAACAAAGTGAAAGAAGAAAGTGGGCTCACATGCATCAGTGATGTTTATCCTCTGCAGCAAGCACTACGTGCAGAGTTATGTTTCCCAGGAGTGACTGACCACCATCTGCTGATGGGAAGTAGGCAATGGCAACTTTTGTTTGCTTTTGCTTCTGTGAATGGCTTTTATTTGTGCTTCACATTATTAAAATTGCTCTATCTCACTACTGGCCTTTAATTATGTTTTCCCCTCACCCCATCAATCTAAGAAATGGAGAGGCTTTGGTGGGCATTTGGCTCCCAGCCAGGGCCAAATTACCACATTCTCTCAGCCTTCCTTCGTATGGCAGGTCTTCCAGTCCTCTGGTAATTCTTGTGGTCCTTCTCTGGACCCTTTCCAACCTCTCTGCATTCTTCCTGTGTAGCAGGGACCAAAGTTGTACATACAGCCTAGTAACTTGCTGGACACTCTCTCACACAGCAAGGAAGCAAGGACTGGTCCATTTCTGTATTGCCATGTGCAATATAAAAGTCAGTTATGCTAGGCTGACAACGCACTTACAGAACCATCTGGGTGCAATGATATCCTTAATGCTACTGTGAATCTGAGATCCTTGCTGTTCATAGATGTAAATTTAATTTTTGCTTACAGTGGGATCTCTCAGAGGAAGACAAATGGCTCTGAAAGCAAGTCCCTTTGCCTTGCTCTCAATCTTAGCATCTTCTCTCTTGGAAACTTGCTCTGTAATCTGCTGAAGCACTTGGGGCATTTTCATGTGTTTTTTGGCAAAAATGAACACTTGCCCATAGAAGTACTTTATAAGTAGTCCTTAAGAAGTATGGGATTGTGAAAAGGAAATTGACTGCTGGAGCCGGGCTATACCAACCCTGAGGGAAAGCAGAAACACCCAATTGGCAAACAGAAAGGCAGTTCTGCTATAAGGCTGCTGACATGTGTGAAAAAGGCAAGACAACCAATTTTCTACCTACAGTTGGAAACCAATGAGTGCTACATGGAAGTAACATCTCCAGTTCATCTTACCTGCCTTTGAATCATAAGGCATTATCCTTGCTTGGGGAATCATACATTTCAGCCTTTTGTCTCTTCTTCAAAGTGTGTGCCATTCCACCTTCTGAGCAGAGTTTATCTTACAGCCAGGAAACCACGTAGTGTTTGAGGTCAAGGCCCATCACAAAACAGTTGTCCCAGGAAGAACCACTGCGCTTGGCCCAGCCAGGGATAATTTTTTTTCCTTCTGTTTGGGGTGACCATTTATACGACAGGGGAAAGATCACCCACCCCTCCTGGGAGCACTCCAGAGAGGAGGGTGAATTGTGAGGAGGCTCTTTTGGTGAGACAACTTGAAAAAAACAGAGTGGAACATGATATGGTTGAGAAAACAGCTTTTCATCAAGTGGGTTGATGAAAGGAATTTATTATGGTGAATTTATTTTCCTTGAAAAAACTATACTGTATGTTCAAAGGGAAGAGTTTGGACTAAGATAGAGAGCACCTTTAAACACCTGATGTTGTTAGTTACTTTTGCCTGGCACTTCTTACAAAGAAATTAACTGTTTTGCTCTCAGATTTGACCCTTAGTGGATACCTAGACAGCTGAGAAAAGCCAGATGTATTTCATAGCCTGAGCTTCATTTATTTCTTATCTCATCTTCCTTACTACAGCATAAAGCCTCCTGACTCTGAAATTTCATTTTGCAGTACTCTAAGCATTTCCATTCTATCTTAAGGCTCCTCAGCATAAGCTAAGATTACTTATTTTTTTCCTTCAATACCTTAATATAGACTTTGTATAATATAAAGATTTTTTCTGAATTAGCTGCAGAAATAGCTAAAAGCAAATAGAATTTTGTTCCACTTGATGGCTTCTGAGAAACTTTGCTGATCTGTGTAGTCAGTCCTTTGATGGAGCATCGGCAATGATACAGCCCATCAAAGCCTCTTTCTTGCTTGTTTAGGTTATCTTCCTCACACGGAAATTAGAATATGGGGAAGGGCCTTGCTTGTCCATTTGGCAAAAGTGGTCAGGAGGTGGTCCTGGGCTCCCACAGTACACTGTCTCTGAGGAGCTGGTTGATGTAATTAGCAAGCTCTAGTCTCTCTAATGCAGTTGTTTCATCGTGGGGTTCTGAAGATCCCCTCCAAGACTAAGGACCCCAGTGATTTTGTTGTCACCTGAACAATGTTGAAGACCCTCTGTGACTCAGATGGCCAATAAGGTGTGGATATAGACTTGCCGTGTATGAAGTCAACTGTCACTTAATTTCACAGAGTGAGAGAAAAGCTGGTAACCTGATGTTGGCCAAAATCCAAATGGTTTCTCATGGGAGAAAAAGAGTTGCATGAGAGAAGTCCAGCCACAAATATTTCTAAAGTTCTTTGGATATACTCTTAAAGCAAAAGTATTGGCTTAGGAGCAACCCTAAAATTTCAAAACATGCCGGTAAGATCTTATTTACTGAGTAACATGACAGACTTGTTCCGAGGGACATGAGCAGCTTCATGCCAAAACATATTATGTCTATGCTGAGAAGCAGCAACAACTCTATTTTAGTCGGGGAGGATGCAGATGTTTCTGGGAAAAAGATACAGTGGTTCTTTTTTATTATTTCTGTTGAAAAAAAAAAATATAAAAATGGACACCAGCAATTTATAGGTGGCAGGGCTGTTTTGAGGTCTTCAGGGCTTTTTTATGCAGGACAGAAACACATGTCTCTGTATAAACTTTCAGTGTTATATGCATCACAGAGCTAAAGGGAAAGATTTCTTTCCTCCTGAGAGTGGCATAAAAAGCCTCATTTTGTGCACTGTTCTCTTTTAAAGCTGCCCCGTAACAGTGAAACCATCCAGCCTGCAGTATGTGTCAATTTGTGTGTCTGTACTTTCCTTAGTTACTGAATCAAGACTGTTCAGGTTTGGGCAGCTCTGTAGGTCAACAGTGTACAAAAACTCTGCACATTTCTCAGGTGGAAATCATGAATGAAGAGATATGTTCACTAAATAAGAAATTGGTAATTATGTCAGGTCCTTGTAGAATTATTGCAAACTGTGTCGCATATCCTGCTTCCAGAGCCTAGAGATCAAAACACAGGATAATTCAGTGTGATTCAAAACTCCCAGACTTGCTAGATGTTATGGAGTTGTTATCAGAAGTCGTCCTAGTTCACCCCAAGGGATTACAGCCTGTTGGTGATGGAGATTCTGAATCTGGTTATTACGGCTTATGGGCTTATGAAGAGATTTCAGTTCTTCACTGCTGTCCTGAGTTACCAGCTTTATTAGCTCTTAGGTACTATATTTGAATGAAGGTCATATTCACATGAGGATTTAAGTGCTGCCAGAAAGTTCCCACTTCTAACCAAGAGAGCCCACCTGGAGTATTCTTTTAGAGGGAGAGAGACTGTTTGACTTTCTGTCTCTCAAAATAAAACATAACGTAGTATCCGTATCCCCACCTTTCCAATCCTACACTTTGTCTTGGATATTAAGGGTATCCTAAGACATGAAAAAATCCAGGCCCAAATTACTTTTTTTTGTGGGGTTTTTTTTTTGTTTTTTTTTTTTTAATGAATCTTGAGTCTCTTTTGCACTTTGCAATTCATGAGCCCTGTTGCCCTCGAGGGCAGGTAGATTATAGGCACACTGGACTAGAGCCACAAAATATTTAGATGAAAGCACACTAATGGCACAGCAGGGAATTTATCTAAACATATGGGTTTGATTACTTCTACCTTCCTACACCTCAAACTGCTTTTACTATCATTCGAATGTTTACCACTGTACTTCAAAGCAGACTGCAGTACTGATAATCTAAGCCTTGTACTCAACAGCTGCTGCTGAGAACAGCCTGTGCGCTAAGGCACATGTCCATGGCACACCTCACCAACTGACAAATGTATATGCTGTCACGTTAATGTTTAATTATACAACTCTTCCCCATCTCCATCTGCACAGCTGAAGAGGGCTGAGATCAAAGGTGATGAGGAAGGAAAAACAGTAATTTGGCAGGAAAAAGCATACGAGAATCTTCCAAGCTGCTGCAGCAAAATTACTGCAACTAGAGTATGATACAACATGAAGCAGTTAAGACGTGGCAGGCAGAGGAATAGATGGAATAACATCTCTTTGAATGGCAGAGAACAAACCCTCTATATGAACAGGGTGGGGAAATGGGAGGATGAAGAGTAATACCAAAAGCCACAGTGTACAGCAGATGAGAACTGTAAGGGCTGAGGACATATCCATAGGGCTGTGGAGTGGAAAAAGGTTAAGGGTGAGATGAAGGATGTAGGAGTTAGAGCTTTCCTCCTTTGGTGAAAGTGGAGTTCCTGTTGCCTGATCTCTTTTCTGTGACAGGCCAAGGTACTGTAACAATTACATTTTCTGTATGCATGATTAATTCTTTTTTTTTTTTTTTTAATATAAAATAATCCCAGAATGCTGATAAGCTTTATGATTTGTCATGTCAGTCAAGGCTCCAACAAAATTCTGGTGTCAGCTCTTACAAAGATCAGGCAAAACTTTCTAAAATCAAGAAGCTTGCATAAATCATAAGTTTTGAAACTCTGCATCTAATGACTCTCTTCAGTCCATTTGAGTTGTTAGGGCTAATGCTTTTAACAGCAATATTGGATGAACAAGGAAAGTGGAGATTCACATGTAATCATCTTCTTTCAGGAGCCTGGGATTTAAGAAGCACAATGTAAGACAATATTAAATTTTCATGAATTGTGTTCATTAAAATGACTGATCTGCTTTTTTAAAATAACTAGCTCCTTTACTATCTGATGTCTTCACAAACCTTTTCATGATCTGATATCTTTCTAAAATTTGACAGTCTCTTCCTCTCCATCCCTCTCCTGTATTTGCAGGAATGTATATATGCTTCTGCTCAAATGACTTTATATTCCTTAATCCCTATAAATATTAACCAATGCTTTGTAGAGTAGGAGATTCAGTGTTTACCATTCACATCAAAGTTAGTCAATTCATGACCCATTTATATTGAATCCGTTTGGGGGTATAGAAGAAGGAAGAATAGGATGAGGTAGAAAATGGTCCTCTGTGAGTGTCTTTTGAGCACATATTTACGGCATAACTTTCCTGCCTACACAAATGCATTTGCATATCGTTAAGTAATAAGAATTAAGACATGGGCTTTGTTTGAATTCTTCTTAAAGTGGTTGTCACACTTTGTTCAGTGTTATTTGAATCTCCAGATCGATTGGTTGGATGGTCAGTGCTCAGTGGCTAGTAGTCCAGATGGAGGTGCAGTGACAAGTGGTGTCCCTCAAGGGACCATACTGAGACCTGTGCTGTTTAACGTTTTTATCAGTGATATAGACAGTGGGATCGAGTGTGCCGTCAGCAAGTTTGCAGGTGACAGCAAGGTGGGTGGTGCTGTCAATACACCAGAGGGACAGGATGTCATCCAGAGGGACCTGGACAAACTGCAGAGGTGGGCCCAGGTGAATCTCATGAGGTTCAGCAAGAGCAGGTGCAGGGTTCTGCACCTGGGCTGGAACAATCCTCACTATCAGCACAGACTGGGCATGAGGAGACAGAAAGCAGCCCTGTGGAAAAGGACTTGGGCTGCTGATGGGCAAGAAGCCAGACATGAGCAGACTGTGTGAGTTTGGAGCCCAGAAGGTAGATCACATCCTGAACTGCATCAAAAGATGCATTGCCAGCAGATACAGAGAGGTGATTCTGCCACTTTGCTTTGGTGGGAACTCACCTGGAGTGCTGTGTCCAGGTGTGGAACTCTCAACACAGGAAGGACATGGACCCGATAGAGTGGGTCCAGAGGAAGGCCACAAAAATGATCAGGAAGTTGGAGCACCTCTGCTAGGCAGACAGGCTGAGAGAGCTGGAGTTGTTCAGCCTGGAGAAGAGGAGGCTCCAGGGAGACTTATTAGTGGACCTTCCAGACCTGAAGAGGTCATATGAAAAGAAACTGCTTACAAAGCCCTATAGTGATAGGATGAGTGCCAACGGTTTTAAATTAGAGAACAACAGGTTCAGATCGGATGTTAGGAAAAAGTTATTTGCCATGAGAGTCGTGGAACACTGCACCAGGTTGCCCAGGTAGGTAGTCAAGGACCCATCCCTGGAGACAATCAAGGTGAGGCTCAACAGGTCTCTGAGCAGCCTGATATAGTGGAATATGTCTTTGCTTACTACAGAGGGGTTGAACCAGATGACCTTCAGTGGTCCCTTCCAACACAGACCATTCTATGTTTTTGCATTTCTATGATAATTTCCTCAAAATAGGTGAATAACAGGTTTTTTGGGTCACTTCAAATCCAGATCTTTTAACAGAAAGAAATTATCTAAGATAAATCTTTTTTTCCTGATGCTGTGTATTTCAGGGACAGCAAATTAAATGTTCAGTATGTGCTGGCAGCTCTGAGAGTTGCTTAGGGTGGGGGAACATGTTTGCTACGTGCATGGGATGACCTTGAGCAAGTTCCTGCATCTCTTTGTGTTCAGGATTCTCCCCCCATACTTGCAGGATGGAAAGACTGCTGATAAGTACAAAAGATCCTGTGACCATGAATGTTCAAGAAAGAATCAAGTAATGATTGTAGAAAGAACAATCTTGCAATTTTGTCATTCACTTTGCAGTTCAAGCAAATAAATAGATGACAAAAATTATGAAAACGGAATAAAAACCAGAAGGATGAGTTCACTAACTTCAAAATAATGCTATGCTTTTTTTTTTTTTTTAATCAGTCTTTAACAACATATCTTACAGCCTGCATCTGTTTTTGTCATTCTACTCAAATGCTCAGTGCAAATTAACAATTCTGTTTTCTCCAGAGCATCTTTCTATACTCAGCAATTTCAAATAGTGCTTGCGGTACCTAGACTTGAAAAGACACTATGAGATTAAAACCTTTCACTTTTAAAATAAACCCAGCCTAAGAGTTTACAAAGAAAAGCAAATCTTTGTTGTGATTTAGATTACATTCCTGTTCACATAGGTGTTAACTAACATCTTCTACTGGTAAGTAGAAAAAAATATCCATCCCACCAGCCACAGTGACTTTTTTTTTCCCTCTTAAACCCACTGAAATTCCAATCCTCTAACACCTAATTATGTGAAGGAGAATTTAATTCCTTACATTTTGAACAAATTCTAAATCTGAATCTTGCAAATACTTTGTTTTGTGGGGAGTATCAACAAACACAAGCTTGGAAGGTCTGAAGTAAGGCAGATATAATCCAGATTAATACATCTGCCTCATTTTACACCACTGTTAGAAGTTAAATTATTTTATTTCCTTTGAAAAGTTAGTGTAGGACAAGTACTAACTGGTAGTAGTGATGCCTCATAAGTGTTCTGGAGACATACAGAAACACTGGGATGACTGACAAGTCTTATTGTGCAATAACAGTGCAGTTTTACACTGAAAATTTATCTGGTATTCATGTCCTAATAGCAGACCTGACTCAACTATCATGTGTTCAAAATCTCATCCTGTATTGAGTCATTAGGTACAGGGGGACAGGAAGATCTTTCCTATTCCTTGCAAGTGAATTCCTTGAAAATGGGATATTCACAAGTCCATAGGCCCTGATGAAATGTACCCAAGAGTGTTGAGAGAACTGGCTGATGTTGTTGCTCTACCACTCTCCATTACTTTTGCTAAATCATGGCAAGCAGGAGAGGTGCCTGAGGATTGGGGAAAAGCCAAAGTCACTCCAATCTTCAAAAAACGAAAGAAAGAGGTTCCAGGTTAAGTATAGACCAGTGAACCTCACTGCCCTTCCTAGAAAAATGATGGAGTGGCTCATTCTGGAGATCCCCTCTAGGCCATCTTTAGAAGGTTATCAGGAGTGGTCAGCATGGATTTATCAAGGGGAAATCATGTTTGACTAACCCAATAGCTTTCTATGATGCTATAACTGAATGGGTAGATGCAGAGAGACCAGTAGATGTAGTCTACCTTGACCTTAGAAAGACTTTTGACACTGTTTCCCATAACATGCTTGTAAGCAAGCTCAGGAACCATGGGATAGAAGAGCAGACAGTAAGATGGATTAGGAACAGGTTATGCAATAGAGTGCCAAGTCCAAGATCACTGGTGCCAAATCCAGCTGGAGAGCTGTGACTAGTGGAGTCCCCCAGGGATCAGTGCTGGATCTGGTCCTGTTCAACATCTTCATCAACGACATTGGTGAGGGAATAGACAGACAGACACACACACATAAAGTGTCTGCTCAGCAAGTTTGCTGATGGTACCAAACTGGGAGGCTTGGCTGAGACACCTGAAGGCTGTATGGCCATTCAGTGAGACTTGGTCAGACTGGAGAGCTGGGCAGAGAGGCACCAAACGAGGTTCAACAAGGACAAGTGCAGAGTCCTGTACATGGAAAGGAACAATAAATTGTACCAGTACAGGTTGGGAGCTGTTCTGCTGGAAAGCAGCTTTGTAGAGAAAGGACCTGTATCCATGGCACAGCAATGTGCCCTTGTGGCCAAGAAGGCCAATGAGATCCTGGAGCACATTAAGAAGAATGTGTCCAGCAGACCAAGGGAGGTTCTTCTCCCCCTCTACTCTGCCCTGGTGAGACCTCACTTGGAATATTGCGTCCAGTTCTGGGCTGCTCAGTTCAAGATGGACAAGGATCTACATAAAAGAGTCCAACGGAGTGCTACAAGGATGATTAAGGGACTGCAGCATTGCCTTATGAGGAAAGGCTGAGAGACCTGGGACTGTATAGCCTGGAGAAGAGAAGACTGAGAGGATTTAATAAACGTTTATAGGTATCTGGGAGCCGGGTGTCAAGAAGGAACGGACAGCCTCTTCTCACTTGTGCCTTCTGATAGGACAAGGGGCAATGGGTGTAAACTGCAGCACAGGGGTTTCCATCTCAACATGAGGAAGAACTTCTTTACTATAGGGATCACAGAGCACTGGAATAGGCTCCCCAAAGGAGTTGTGGAGTCTCCTTCTCTGGAGATTTTCAAGACCCATCTGGATTTGTTCCTGTGTGACCTGCACTAGATTATATGGTCCTGCTGTAGCAGAGGGGTTGGACTAGATGACCTTCAGAGGTCCCTTCCAACCTGAGACATTTTGTAAAATAGTAGGGGAAAGTGATAGTATGTTCTTGTAGGTAAAATAATACAGTTGTAATCCTGTTAATCCTCCTCCAATAGGCCTGAGTTAGTTGGTCATAATATTAATTTCATTTAATAAAATTAAGGTGCAATTATGCTAATGCTACTCACTTTCTTCTTGCTAGCAGGAAACTGTTGCATTGAACCTTAATTTTCCGGTTGCCTTGTTTTCCTATGGTGTCAAAAGCTGGTGATGAGTATCACATTTGGGTGTGATTGCAATGAAGGTGGATGGTAAAAACATCTAATTTGTTAAACAAATGAGATTGGCAACATCTGTTGTTGATTTGCTATTGAGACATTCACTCTAGGGCAGGCATTCAAGTTTTCTTCTAAGTCACAGAAGGAAGATAAGTATCCATTTGTCTTTCTGGGAGACAGGGCCACATCTTAGCTGAAGCAAGAGTTAACACAGTAATTGAGGTCATGTTTTTAAAGCAACTGGAATATTTTCTTTGGCCACTCTCAATTTCCATGTTTCTTTAAACAGATGAATTTTAGTTCTAGATTCGGGTTAACATATGTCTTAAGGCTCACAGTGAAGATCTGGCGTGGAAATGCTTTGGTCCTCTTTAGCATGGAGGTCCCTGCTAGTGCTAGCACAGGAAGACAGTGGGAGACAAAAAAGATAAATTGGGCTGATAGATAGTAGATGATCCATCCCTGGAAACATTCCAGGTTAGACTGGATGGGGCTCTGCTCTAGTTGAAGATGTCCATGCTCACTGCAGGGGGCTGGACTAAATGACTTTTAAAGACCCTTTCCAATCCATATTATTCCATGACTCCATGTTTCCTCATCATACTCTTGTTCATGTGGCATATGATACCTACCAGGTGAGGGGCTGGGCTGGTCCATTTTTTACACAGGAGAGACAATCAAATGCATATTCCTTATTTAGTAAAAGCTGCTGAATCAAATCAGCCAAAACCCACTGATGTTCTTTATTTCTTGTCTCTAATTAACCAAGCAGCCATCCTTCTTGCCACACAGTGCATTCTGTTGTCCTTAATTTCTACAGAAAATTAAATGCTAGAAAAAAGAGATTGACTATTTGGGTTTTTTTCCATCAAAAATGCACAATTGTCTTTTAAAGGAAGAAATACAAGGTTTTCAGTAAGTTAGTTACACATTTATCATGATTATTTTCAGACATTGATGTGGTCAGTTATTGGTGGGAATTTTGTTCTTGCTCTCCACTTTCAAGAAATACCCATGCACTTGGCCCTAGGTCTCAGCAAGACTGGGAGTAGAACTGGAGGGGTTGTGCACCTGGCTTGCACTGATGAAGCAACTGAGGTTGCAACTGTTGCAAGTGCAGGTATCACAGTTGCAAATAGCAATGCAATGGGCAGTATGGAATGTTCTATAGGAACTTCTCATCCGGTCCTTTCCTTCCTTGTGATGATTTAAAACAACAACAACAACAAACAACAACAAAAAACAAAACTAAACAAAACAAAAACCCAACAACCCCACATGTAGAAACCCCAAACCAAAAACAAAACCAAAAAAATCATCACACACACACCACCCAATTTGGTGCCGGATCAGTCATCACTTATAGATAATTTCTTGAAACAGGAAGGAAGCACTGAGGCTCACTTTTCTGCTCTCTTGTCATAATAAGCGCTCACTGACAGAATGAGGTTATTCTCAAACAGTACCATCTAAAGAAGTTATTGTTCCAGGCTGCATTTCCAGTTGTGAAACCCCCTGACTTCACAAGCAGCCTTTCTGGAGCTCATTTCTCATGCCTGATAGAAAATCTGCTTTGCCAGAAGAATGAGCAAGCTAATAGCACACATTATAAAATGAAGCAGCTACCTTGAATGCTCTTGCGTGTGTGATGTCACATTTCCCCAGCAAATCACATAACCTCTTTGATATATTATCCAGCTGCCAGATTAGTTCAGGTCTCAAGGTTCCTGACCCACCAAAAGATGATGATTACAAATTCAGCACCTGATGCTCAGCTGCTCCACACAGATGTAGTTGAACTTAACAAAAATGACTGATGACAATGTAATTAAGCTCAATAATTACATCTCTTATTGATAACCTTTCTAGAGAGCCATTTCACAAACTTCAGATGAGTTTTAAAATTCAGGCACTGCATTATTGCATACTAATCTTGCTGTCAGACTAAGCATACAGAAACAAAGAAATCCACCTTGGCATTTGATGTAAATTTTGCTGCTCCAAAGCATTGCACTTGCCTTTGAGCTCTTCTGTGAAGACCTGAGTAAGCAGATGACCACAGAGGGGGAAGCCCCTGTTTAGGAATGAAGTATAGTGGGTAGGGGGAGACAAAATCCTTGGCAATTAATTTTCAATTGATGGCAAGTAAGTTCCTTTCTAAAAAGGCTTCTAAAATTACTCCCACAAGGTAGAAAAAGAGGAGTAACAGACACTGGCTGATNACACCACTCATTGGACTTCTGAATAGACCTGCTTACCTTGTGAATGCTGCTGGTCTTTGACTTAAGGGGTGATTGGAACATACATAAATAAAATAAAATGAAAAGTAACAAAATGCAAGCTATGACTTATCCAGGCCACAGATAACGGCTCTTTCAAAAAATATTTCATCAACACCTCAAAATTAGTTGGCTGCCTTTTGGCACAGTGGCTATACAATCTCCAAAAATTGAATAAATTTTTAAAAATCATATTCAAAAGCTGCTAAGACAGGACCCTCTTGTGTATCGATGTTACCTGAAGAGTAAGTACAATTCACACATTTGTACAGGAACTTAAAAAACCTAACATAAACTGAAAATATGTTAAGATAGTCCAGGGTATATGTTGCATATCTTGGGTAGAAACTACAATCTAATTCAGCAAAACAAGACAGTCAAGCTAAATTACTGTGACATGACATGAAAACATGTAATTAGCAGGGTTACCAATTTAGCTAAATTGGTACATCATAGTGTAGGACAACCCCTCCTATTTTCTGAGGTCTGCAGCTCAGAAAAAACCTCAACCACTGCAGAGCAAACCTGCTCACAGAAGACTAGGAGGAGCTTTATTTGTCAGTCTTGCTTGTGCTTTGAAATTCAGTCTTACTCAACAAATTAAAAAGACTTAGCCAGACTCTGAAGGTTTTTACAGAGGTGCCCTTATTTCTGAAATCTAAACACTAGGCTGGAGAGCAAACAGCTGCATGCTACAGTGACTCATTTACTTACTTGTGAGTTAGGGTGAGGATGTGGTCTCCACAGACTTGATATGGTTGCTTTGAAAGCACAAAATTGTTTATTTTTCTCTTCTCTTGTGTAGCAAATCTATGTGTTTGCTTCTTAGAACCTTCTTAAATGCTCATGCCAAAGAATGCGATGAGCCTGTAAGGCTTTTCTCCTGATCAGCCAACTGTTCAGGGCAGTAAGTCTAGCAGAAGTTATCTCATTTGGGAGGTTAAATTCACTGCTCTTTACTACAATGTATGATGTCCAGAAAGCTTGAAAAAAATAATGTTCACCATCTCAACAAAGCTAGAACATCACTAAATTCTATTATTTTTTTATTTATTTCTGACCAGTTAATTGATGACAGTTTCTTCCAAGCTGTACTGACATAGTTTCAATTCTTTTCAAAGGACATTTTGCCTATACATCAAGTGGCCTCATTAAGGTCACAAACAGATGCAAATGAAGTAACACTTTGAGGGCTACATTTGCAAAAAGTAAGCACTATATGTTTCTGAAATGGTTTGTAAATTTTCCTGAGTCTTTCAAATCCTACATGGAAATCTTATCCTTAAGAGGTGAATAAAATACCTGAGATAGTTCTTTGCCTTGAAATTGAAAACAGGTATGCATGGATCACTCACTCTGCTTCCTCAGGTGGATTGGTCTTTGCTACCCATGGTTAGATGAACAGGGGACAGATGCCATCTGAAGTGCAGAGCAAATCCCACAGGGTTTTTTGGTCATGTCGCAACTCACATGAACAAGGGCTCTGGTGTGGGGAATTGTACAGCTGTTCTGGCATAGAGGGTCAGTGGCCAGAATGACTCACAAAATTATTGAAAAGAGGGGTTAATCAGATAAACACACACTCCTTTGAATCTTACACAAATGTGCGGTGAACTGTTTCCCATTGCTATGGGTTTTTTTGTTTGTTTGTTTGTTTGTTTTGTTTGTTTTTTTTTTTTCTGAATGTGTTGGCACATAGTGAACAGCACATGAAGAATTTCATCAATCTGCAAGTCTGTTCTAGAGTTGTTAGCAATGCTGACCTCAGAAAACACGTTGACAAGAAACAAAAAACTAAAACAAAACAGAAGTGCAGACAGGGCAAAAAAGTTAAAGCAATGTAAAATTTGAATTCAAACACTGCCCAAATGGAGGCTACGTCCTGGTTTGAGTCTTTAAGCCAACAGATAAATGACAGTGGAGAGAACTTGGTTGTGGTATACATCTTGCTGTCAGGCATTGTGGACTGGTTATCTGGAGTGCTTGTAGTTTTAGGCACATACCAGAAAAAATTACAGAGCATCTCCACTTAGGTCCAAATTGCAGTCTGTTCATCTCTTCCTGTACAGTAATTAGGAATTTGCTGTTAACCATATGGAGACAGAATCTCTTTTCTTGCTAACAGATGCCAGGAAATTTAAGAAGACTGAAAACTTCCTCCCCCCTC
>WBNM01036858.1:0-24074 GCA_013399055.1 Ramphastos sulfuratus | reverse complement strand
TTGGATATGGTGATCAGTCCAGCCTGTGGTGATGCTGGATGAAGCCACCGAAGCTATACGCTCACCGGGGAACCATGAAAGGAAGACAAGAGTGGAACTGCAGAACGGCTTCCAGCCTCCGCCTAGTAATTGCCGAATTACAGGTAGAAACGTCCCCGAGAGTGAGGGGAAGGTAGTGTTACTCCCCACTCCCGCGGAGTGTGGGAGCGGGGAGTGCCCCAGGGACCGGCACAAAGGAGGACGCCGGGGCCGGCTGCGGGGCACCGAAGAGCCGGACCGGGCGGGGAAAGCCGCGGCGTTGCCCGGGTTGATCGCACTCCCTCCCCTCCGTCCGCCCCTCCCTGGCCGGCCCGAGTCCCCTCCCTCCTCTCTGCAGCCAGGGCCAGGGGGTGGGGGGTGTGAAAGCTGGGTCCGACTCAAGGAAAGACAGAGGAGGAGAGGCGGGCGATGGGGGAGGACCTGTACCGGTTATCCTCCAGGCATCGTTAAGGAGAAGAAGAGAGCGGGAGGGGGTGAAAAAGAGGAAGGCGTCCCCGGCCCCCGCCCCTCTCCGGCGTACCGAGGAGGGAGGGCAGACCACGATGCCCGACTGCCGGGCGCTACCCGCCCGCCCGCATGGAGACCGCCTCCCGTAGCGGGGCTGCCGCGCCGCACCGCTGGGTGAGCTGAGTCGAGCCGNCGGGGGGGGGGCTCGAGGAGGCATCAGGAGCGCGACACGGCCCTGGGGGCTGCGGGCACCGGGTCGACACGACTGCTTTCCTGCGCCCCCCGCCCCTTTCTGCGAGACGAGACGGGCAGGGGATGCGGGAGCTTACCGCTGTAGTACGCACCTTAAGCATCTCTCGGATGCCTTAGGAGCAGTGCCGGGGCAGAACCCGTTGCCGGCCCCAGCCAGGGGTCGTGCGGGGCCATTGGGGGAGAGCAGAGGGTCAGGGTGACCCACTGTGGCGAAAAGCGTAGTCGAAGGCAGTGCAGCGGTTTCCTTGCCTCCTTTTCGGAGGAACACTTGTCCCGTGAGGAGGTGCCCGGCTACCGTGTGCCCTGCCGTGGTGCGGCGGACGCGCCTGTTCCCAGCGGGAACCTCCCCCTGAAAGGGGGGCCCATCCTCGCCGCCTCTGCTCTCCACCTCGATGAAGCGGTGCCGGCTGGCACCTCGGTACTGTCAGGGGCCGGGTTCCCTGTAGCAATAAACACCTTCCTTCGCCCCATTTCACTGCCGGGTCAGCCCGCGGTACCCGTGCCTGCAGTGACAACATGTGGGTTGTCCTCACCCCGGGAGAGGGACGGGGCGGTGATTCCCGCCGCCAGCCCAGAGAGGTGGTTGCCAGTGCGGGCAGACACCATGTTTGGTGTTACTCCATTCCCCGGGTCTGCTCTTCTCTCGCAGCGCTGCCGAGTTGGTTGGTAGTTTGGGGAAAGGCTGCGTGCTGCAGCAGGGCGTGATGGATATGCTGCATACAGGGGAAAAGGGACTTTGGAGCAGCAACGCAAAAATGTCTCTACATGCAATGTCTCCTTTGGGTTTGGATGTTTGGGGAGACCTGGCCCTGAGTCTTTTTTGCATCTTCAGAAAAACCAGGCGGTACCAAACGGAAAAATGCAGACATTTTGATTAGCTGTCATGTAAAGCTTGCAGGTAGTGATATGAGATTTCCTAGCTGACATCTGAGGTGGTACAATAGTTCTGTTGTTTCTGTGTGAGTAACCAAGATATAAATGAGTAAGGCTAACAGTATACTGCATATGATGTGGTCTTTGTAAGGTCATGAGGATACCTGTTCAGGGTTCAGAGCAGGAACCTCAGGTGACTTCCTCTTTGTTGCAGATGAGAGGAAAAGCAGAGGTCATGGCTCTGTGCTCAGATTTCCGTTTGTTTCCACTTGGGCACAGGAAGAAGCGTTTTAAAAACCTTTCAGTTTTGCACAATGGGCTCTTGTGCTTGACCGAGGAAAGAAGGTTTCTGAAGCAGTTACTGCAGAATGAATTACCTCAGGGGCAGAGGCTACTCACTGTGACTACCCTCAGATTTTGAATTTTGAATTTTAAGATCCAGTTAAGTTCAAGGACATTTCTGTGGACCCGTGATTTTTGGTTTTTCTTTTTCTTTTTTTTTTTTTTTTGGTTTTTTTTTTTTTTTTGTTTTGTTTTGTTTTGTTTTCTAATATCATCTCACTGTTCTTGTTTGTGATTTTTTAGGGAGCTGTTTCAAAAAATAAAGGCAGGTAAGACCTTAGGGGAAGTCTTTCCTGCATTTGTCCACAGGTACATTAGAACATACTGTAAGGACGTAGGGGAGGAAGATCTGTCAAACACTGGGAGCTATGACAACAGCTTCCTACTACCTCCTCTTATTTATTTGTATTCCTTCCTCTCTTCCTCAAGTTTAATAGCTAGTTCTCACATGGCATATTTCACTGTTGGGTTATACTCACTCTGAGTGGGAAACCAGTGATGCTGAAAAACATGCTAAACCCACGTGTATCAAGATGGATGATATTCTATGCAATTTCTCTGTTGATGATGGATCTGCATATGTCTCAGAATATGTAGACTTACTAGACAAAACTGTGCTAGCTGTTTGTCCTTATTAGCCTGTTTCAATACAGGCCTTCTTTTCTTTTTCTTTTTCTTTTCCTTTTTCTTTTTCTTTTTCTTTTTCTTTTTCTTTTTTCTTTCTTTTTCTTTTTCTTTTTTTTTCTTCCCCCCCTTCTGACTGATAAGACAATTGAAGAAAAAGCTGGTAGAGAACCAGATCCTTAATTCCTCAGCCATGCGGTCGCATCTACTCAGTTACACAACCTTTTCTGGGTCTGTAATTGGAAACCTATTTCAACTCAATTGAAAGACTTCAAGTCCAGAAGGAAATTTTTGAATATGCAGTTGCACCATAGCTGTCTTATTTTTAAAAATATTGTACCTTAATTTTCTTTGACAGCTTTGATCGTTCATTTTTCTTTGCTCTCTCTTCCCTGACACTTTGTTCAATGGTAGAATTCTAGATGCATTTTGTTGTTTTGAAGGACTTTTTGAAATGGGAAGACATTTCCATATTTATTACTTCATCCAATAGTATATTGAACCTACTACCCTCCATTCTAGTGCTCTAATTCTTCTTAAAATTTTCTGCACTCACAAATATCTTGCAGTTCTGCAGATAATACAACAGTAGGGAGAAAGTGTGTTATTCCAGTTGTGTTCAGAAGGACCTATTGTGAATATCACTTTGACTGGGATTTTATTGTGGAATCATCACCATGCCTACTTGTGACCTACTTGTACTGGTTGAATCCATGGGAGAAGACCAATTTTTTAAGTTAGCAACTCTTTTTCCTTGTTTCTCAAAAATAAAAATAGAACAAAGACAAATTCTGCAGTGTTTATATGATATCAGAAGCTTTCCTGAGGCTCTCCTCTCTCTACTGGTTTATACCAAGCTAATACATGGTCAGTTCTCTACTAGTTTTCATGTAAGAGCACTGAGATCAGCTGTACCACATCCTTCTGAGGCACTGAAATCAGAGTAGTTATTTCTTAGAAAGTGAGAGCAGTACTGTTATGACAGCTTTAGTCTTGAAGCCTTCACTTGGGTTTTAGCCCATTCTTTCCCAGGAGAGATTCCCATTTTATTCTGTCAGCTAGGTTGGCAGCCCAGAGATTAGGTCTCCAGAACTTACTGCATAGTGTCTGCTGTGTCTCTGTATGGGCATCTGTGATGCTCTGTGCTTTGAATCTCTCAGCTCTGAAGGAAATGAATACTCTTCAGATACTCTGGCTTGATGTTACATTGACTTCTGCAGACTTTAATCCTGTCATGTTTTCTTTCCTTTTTGGATTTTTCTTTCTTGCTTGTTTGGTTTATTGGGGTTTTTTGGTTGCTGTTTTATGGGAATTTTTTTTGGTGTGTTGTTGTTTTGATTTTTTAATTTAATCAAATCACAGAAAAGACTGGGTTCTAGCCCTGATCTGTAAAGCCAGCTGTTCTTCAGAGAACACACAAAGCTCTTGGGGCTTTTAATAGGTAGATGTTTGGATGGACATAAACACAAAGCTACCAAACAGTGTATATTGCTACTAGTGTGAAAAATCAGTGCCGCAGCTAGCTCACAGATCCTCTCTTACCTATTTAGTCATTGTTTGCTGGGTTTGCATATCCAGGGTGAAACTCACTTTTCACTGGTGCTTTTCAGAAATGCTTGCTTGGCAGTGCCTGAGAAAGCAGTTGGGAGTAGTATTGTTGTTCATGATTCACGTTCTGATTCTGAAAATCTCATGCTTTTGTTAAAATTGTGTTGCTGTCAGTGTCTATTGGATGGCATGAACAAAGGCTGAAAAAGGGAAGCTACGCCATCAATAGCTACTCTGAGTCATCATTAACTGGATTGTTAGATATGGGGTCAACAATCACCTCTTTCCTCCAGTTTCAGGAAACCTGCCATATTGGTAACCCGTACCCTGTGCACTGTCAGAATAGCTTGTCTGTGTTGTCAAGAGTTAGACCTCATTAGAGTCAGTAACTGCCTGAGTCACCTGTAACAGTAATAGAGGCAGTTCCAGGCATGTGTAGGGGATGGAGGGAAGCATCATTTCTGTGGTAATCTTTGTTGTGCTATCTTTCTTTTTTCCTAATAAACAAGTGGACCATGGTCTGTCCATGCTCTTGAAATGCAAGGTAATATGCCTTACCCAAGTGAGTTTCTGTGCATTTTTTTGAAAGCTGAAAGTCACTAGTGTGGAGTGCAGGACATCCCATGACAACATCTGGTGTGTCTTGTGCAGCTCCCATCCTTTCTGATTATAGTAAAGATCATATGGAACTGAGTGAGAACATAATTAGTCAGAAAGAGATGGCCACAGGCAGGGCTGAGTGGGGACAGAATAGGTTTATGTGCATAAGACCATGCAGGTTTTCCTGTTTGTTTTTGTTTTGCTTGTATTGTTCGTTTTGTGTTTCATTTGTCTGGGGTTTTTATTGTTGTTTTTGTTTGGTTGGTTGATTTTGTTTTTTTTTTCTTCTTGAAGAATTTATGTTGTGCTATTCTCATATCTTAACCAAAAAGAGAATTAGCTTTATGGCAGATCCATGCGCACAAATGTGCTAATCATTGCTTTACCATGTCTTCTGAGGACCAACATAAATGTGAAGGCATGAATGCCATTTGTTGCCAACTAATAGAATTGTATCTGCCAGATTGGGGTTTAAATTTACGCGTGGGCTTGGATGTCTTTTGCATTTGAAGTAAAGATTCTGCACTTCCTGTTTTAAAGCTGTTGCTTTTATTCATGACAATACAGGGTGGTTACCTTACTATACACATCCTCTGTTCCTTTAAGCCATTTGCTTAAATATCCTCTTTGTTGTGCTCTAGCAAGTGGTAGGCTGATTCTTACTCAGAAACTTTATCCTATGAAGGAGCAATACTTAGAGGAAATTACTTTTATTATTGATGACAAAGAGGGTTTGCAGAATTCATGACAAATATCTGTGAGACACAGACTTTTAGTGGCCCCAAATCCACTACTACAATCTCAGAAGACAGAACTGATTTTCATAGAATCATAGAATCAATCAGGTTGGAAGAGACCTCCAAGATCATCCAGTCCAACCTATCACCCAGCCCTAGCCAATCAACTAGGCCATGGCACTAAGTGCCTCATCCAGTCTTTTCTTGAACACTTCCAGGGACGGCAACTCCACCACCTCCCTGGGCAGCCCATTCCAACGGCATATCACTCTCTCTGTGAAGATTTTAAAACTGAAGTAGAATTCTGCATAATTGCAAAACCTAGCCTCATTCCTAAACCACTCTGAGGACAGACATTATTTAAGTCTCAAGAAACATGTCTGAATCTCGTCTGGTGTTCCCAGCATAGTGTCATCTGGGTGAACCTGAATGCCTGCTTAGATCTTGTTAAAGCTAATGGGTTTCTAGATAAGTTGAGCATTGAACCCTTTTAGAAGAGACATCTATGCAGTTACTCAAATAAAAGCATAAGATTCAGCATGAATTTTCATAGATGTTTCTCATGCTGTTTTTTACTGCTTTGCTGAGACATTAGTGAATTCAGAATTCTGCTTCACCGTCCATCTAAATTGATGGATCAATCAAAAGGAGAGGAGGAGGAAAAAATATTACTTTGATGGAAACACACATACTGCAAAAGTCAGTGGTATCACATTTATATTCTACTCAGCTTCTGTCACCTAAGCTTGTAAAATAGTGAGAATAAAATGAAGTGTGTTTAATTTCCACATACACAATAATTTATTGTATTTGCTGACCTGTTACTGGTGGCTTTTCCATGTTAACTTATTTTTTCTTTATTCCAGCTTTTTTTTTCCATTCCTTGAATGTGAAGGGAAATGTTTAATAATGCATGAAGTGATGAGGAAATGTTTGCATTAGCTATTTGTTTTTAAATTGACTGAGATATTTAGCAAGACACTTGAAAGATACGATTTCTTAAAAAATAGTATGGGTTTTTGGACCATCCCATTAGAACCATTTATGGGAGAAAGGAAAAGTATTGGAAGAATGAAGAGTTGTTGTAAAAAGGTGTCTTTTTTACCTTAGAACACCTAAATCCATCTGCTTTGTTCTCAAAGCTGTCAGAATAACAGTTCTGATGGCAATTATGTATTTGGGCAGGCGAAGCGAGAAGAACTGTTTACACAGTCTAATGCAGGAACAAACCAGAGAGGTGGGCCCAGGTGAACCCCATGAGATTCAACAAGAGCAAGTGCAGGGTCCTGCACCTGGGCCAGAACAATCCTCAGTGTCAATATAGACTAGGGGAATGAAAAGATAGAAACTAATACTGCAGAGAAGGACTTGGAGGTGCTGATGGATGACAAGCTGGACATGAGCAGACAGTGTGCTCTTACAACCCAGAAGGTAAATCACATTCTGGGCTGCACCAAAAGATATGCTGCCCACAGATCCAGAGAGGTGATTCTACCACTTTGCTCCACCTCAAGTACTGTGTCCAAGTCTGGAGCCCTCAATACAAAAAGGACAGGGACCTGTTAGAATCAGTCCAGAGGAGTGCCATGAAAATGATCAGGGGATTGGAACACCTCTGCTAGGCAGATAGGCTGAGAGAGCTGGGGTTGTTCAGCCTGGAGAACAGAAGGCTCCAGGGAGACTTAATAGTGACCTTCCAGTACCTGAAGGGTGCCTACAAGAAGGATGGAGAGAGACTGTTCATAAAGGCCTGTGGTGATAGGGCAAAGGTTAATGGCTTCAAACTAGAGAAGAGCAGATTTATATTGAATGTTAGGAAAAAGTTCTTTGCCATGAGGGTTGTGAAACACTGGAGCAGGTTCCCCAGTGAAGTAGTTGAGGCCACAAGATACTCAAGGTGAGACTCTGGACAACCCGATCTAATAGAGGATGTGCCTGCTTACTGCAGAGGGGGTTGGACTAGATGACCTTTGAAGATTCTGATTCCTTCCAACCCAGACCATTCTATTATTCTATGAATCCTGTCCTCTCACAGAGCAAACCTGATGTACAAACTTGGGCTTTCCTATGCTAAAACACTTTGATACCTCTCAGAGAGGCTTTAGCCCTGCATGTGAAATACCATGTCAGTTCAGCAAGTTGATCAGCGGACAAGCAGGGCAGGACAACCTACAAAAATACAGAACAGCCCACAAAATGACAGCCCCGGGAGGCTGTGAAGTGCCCCAAACTGCCTTTTCATTCCTTGTAAGGATCATGCCTGCTGGCTGCTCTGAGTACGGCTGTGCACCTGATGAAAAGGTACCCTGGGGAGATGTCTTACTGATCATCATACTGGGAATGCTGTCAACAGAGGAGGGAAAATATATATGTTGAACAGGAGTGTTTGCATATTTTTTTGCTGTGACTTAGAGGTATGTCAGGCAACTCAAAATCTTTGCCAGGCTGCAGAACTACTAGCTGTAATCAACCAAACTGAAAGTGGAACAGGTTTTAGAGGACTAGTTGTGAAAATCTAATTGATAGTAGGCCATCTTTGCAACTGGAGTATTTAGGGATTTGAGTTGCTGGTGGAAAGGAGTCCAATTAAGAAATATGCGGTGATAGAAGGTATATTTCTTAGAAGTAGGACCAAGTCAGTCAGGAGACACCAGTCATCAGTGTTTGGCTTCTTAACAGTGGGCTGAGTCGAGGGAATCTCAGGTTTCACCAGTGCACAAACTGATAAAAGTTTCACATCCTTGCATCACTCAGGCAGATTAGTCTCGNATTCTTGAGGTCCCTTCCATTCTATGATTCTATGATCTTATGAATACAGTGAATGTTATCTGGAAAGACATGAGAAGATGGAACATCATTTGCCAGCTATGAAAGCCAGAAAAATAAAATACCATTCAAGAAATAAATACACAACTTCTTGAGGCTTTCACTGAGACCTCGATACTTTCTGACTGCACAGGGCTGTGTATTCCAAATGCAGAGACATGAAGTAGTGTCCTGGCTACACAGCTGCCGGTTGTTTTCCGCACTAACTAGCATCAGACAGAAGGCAGTCCTCTTTTGGTACCCTGTGGTGTTGAGAAAGTAGAGGTGGGCTAAGAATTATAGCAACCACATTGCTACTGTGAGGCTGCTAAAAGCACAAGAGAAAAATCATTGGTACGTAATGATTTCAGCCACCGCTGCAGGAGTGCAGGGAGAGAGGCTGTTGTTTATATGGAGTTGTCACATAAAGTACATCTGCTTCTGCTCTCATGCATGTCCTTGTGCATGAAGCCAGTGACCCAAGTACCTGAGGAACAGCTTGAAAATGTTCAGATACCTTAGGTTAGATAAGGACAGAGGCAAATGAAAGGAAAGAAAATGAGAAGTTTGATGACATTCAACATGAGTTTATAGAGAAGCAGTAATGGCAATGCAAAGATAGAATATGACCATTTTAATCTGTCCTGCCACCCCTCCCAGAGGAGATGTAATTCACATAAGCAAAATAGCACTTGGCCCACCCACAGGCTGTCATGGAGTTCAGCTCACTTAGAGGATATTTGAGCTGGACTGGGTATGACTTGCATCATCTGACAGATTATGCAAGGTAGTTGGAAAATATAGCTAATTCACAGGTGTTCATCAAGAAAAAAACTTGTCTGTACTGCAAGGAATAATCCTTATAGAGAAGCTGTTCGAGGACTACATATCAATCACTCACTTCTATGATTTGTTTGAAAGTGGAGAAAATTTTGACTAGAAATGACTGGTCTATGGCTCTGTTATTCTCATGCAGGCAGTTTCCATAGCAAATTAAAGCTCTGGAACATACAGATTTCTGCCAAAAATTATTCCTTTTTGAAAAGTTTTGGCTCAGAACATTGATCAGAAATGCTATTTTTTATTATGCTATTTTTTGGAGGGTGTGTTTTGTGTTTACTTAAAATTGCCAACTTAAAATGATCCACCATTTTGAGTTGCTTTTTTCATTTTGGGGTTTTGGTGGTGGTCATCATTTGGGCTTTTTTTGTTTGATTGGTTTGGGTTTTGTTTTTTTGGTTTTGTTTTCTTCATTTATTTGCAGTTGGAATTGTGAGGGTTTGCCTGGTTTTCTGTGTTTTGTTAGGATCTCAAAGTTAACAGAGAAGATTCTGCTTTTGTCTTTGGTATCTAGAGTAAGAGAAGGGATGTGGAGCTTGAAGTAATGAAAAGAGGATAACGAATCAGTGAAGTTTCCCATGTTTACAAATTCTGTTTGTGTACATCTCATTGTTCATTAATTGGATTCTTAATGACATTTTCATGAGTTCGTGGTTCTGTGGTGGAAAAAGGCAGTAAAGTAGGAGAGCTAGGAACTCGAAGGAAATTGTTTTGGGTTGACCCAAACTATGAGCCATTTTCCTGCCAGCAGGAAGAAAAGAGGATGCAATTTCAGATAAAATAAAATATTTTGTTTTGTATCACTGTTTTATCTCTTTGTTGTTTACAATCTGTCTTTTTTTTTTTTATTTTTGGAGTAGGGTGTGTGTGTTTGTTTTTTGGGGGTTTTGTTTGTGGTTTTTTGGGGGATTTGTTAGTGTAGTGGGAGGGATTTTTTGTTTGTTTTTTCTTTGTTATTGTTAGTTTGGTTTTTTTGGTTGGTTGGTTGGTTTGGAGTTGTGGATTTTTTTGTGGGGGAGGGTTGTTTGTTTTTTTAAAAAAACTTTCACTTGTCCGGAGCTCTATTTGTAAACCACCTCTTGGAGTTGTTGATCAAAAGCATGTCCCTAGGCTTGTTCTTTTAGATGCACTAGCTTCCTGTTGAATAGAGTATGACTGGTGAGAACTGGGTAGATTGCATTTATTTGGTATTGCTTCTGATTCCATAGGAAGTAGCTGCATTTATCCCTACAGAAAAGGGACCACCAAACCCAGATCTTTCTTCCATTCTGAAACAGCTCTTGAAATAAAAGATTGAGAACTCTTAAAAAAAAAAAAATCCTATCACGATCTTATTGCCTAAGCATGACATCAGACCTAATTTCTAATCACCACAAGAGTCATAAGTAACCCATTTGCATGAAGATGAAGAAATAGTAGTGTAGCTAAACAAAAAGTAACAGAACGACACTCTTCATGGAATGGCGAAACAAAGACTAAATAACATCAAACTTGTGCTCCTGATGACTTTCTTCTCCAAATAGGAATATATTGGTCAATATAATAAACTTGTTAATGTTTTTTCAATACTATTAGCTCTGAATTTCCTGGTGTGATTGTTTGTATTTTCCAGTACATAATGATCTGCAATTAATCTTCAGTCATCTATCCAATGAAATTCTCCTGTCTTTGGAATCAGCACCTCTAGAGTACTCAAAGGAAAAACAAAGCTCTTATGAACTAACCCATTTCTAGAAGGAAATCATTCTGTCTTTCACCATAGCAGCCCAGTAATCATTATTTGCATGCTAGGGGAAAAAAAGAAAAAAGAAAAAAAAAGTAATTATTATCAGATAACTGATGTTATTTGAAAATAATGAATATTGCTATTACTAATTAATAGCTGATATAAACTGTATTCCATCTCAGGTTAGACAAAGTTAAGTTAGGGATGGATGTTGATGCCATTCCTGGTCATTTGAGGTTAGGACAGAAGTTGGAATATGTTGTTCCTTCCACACAGAACTTTGGAACTTGTATTACTCATTCATGTCCAGGATGCTGTCAATGTGCAGATCATCATTACCCTAACTTAGACTGTTGAACAGGGCTGTAAGATACATGTGCTTCGAAAGTGATGGCGTTGCTCCTTGCCACACTCTGGCAGTGGCTGAAGATGTTAGTTCATAATGTCAGTGCCCTCTTAGCATAGCACTTTCTGTTTGGTCTCCGGATGATGCAGTCTTGCAAAAAAAAAAAAAAAAAGAAAAAGAAAAAGGGTTTGACAGCCAAAGAGAAGAATATGCCTCTTTCCTTAGGAGAATAGGCAACGATGATGATACACACTCAGTGATTGAAGTTTTCCACTCTGGACTTCAGTTCAGTGTTATTGGAAAGGAAATTTCTGACCAAATTTGCAAGTTTGTTTTGTTTGTTTGTGTTTGAGGGTTTTTTTAGTATTTCAGGAAGTCATTTTGTGATTCCAGAAACAGCTGCATGGGTAGTGGTTTAGGACAGACTGGGTTTTTTTTTCTGTAAGTCTTCATTTGCTTACCAAACTCACCTTGCTAGCATACAACACTGTCTCCCTCTGTCATTTCTTCTTGGAAACTAACATCTTCATAACACTTTCTTAAATTATTAATGTTGCCATCCTTTTATAATAGTAAGTCTTCATTTTTATTAAGAATTCCTCCCCTGGCTTCCTTTATGCAGTAGAGACAGTTCTGCTGCTGTCAGAGACTTGGTATGATCGATGTATTTCATCCTTAAAGATAACTTAATCTGCTCTGAAGTTATTCATGGGCTTCTTGACTGAAATGGCTTCAACATATCTAAAATGCATGCACCAGAGACCAGATGTTTGGTTGCATTTATGGGTCAGGAAAATATGTTTCTAAATGTGAGTGACATGAGTTCCAAAGATGGGAGGACTTAAAAGATGGTAATTATTGAAAGAATGGAATGGTTTGTTGAGTAGAGTCTACTTTTCATTATTCATTAGATAAGTATTTGTCTGGCTTCTAAATTCCTGCTGATATCATGGTGATTTCTGATTCCAAAATGTTTGCCCTCATATAGAGGGAGTATAGAGGGGTANTCATAGGAGAGCTGCTCCAGCCGCATGTTGAGCTTTAAATCCTATTGTGCAGATCTCACACTAAGTTTTACCAAGGAATGCATGGACAACATGGAGAGCACACTTCCTATTTGTAATGATGTGATGGTGAGCAATTTAAAAAATCATCTTACTGTATTGTGGAATAGAAAACAATAATTTTTAAACTGTCTTTCCTCTTCCTTTTTATGCAAGGTATAAATAAAGAACCGTAGCAAAACACTGAGTGTTGCTGCTTGTAGAATTTCATTTAGCTTGGTGACTTTCAGCAGAAGCCAGTTAATGATGCAAGTAATTAAAAAAAAACAAACCAAAAAACCAACAAACAAACAACCCCCCCCAAAAAAAACCCCAACAAAACAACAACAACAACAAAACAACCAAAACTTATTTCTGTTATAAAGACATTTGACAATCTCCACTGTTTTGTGAAGAGAGATGAAGAGTCAGGCATTAAATGGTGTGTTAATCAGAACTGAGCACAGTGAGTGTTGCAAGTAAAGCTCATATCAAACCACATGTCAGAAAAGTACGTTGTGAGATATTTGCATTCTGTACCTCAGTGAAGAGCCTGGCATTGGGTGGGTCCATGGGCAGCAAAAAAAATATATTATATGAGGGCAGGATACTAGGGACCTAGACCTTAGGCCAACTCATTTTCTTTATATGGCGCATTGTGTTTTGTCACCTCCTCTGTCCTCTAGTAATGGAAAAAGCCACTCTTTCCCCTCTGTCCCTGCCCTTTGCCCTGAAGCCGGCTGTGTGACTTTTCTATCTTGAGACTAAAAGCAGTCATTTTTATCTCCTTCATCCACCTCAAAAATATTTTACATACCTTAACTACAAGTGTTTTCTGCTTTACATGACTACTTTGGTGTGACTTTCTGAGTCATGCAAATCCTCAGGGCTTTTTTCACTTGTATATATTCCCTGGTGAAGCCTTCAACAGCCTGGCTGGTGAGAGCCAGGTCCTTTTCATGTTTTTTCCCAGCTTGGCTACTGAAAGAGTGTGGTGCTCTCTGAGCTTGCTTGGGTGTCCAGCCTTGGCCTTCCATAATACACTGTTGTCGTTAGTCCTTACTTACTTCGGTCTCTCACATTCTTTATTTCACCAACCTGTGATGATGACAGAGGAAGGAAACTGAAGCTTCCTCGGTAATTGTACTGTGTTAGGAAAGTAAACTGAGATTACTTGCAAATATTATTAGTTCAGGCATTCTTGACAGCAAATGCAGTTTTAAGTTGTAACAGTGAAAGACTCAAAAGTTGTGGTCAAATCATCAGTGATTCAAGATTGGTACTTTAAAAAAAATTTTTCTTTTAAGCCATCAAAGAATTTCACTTCTGGAAGGTTTTGCTGATGAGTTGAAGAGCGTGGAAGGTAATGGAAATATTTCAGTGAAGGTGAGTGACATGTGGGAATTAGAAACTAATTTTCAGAACTTCTCTCTCCTTCTGCATTAGCATAGCAGAGGCAGTCTGTGACCTGTTTTATCAGTTTGCTGTAAACAGTAGCTGAACTGTCAAGCAGTAACAGCTTGTAAACAAATGCTGAGGTGCTGGGAGGGTGTAGCTGTTATCCTGAAAACTCCACATTTAATGCATGAAGTGTATCCATGTCTGACAAATATAAGCTACCACAGATATAGCTGGACTTTAAGTGGGAGGGCAAAAGGCAAGTGATGATGTAAAGCAGAGGTGGAGAAGGAAGGGCATAAAATATTGTAAATGGTAGTGGTTCTGTGAGCATAAGATTTTGCCAGCAAATGTTACAGGAATGAGAACTGGTATCTTGTCCAATTTTCTTTGTACCTTTCAGGGTCAGCAGAAGATGAGGTCTCCACAGCTGTGGTCTGCGCACATGTGTACACACATGTTAACACAGAATTACAGAAATCTGGTCTGTAAGCCAGTCCTATGCTGCAGAGCTGTTAAACCAGGATTAAGGCTGTGCAGCTTCTTACTAGTGTGTCTACAACACTTTTATTTTATTTTAATTATTTTTTAAAACATGTTCTTGGTTTGCCCTCCCATGCAAATAGGCAGGGAGTTTCATTCACTCTTCTTTTAACATGGTAGAGCATATCTTGCCTCAGGAGCATCCTCTAAGATGGTATCTAAGTGTTGGAAGTACTTCCAGAAAAGAATGCATTTCTTTCCCCTCACTCTATGTTTTTTTCATGAAGGTACAATTCATGGGACTCATCTGTTGACAGTAGCCTGGTTTGTTGCAGACAGTGATGTTGTTAGCATGTCAAAGATGAAATGCAATCTTGTGCAAGTAGCCTAAGTTTTATGTACCACACAGCATTAGGTGAATTGCAGAGTGAAATTAAGCCAAATAGAAAAATAATTGGTATTTATCTTATTTCTGGATTGCTCATAATTAATGCAGACACTCAAACTCTTTTTAAAGGCTGTATTACTTAGCTATTTTTTAGAAATTTCATTCTGCTAATGAAGACTCCCATCTTGGCCATTCTTAGGGCTCTGAAAATGAAACAGAAAAAAATAAACTGCAAACTGAAATCTAGGGTATCCATGCTTCACACTAAATGCTAGTTGTTATGATGCCAACTCAGTAACATTTTAGCAAAGCTGTACTGCAAGAGGTTTCTCAGACCACCTTTCCCCCTTTGTGTTGTGGCATTTTCCATGTAATTTCATAGGTCATTGTTTCTCTTGGACTTAATGCCAAAGCTTCTACTGATTCAATGGGATGAAGGTTTGACCCAGTATTTGCAAGTGTTGTAATCCCCCAAGAATTTAAATTTTTACCTTGCTTAACACAAAAGTAGCAATTTGGTTGTTTTGCAACAACCTTCAATATATGATAGCTTTTTTTCCCTGTCACTTTCCACTCTGTTTTGTTAGCCTTATTTCCAAGTCTTACAACCTTGATTGCAGAAACAATCAAATCAAATTAGCTTCTCTGGCACAAAAGGAAAAAAAAACAAAAACCAAACCAAACCAAAAGCCAAACAAACAAAAAAACCCAAAAAACCAAACCAAACCAAACAAAGTCCCACCAAACAAAACGAACCAACCAAAACAAAACAAAAACAAAACCAAAAAAACAACCCTGGAGCTTATTGAAATAAGTAGTCTTACATTACAGAGCTACTAACATTGTGAGACTTCTTCAGGAAATTTCACTTCTTGATGAAAGGATAGAAAGCAAATGCTGGGGATATAAATCAGCTTGACAGAAGCAGAAGAGTGCTCTGATGCAGTTAGTTCATGAGGACTTCTCTGTCCAGGGACTAGAAAGAAGCTATATGCAAGTTTATTGTCCTGTAGTTTGCTACTGCCTACTGAGCATGTGGATGCTGATGCAGTCAGGTGGGACACTGAGTGTAATACATGACTGCTCTGATGCCTTTATACCTGTCCCAGAAACTGGGGTTAGAAACACAGTTTATCTGCTGCTGAGAGGATACAGAGCAGGCATTCAAGATACTCATATTTCCAAAAACTACCAGTCTAATTAATTATCATCCTGAAGAGAGCACCTGGGAAAATCTTCATAAAGCAGGCTTTCCAAACCTGAAGTAGCCAGAGCTGGAGGTGGATTGCTATAAATGATGCATTTTGGTTAGGTATGGATCTAAAGGAAGAAACTGCGTACTGTGTGCAGTTCTGGAGCCCCCAGCACAGGAAGGACATGAAACTGTTGGAGCGGGTCCAGTGNTCAAGGCCAGGTTGGATGAGGCCTTGAGTAACCTGTGCTAGTGGGAGGTGTCCCTGCCTATGGCAGGGGGTTGGAACTAGATGATCCTTGAGGTCTCCTTCCAACCTTACCATTCTATGATTCTATGATTCTATGAAATACTCTCAGCAAAAGCAGTGGTCATGTGATTGAGAGAAATCTGGCTGAGGAATGGTGATTCCAGCATGCTTTTGACCACAGGACAGGCTTTTGTAACTTTCTAAGGTTTACAAAAGATAAAGAAAATTAGCTTAGAAATGAAAATTAAAATATTTGTCTCAGTTTGCTACCCACTTATCACTATCATAGCATTTCTGGGTTTGTTAATGAGATATACCAATTATGGATGTTTCCTTTCTCAAAACTTTAGGAAGAAAACTTTTTTAAAGTCCATTGTTTTGTCCATTGTTGTGAGTTTTGTTTTGGGTTTTTTTTGGTTTTTTTTTAAAGAGGTTATATACCTTAGAATGATTTTGAAAAATAAGTTTTGAAGAAAAAACAATTGCTCTGGTGAAAACAAAGAAAGCAAAATAAACTTTAGAATTCTTTTATGGCATGTATTTTTGACTGAACACAACATAAGCAGAAATGTAGCTTCAGAAGAAGGAAGTGGTAATAACTTTAAATGTAGGAAAAAAATTGGTATTGTCTGAAGTTTGATCTTCTGTCACACGTTTTTCTCCTATAGATTAACACAACAGTGTGTTCCTAAGTATCAGTTTTCTTTTTTTATCATAGGGCTGTTACATCAGTGGACATGATTGTCATACTGCTCTTCATATGGACACATAGTTCAAGTGGAAGTATTAACCAGTGTCAGTTAAATTGTTTCTCCTCTCAAAAGCCTGTGATCTTTGGATAAAAGGTGGGAGAATACGTTGATACTCAAGTTTTTTATCGTCTCTGCTGCTCCTTGCAAGGATGTGTTTTCCCTTTTTGTCCGAAAGCTGCTCTTTGACCTTTCTCTGTCAACCCCACAAGGGCTAGCTCTGTGAATATTGTTTTCTTCTGCCAATCAAGATCTACCTTTTACAAATATAGCCACATGCAAGCCCAGCTGGACACACAAAGCCATGCTCTGCTGACACTTGTGTCTGTGTAATCTATGTGAAAGTTTTAAAGAACTTAGCCCTTTGCATTCTCTAAAGAAATTTACTTGTCTGTGTTGTGGGCTTAATTTTATCTCCATTATAACATCACCTTGAATCCTCTCTCTGCTTTTTCCTTCTACCCTCTTACTTTGACTACCTCTGGAAAGGCATCAAAGTTAACCTCTTCTGTCCTTCCTGCATAATGGTATAAATTTATTTGCATTCCCCTTCTTTTAGAGTGGTAGCAAAGCTGCAGTCTACAATGTATCTCACTTGTGCTGTGAAACATTCCTGTTTCATTGTAGTCACAGTGAGGTGGTCTATGAGAGAGAAAAGTTTGGGTGCCTTTGGGTTTCCTAAACCTAGCAGGGGGTAAGTGGCAGCAGTGATGACTGTTTTGATGATACACAGCTATTTCTCTGTAAAGAGTAGAGATGTTTTTTTTCAGCCTTTTCAGCACCTCTAGAAAGATTTCAAAATCTGTGGCCATCCAGAAGCTTAGAATTCAGATTATTTGTTTTAGAAATTCAGTTTTTAAGAGTGTTCAAGCTTCTTAGTTACAGTTTCTATTAATTTCTGTATGCTTGGGTAAGCGCATCATACAGCAAAGAGAAGAATTAAAATATGTGCATAGTTTTACTGCCCTACTCTCCTCCTCTTTGGTATTACTGTGTTCTGTTCCTTTGTAACCATTGCCCAGCCTGTTTCATGCCTGCTTCCAGCAGGTAGCTCAGTTGGATATAGCCACTTAGAATAGTAGCAGAAGGCTCAAAATGTAGTCACCCTGCTGGTTGGGTGGTTTTAGTAGCATCCTAGGAGGTAACTCAAACCTTGTTCAGGTAGACATGTGAGGGCCAAAGTTGCCAGGGCAGTTGATGGGAGGATAACCTGCAATACCTGAAACTTTTTTCTGCACAAGGCTATGGGATGCTACACAAACTAAGACGAGGTGCTAACTAGGGCCACTGTACTTGCCATTCTGTAACTCTAGTATAAAGCTGATGGTTGAACTAACATTTTTTGTTCCATTGCTGTTTTGGATTGAGTGTCCACATAGGATGGTGGTAGGATATGGGAGAGCTGAGCTGAAATTTCACCTGACTGACGCCACCTTGATACAGGCCATATTAAGGAAGGTCATCATGCACATGTGATTGAGGTGGACACACAGCAGTCATATCTCCAAAAGTCTTTCTCAGCTCCACTTGCAACTTACAGTGTGCTGTGAGCATCCACCTAAGTCTCTGCAGCTTCTCCTCAGATAGGGGAATAGATAGTTTGAGAACACTGCTCAAAGCAACCCCAAACCTAGAGTTGCCCTAAATGTATCTACCTGGGAAATTGAAGTGTCTGTAGGAGTATGAGCCCACCAGGCTGCATCATAGCTAAATATAGCTTTTGAAATGTAGACAAAGGAATTAGACCCCAGAGACTTGAAGACAGCACCTTCACCTAAGAGCATGGTGAATACAGGAGCCAGTCAACAAGAGGTGATTTTTTAAAATGTTGTTTCATTATTTAAGCAATCAACAATACAGAACAGCAGCCCTTGAAGGTCATCTGAATGCTATTTCTGGCTGAATTTCTTATTTGACAGTGATGACACCACCAGATGTTAGAAACCAAAATTTACCTCGTGATTCAGCACACCTTAGGATGTATCAGACTCCTGAATTCCAATCCATTATGTTTTAAAATAAAAGTTTCCTGTTCATAGAATCATAGAATCAACCAGGTTAGAAGAGACCTCCATGATCATTCAGTCCAACCTATCACCCAGCCTTAGCTGATCAACTAGACCATGGCACTAAGTGCCTCATCCAGTCTTTTCTTGAACACCTCCAGGGATGGTGACTCCACGTCCCTGGGCAACCCATTCCAATGCCAATCACTCTCTCTGTGAAGAACTTCCTCTAATATGCAGACTATATCTCCCCTGGCACAACTTGAGACTGTGTCTCCTTGTTCTGTTGCTGGTTTCCTGGGAAAAGAGACTGATCCCCACCTGGCTACAACCTCCTTGTAGTTGTAGACAGCAATGAGGTTTCCCCTGAGCCTCCTCTTTTCTAGGCTAAATATCCCCAGCTCCCTCAGCTTCTTCTCATAGACCTTCTGCTCCAGGCCCCTCACCAGCTTTGGTGCCCTTCTCTGGACACATCCCAGTATCTCAACATCTCTCTTGAATTGAGGGGCCCAGAACTGGACACAGCACACAAGGTGTGGCCTGACCACTGCTGAGTACAGGCGAAGAATAACCTCCCTTGTCCTGCTGGCCACATTATTCCTGATACAGGCCAGGATGCCACTGACTCTCCTGGCCACCCGGGCACACTGCTGGCTCATGTTTAGCTACTATTTACCAGTACCCCCAGGTCCCTTCCTGCCTGGCTGCTCTCCAGCCACTCTGTCCCCAGTCTGTAGGGCTATTTGGGATTGTTGTGGCCAAAGTGTAGAACCCTGCACTTAGCCTTGTAAAATCTCATCTCATTCATCTCTGCCCACCCATCCAGCTTCTCCAGGTCCCTCTGCAGAGCTCTCCTACCCTCCAACAGATTGGCACCTGCTCCTAACTTGATGTCATCTGCAAACTTACCGATGATGGACTCAATCCTCTGGTCCAGATCATCAATAAAGATATTGAACAGGACTGGGCCAAGCACTGATGCCTGGGGGACATCACTAGTGACTGGCTGTTGACTGGATGTTCTATCAGAAGCTTCATGACTGGCATTGCTTTGCAAGCTAGCAAGTAGAAAAGTTGGTGGATTGCTGCATCCATGATGAAAAGCATTGAAAAGGAAATGAGGCTAATTTTGATCCTTAGAGAAGACTTGAAAAATTTCAGTTTATTGATAAAGGCTCAAATCTCAGACAAGAGCAACCTTGGTTTTGTTGACACTCTGCTAGTTTAATCAGGAGAGAGTAGAGCTGTAACCATTCAGGAGCTGTAGGTGGCCATAAAATGTTTGTGAAGAAGAGGAAAGCAGATGTAGCAGTATTTTGTTGAGAGGGAATAAAATTTTCAAGGAAGGCTTACAGCATAGCATAAATTGCTTACTATCCACTTTCTCATCAGTCTCCAAGGGATAACTGCTTGATTTAATAAATTCTTTAAGTATTATTTCTTGCATGAAGTTGTTCATTTGGCTAATTATTTTGGAAGTTGCTGTGTTGTCTGAACAAGATGGAGATATGCAGCACAACACTCACTTGTAAGTATGTAGATTATAATAAAATCTTGTGGCTAAACATAACCTAGCCCTCAAGCAACATTTAGAAGTGTGCTTGTCAGAAATTCAGTGTCTTTCTAAAAGCTACTTCTCCATGTTCAGCCATCTTCTATAGCAAGCAGGGTTTGCAACACACAGTTGCTGACTGAGGGGTGTGTTTGTAGAGGCAGCTGGCAAGAGGTGAAAGAAAATCTGGTGTTTCAGTGTCAAATGCAAGCATTAACATTAGATGAAATCTTCTACTGTATAAGAAGATAAGGCTGAAAACCCAAACAGAGTGAAAAGCAAGGATTTGATCCAGTCAGATTTAAGGTGAGTCAGACAGACCACTGACTCACAGAGGGCACTGCTTGATAAGATGCCATTTGGTGTTCATTTTTTGATGTGATGCTTCCTTTACTCAGGGTTATGCCTAGGAGTAGTGATATTCACTTACACTAATCTTAGTTTCAATACAAGTTCCACATCTGAGATTCAGTATTTTGGTCACTGTCCTATTGTCCTCTCTATTTTAACTATCAGCTCATGAGGTCCACAAAATCTCTGTTATTCTCTGATACATAGTCTCCATTCCAGAGGTCTGCTGCTGAAATTTGTTTTACATTGACTGGACTGAGCTTACTACCTGTTGCCATCAGGGTTGGATATCATCTCCTTTATATATTCTGCATTATTAGAAATATGATACCTTTGCTAGAATCCATAACATACCACATTAATTCTCTGTTACCTAGCACAGATGAACTCTACTTGACTTCCATGCATGTGCTCTGAATCTTGACTGCATGGGTTTATCAAAATTGAACATAAATTTCTATATAAACAAAAGAGTTCTTCTTTATCTGCTCTTATTCCTTTAATTCCTTGTATTTTTTTTCTATATAAAACTTTATTTAAGGAACTCTTTAAGAATATATTCTTAGTTGCAGTGAAATTGAGACATTTATAAAGAGAAGACTACAAGCTCTGGTGCCTCCCATAGCGTAGAATTAGCCTAGTCTGTTTCTGGTTCCAGTTGAGTCAGTAGACCTGTGACACTGGACAGAGACCTGTTATGCAAAAAAATGCTTTTTGTAGTGCCCCTCTGTTCCCTCATTCATGCATGGCTTGGTTGAATAGAGATCTCAGGGAGTGGTAATCTGTATCTGTCAAGGGGAAGGAAGAACAGTTGTGGTAATCTAAATAATTCCTTACAATTTAAGTTAGAGAATTTACTTAATTTAATCTTCCTAATAGTAACACATAAATCCAATAACTGTAGCTTTAGAAAAAAACCAGACCATTAAGTAGTGCAGGCTATGTGAAATTGCAAGGTAGTTGCAACGCAGGTGGCAGAAGGTAAGGGTAAAAGTGTCATCAGTTCAGCGTGCCACTGATCTTAGAATCATAAAATTACTTTGGTTAGAAAAGATGTCTAAGATTGTTGAGTGCAAACATCAACTTAACACCACCATGGCCACTAAACCATGTCCCAGAGTGCCATGTTCACACATTTTTTGAACATCTCTACNCTTACTACAACCTGCTTTCAGATAGTTGTAGAGAGCAATGAAATCTGACTTCCCTCACTTAGCCTCCTCTTCCCCAGACTAAACTATCCCAGTTCCTCAGGTGCTCCTCATAGGACTTGTTCTCTAGACAATTCACTAGCTTCATCACCCCTTTCCAGACACCCTTCATCACCTCCATGTCCATCTTGAGTAAGGGGCCCAAAACTCAACCCAATATTCAAAGTGCAGCCTCACCAATGCCAAGCACAGGGGCAACAATCACTTCCTTGGTCCTGCTGACTACCCTATTGCTGATAAAGGCCAGGATGCAATTGGACTTCTTGAACACCTGGACACACTGCTGGCTCATGTTTAGCTGGCTGTCAACCTACACTTGCAGATCCTTTCCCCGTGGACAGCTTTCCAGGCACTCTACCCCAAGCCTGTATCATTGCCTGAGGTTGTTGTGACCTGACACTTGGCCTTATTAAACCTCATACAAATGACCTTAGCCCAATGATCCAGCCTATCCAGATCCCTCTGCAAAACTTTCCTACCTTCAAGCAAACCAATGCTCCAACCCATGATGGATACAAACATAGACTAAAAACATGCAATGGAAGTTTGATTTTCTCCTGCCTGATCATTTTCTTTTGTCCATGTCCCACATAAGATGCATATAAAAGCTAACTGCTTCTTCTGGCTGATCTGACAACATTGATTTTGTTGGTGCTACTGCTCTGTTTTATTCTTCCTTCTTGTCCCCTGCTTCTTGCTTCTGGAAACAACATATGCAAAACTCACTTGCTCTACTCTTAAAATGGAATGCTACATGCAAACCTTTTTTTCAATCAACACTGATGAATATTCTAGACTGTTCAAAAGCACAAAATCAATCTTTCTGATGTTAAAGTTATAACTTGTGTAATGACATTTTATAAGATAAATATTTTGGTTTCTTTAGAAAGCATTCTGTTGTTTAAAAACTGACCACCTGAAAAAAAATTCTATCTGGATATGCACTTGTTTTCTTTGGTGGAGCAGGGTTCTAGATTCAGAGAACATCTGTGTAATGCAGTAAGACATCCAGGAAAGCGTGCCATGCTTGTCTTGGAGTGGCACATATACAGTATTTCTTTATAATTCTCTTTAATTTCCAACCATTTCATTCTAGAGACTCCCCAAGTTGGGTGCAATTTCCAGGTAGAGGTGAGAACAGTAAGAATATTTTTACTAGACTTTAACTCACTAGAGAGAGAGAGAGAAAGGAAGAGAGAGACTAGGAAGAGACAGGGGAAATAGCTGAAGCAAATTTATCTTTGAATTGGAGATGACGTACAAGAGAAATGTTTTGGTTTTTTTTACCTGGCCAAGCTTTGCCTACCAATATCTTCACAGTATTCATCACAGCTAAAAGGTTCTGTGGGAAAACTTTTGTTCTTTGTTGAGAAATACTAACAAGGACATTTTGTCCCTCTTCAGAGAGTTTGCTTGCTGCAGACAGGGAAGATTGTTAACAGAGAGTTTTAACCTTTGAAAGGAAGCAAGCACCTCTTGTTCACAAGATACTTACTTTGTCTTTCTGTTAAGGAGCCATAAGAATGAGATCAGCAGCTGCTGACATTTCCAGTGGCAGAAGAAGCCGACAGCTTGTAAATACCCTGACAAGAGGGCAAAGAACCTGTTTGTGCTCTTAGACAGGATCTAGGCTAAGAAGAACAACCTTGTGGGCAGATTCAGTGGTAAGAGAGAAGTGTGGTTTCATGAAGCACTTGTATGGTTGCACAGCAGGACTACCAGTAATTGGACATATTTGTTTTCTTGTCACAGGTCATGCTGTTTCCCCCTTCCTGGGCAAGTGTCCTGATCTGAGTTAGAATCATAGAATCATAGAATCAGTTAGGGTTGGAGGGGACCACAAGGATCACCTAGTTCCAATCCCTCTGCCATGGGCAGGGACACCCTACCCTAAATCAGGCTGGCTAGAGCCTCATCCAGCCTAGCCTTAAACACTTCTGGGGATGGGACCTCAACCACCTCCCTGGGCAACCCATTCCAGGGTCTCACCACTCTCATGGTGAAGAACTTCCTCCTCACATCCAGTCTGAATCTACCCATCTCAAGTTAGAAAAGAAGAAATTCTGTTAGTGATTTTGCTTTTCAGCTGTCTCTTCTAATTAACTGCATATGTGGACATTAAAAATGTGTTTTTGAAGACAGTATTTGCTTCTAGAAGTGATATTACATGATGTTTAGAGTTACCACCAAGAATTGGTACCAAGAAAAGCTCTCAATTATACTTGCTCTTGTAGAAACCCAGATCACTGCTAAATCCTGTGTGCCATGTTGG
>WBNM01036857.1:92427-129496 GCA_013399055.1 Ramphastos sulfuratus | reverse complement strand
TGTTGCCCTATTAACTCTTCTGCTTGAANATCTGCACATTTCCCAACTAATCATTCTGATTCTAATACCTCTTGCTGACCTTTCCAGATCAGCTTGCACGTAAGGGAGATTCTGGGGTAAGGGAGGGGGTGGAAAGAAGGTGAAAGAGTGGTTGGGAGCCTCTCCTGGGCACTCTGGCTGCTGGGAGGGGTCTTGTATTTCTGTATTACTTTCAGCTTGTATATTACAGTATATGGTTGTAAATATCTTGGTTGTATGGTTGTAATATGTTGTATATATATATGTTGTGTATATATATATGTTGTGTATATATATGCTTGCAAATTATGCCAGCTGTAAGTATAAAGCTTCATTTCTTAAATTACAGGTGGCTGAGTTAGTCTGGTTAATCTAGTGTGTGTGTGTGTGGGGAACTCCAAAACCATTACATCCCCAGAGAGCTGATGCATCTCCCCAGTGAGGTGGAGATTCAAGCCTGGCCATCACAAAGCCCTGTGTGGACATTAGCATGGCACTGGGATGGGCTCACTAGCCTGGCTCCTGAGTGCAGTTGCCAGGGTAGCTTGGCTGGTTCTGGGACAGCTTCAGCAGAGCTAGCACACAGGGCACTGCCTGCCTAGAGTTACATGCTCAGAAAGCTCTGATTCCTCAACAGTTCCAAGGTTCCTAGTGGTGAGGCACTGCATCCTCCAGACCACACTGCAGCCACCAGCTGGTAAAATTTGCTGGCTGCTGTACAGACTGATATGAATTTGGCAGTTCCCAGCATGACCATAGAGGAATGAGCTACCTCTTGATTTTGCTTGCAGATGTTGGACTGAAGATGCTCAACGCTACCTGCATCAAGGACCTCTGCATGGATCCTCTGGCATTGTCACTAACTATTGCATGGGGACAACTGTGTTCATCTGCCTGTCTTGGAATGTTTCCCCTGGGTTTTGCACACTTCCTTTTGCTTATCAGCCAAGTGTCTGAATGGAGCTTGTACATGCACTGCTTTGGGTAACATGGCCACACAGACAAGGCTGGGTGATTTCCTGCTAAAAAACACTGGCTGGGGCACCTTCAAGGCAGTGGAGAAGAGAAGGCTCTAGGGAGACCTAATAATGACCTTCCAGTACCTGAAGGGGGCCTGCAAGGAGGAGAGAGAGAGAGAGAGAGAGACTGTTTACATAGAATGAGGGCCAATGGCTTTAAACTAAAAAACAGATCTAGATTGGATGTTAGGGACAGGTTCTTCACCATGAGGGTGGTAGAACAGTGGAACAGGTCACCCAGGGAGGTGGCTGAGGCCCCCTTCCTGGAGGTATTCAAGGTGACGCTTGACAGGGCTCTGGGCAACATGATCTAGTTGAAGATCCTCCTGCTTACTACAGAGAGGGTTGGACTAGATCACCTCTGGAGGTCCCTTCCAACCCCTAACATTCTGAGATTCTGTGTGAAAGGTACATAACAGCTGAGAGAAGTAGCAAATGCAGCACTTCAGTATTACTTCTCACTTTCAGTGGTAAAAGAGATTTTCTGGAAGGCATTTGGTCTCTTTTGCTGATGTGAAACTTCCACTATTTCATTTGAGGGGCAGGAAAAAAATAATCACCAAAACAACAACCCTTGCAAATGTCTGTGTGAAGTTGTAGCCAGAGATGCAGACCTCATTTGCACTTTGCAGTTTCCACGGCAGCCTGGACAAGCATCTGATCTGTGCAGGTGACCAAGCTGTGAGCAGCATCCTACCTCACTTCAACCTGCATGGGCTCTCTTTCCAGCTTGAAGGCTAACAAAAGCTCTCATTCTGTATATGCACGACTCACTGATTGGTTTAGTGTTCCTCATTATGTTACATGTAAGCACTTTTAGTTTACTCTTTCTTCAGTTCTATGCAATCACTTCGTTCATTCCCCCTATGTGCTCCATTATACCTTAAATCCTTGCAGGCTCCTGCTCTCCTTGCTCTCCAGGGAGCTTGAATTGCCCCAGGTACGGCTCAGCTAAGTAAGGAAACTGCACACCTGCTGCTTGGTGCTTCTTGCCAATGTTCACTTCCTCTCATCGGCCCCATCTAGCACAGGGCTCGAAACCTCTCTTGAAGTGTTTTAGTTTAGAAATGCAGGGAGGTAAATGACTGAACTGGGTCAAAGAAGAGACAAATAAAGGTGTGCGTTCCTAGCCCAGTTAAGGTGGAAGGTCAATCCCCTGACATCACCCATCACTGACCCACAGGTTCTGGAGAAGTTTTTTTGTGCAGCATTTGATATCATGAGACACCTAGAACCTTTTTTTCCCATAACTTTGCACTGACCGTTAACTGATGCACACATTCCTGCATGCAGGATCATCATTATCTGTCTGTTAATCAGCTGGAAGGCAGCCTTGCCATCGTTAAGGAAACTTTAACAAAGGCTGTTCTGTTGAAAATGAACATCTTGATGCAACCTAGTTTATTTCACAGTTGTTATCCTGTTGACCTAAAATGACAAGACACTTGGAGAGGTGCCCAGTTTCAGAAGCAAACACAAAACTGCCTTTCCCTGTCTGCAGAAGAGGCTTAGCAGCAGAAGGCACTCCTAGCCCAAATGCTGTGCCTGGCAGCTCCAGCCCCTGAAAGCTCACTGGGGTTTTTCTGAGGGTCTGTCCATATCTTGTGGCTTTTATTTATTTTTAACAGTTCTAGGCTCTGCTTTGCACATCCTCTCAGGAGTTTTTTCAATACTGTTTTATCTGGGAGACTGTTGTGTGTTGCACTGGTGTGACAATCTGGACATTCCAGTAGTGACGCATGTTTGGGGGTAAGAGCAGATGCTTAGATGCAGGTAGGGGAAGTGTCCCATCCTAGGATTCCTTGGGATTTAAGACTCATGTGGTGGCACAGTTCCAGCTGAAGCACCATCTGAGCACCTGCTCTCAGCTGGACAACACCTTTCAGTGATCATGGTGTGTCTTGTACAGAGGGTCTGCCATGAAGGGTAGTGCCTGGGAAGTACAGAGCCAAACAAGGTGCAGAGTGCAAGGACAAGGTTCTAGGGTGTCCAGGGTCACAGGCTGCAGCAAGAAGTCCACCTGAATATAGGAAAAAAAAAAAATTGGTGAGCAAAAAAAATGAACAGGAGCTCAGAGATGATTTTCAAAACTTACCTGGTCAAGGCTCTGAGCAGCCTCATCAGATTTTGAAGCCAGTTGTGCATTGAGGTTGAACTAAAGCCATGCACATTCCCCTCCTGAGTGAAGTTATTCCATAAGAGATGACAAAGGGATGTGCCACGTGTTTCAGCTCAAATTCTGCATCAGCTTGCCAGCTGCTTTCACTCAGAGATGAGATGGGCTTGTCTTCCAGCAGAAGCTCCCATGAGATTAGGTACTTGCTTTTATAATAGATTGAAGTGTCTTCTTATTATCTTAAGTAGAAAATAACAAACCCAGTGCCTAGTCTTCCCAGCTTTATTGGAACTGCTCTGCCCACTACTTGTCAAGCTGTACGTATTGAAGAGAAAGAGCTGATGTCAGTCTAGCAGGACAGACAAAACCCATCCATGCTTTTGGAGTAGAAGCAACAGCTTTTAGACCCAACAGAGAGTTGGGAGGGTAATTTGAGATCCACCACTACAAAAAGCCCCTTTAGAGCATGAGATGTGATGCTGCTGCAGTGCCAGCATTACATCAGTAACCCATTCCCTGGATCCGGTTTAATTTCCCTTCCTCCTCAGTCTCTGTGGTCACATTGGGGTGGCTGCACAGCCAAGCCACAGCTGAGTGGCCAAATTGCAGCTTGGATGTCAGCAGAACTTGCCCTCCTGAGGTCAGAGGACCAAAGGGCATCTGTGAAACCAGGTCTACAAACCCATCCTTCTCCAAATCTGCCATGTAGCTGGAAAGTTAGATGAACCTGCTTGAAGAAAAGGACTTCTCAAACATTTCCCCCGTGCTCATTCAATGCTTCTCAAAACATTTTACAGATTCATTCCTGCCATTTGNGAGATTCTGTGTGATTCTGTGATGTTTGGGGTTCGTAGCTGTCTTTGAAACTTTCCATAATCCTCATGTGATTCATTCCATCTTCCAGATGAATGCGTCTCTCAAAAATCAAGTTAAGAAGAAAGGGAAGTCTAACGTTAAAGAAAATACTTTGGTGTGTGGGACCCTGCCTTAGGGAACACTGCACTGATTTTGCTCCTGTTGCCCTTCCCAGGAGCCTGTTGCAGCCTTTCTGTGCTCTGTCAGCTAGAGATGTTCCTTTCATTTCCAGCACCAAGAAAATAATATCCCTTATCTTGTCTCCTTGTAGTTACTTTGGGTCCTAGCAGAGCTCACCATCACCCAACTGCTGTCACGGAGCTTCAGCAAACCTTGCAAGAACAAATAAATTTGCATGACTGTGGGAGCTCTAGGAAGGCAGCAGGAACCACATAGTTTGTGTAGCTGAAACCTGAACCCAGGAACCTCGGGAACTACACTGCTGTGACCCTGACAACAGGTACCAGATCTCGCTTTAGTGAAGCTACTCATAGTTGGGAACACAGCTCCCTCTTAACAGCAGCCAAACTGCCATCAGTCCAACGTAGTATCTCTTGAGTGCAGTGCAGGTTATGATTAATTCATGTTGCTCAGTTTGGCACTTGCCAGACAGCTTAATATGGTCCAAATTCATTACTGAAGACAAGAGCAAAGACCTATGTGGATGGAATAAAGCATGGAATCACTGGGATGGAGAGCTTAGAAGCTGTGCTCTGAAATGTTGAGCAATAAAGGCATCTCTGTTGCATTAAAGGTGATGTGTTAATGTGAATGATTTGAACTTTCAGCTTCTGCAGCTTTGTATTGAATAACATACTGAGAGAAGGGCAGGAGAAAACCATCCTCCAGTTTTGGAAAGCTGTGACCTGTGTCAGGTCAGCACATTCTGTGCCACTTCCTCTCTATATTTGCTTTTGTCCAATAATAAATGCTTATTTAGCTATCCAAAAGCTTGATTAGCAAAAGGTGTTCAGGGGGGGAAAAAAAAAAAAAGTAACCCAAATTTAGAGGAAACTGGAAACCGACTTTTAGAGCCTTCCTTACCCTGAAGCTGGCTGTTACCACAGGGATTATTTGCAAGCCCTATAGTTGTATCACTTGTGTGAATTGCAGAGAGATTAGGAGGAGCTGGGACTGTGACAGATCATCTGTGTGAGCTGCCCCTTGGGGGAACAAGCCCCTGTGACTAATCCCCATCTGTATGGTCATATGGAGGACCTTTGTGGTGGGGGTCATCCATCCAGTGCACGACTCACCTCTCAGTAAAAGGGTACAACAGCCTTCTAGGCAGAAGGCTCATCAGCTGTCTGCATGTGTCAGCCCACAGGAGAGGTGTGCGAGGTGCACGAGGGATGCAGGATCATAAATACAGACAGCTCAGTGGCTTTTATTGAGGAGAAGGTTGAGCAGCTGAGGGAGAAGCAAAGGCTGTCAGATTAAGGACAAAGTCTATGCAAACCTGCTTTGGGGATGATGAAGCATCATTTTAAAGGAGCAGTACTAAGGACAGATAGTTCCTGAGTTTCAGAAAACAGGAATAGAAAATTCTGGATAGAACAGGGCTAACCCTCTGGAAATCAATTCAATTTTTGCAGTTTCTGTAATGTTTTTGCTTTTAAAAATAAAATCAAGATGGTATTTCTTTTGTTTCTTTCTTCCTCCTGAGATCTGGCATCCCACTGTCTCTCTCTCCCAGGTCCCATTCCAGTTGTCCAGGGGCACAGAACTCCCCAAACCCTGTTGGAAAGGGGGAAGAGGAGATGGGCTCAGTTCACCTCTCAGCCCTGTATCCCTCTGCCACTGACACAGCGACCATGGGATGTCAGGAGGGAATCCGAAGGCCTCACTTTTTGAGTGTATCAACACTACCTTCATCCACTACTCGTATGCTCCTGAAGTACGTGCTTATTTATGAACAGTTGAAGTGAGTGATTAGCCGTGTTGAGCACAGCCCAGAGAAGCTCAATGACCCTTAAACTCCCAATCCTCTTCCTTCTGTCTCCTCCCCTCTGCCCAGAGGGCATCATCTGATGCTGTTTCTTTACCGCTGGAAAACAAAGGGCCTGCAGCTGTAAGTCCTCTCGACCTCTCCTGTAGGCTGCCTCCAACTCCTTCGTGGCAGAGTGCCATCAGAGTTCAAAGGCCTCTCAAGATGCTCTTTGGCCAGAAGTCTGTCGCCTGCGCGGCCCTGCTCGGCATGTGCCCTCTCCGGCAGCCGAATCGATGGCACCCCCCTTACTGCCGCTCCCCGACGGACACCGGGCACCGAGCGCTGGCTGTGCCAGCCGCTGAGCAGTTGGCTCGTTCGAGGCTCGAGCTGGCCACGTTCTTATCTCCCAGCCCGCGCGACACTGGACGGCATTGGGATCAGATGGCATTGGGAAATAGGAGCAGGGCCAGGGGCACGAGAAAGCGCCGGGAGACCCGAGCGGTTTGACAAGCCGCTCCGGCGGCAGCGGGGGATGTACAGCTCCCGCTTTTAAAAGAAAAAAATGAAAAGTAAAGTTAAGCATAAATAAACGTCTTGGGAGCCTTCCCGTCCCGCAGACCTCCTGCTTGAGACCCACTAGAGAAGGGGAGGAGGGAAACCCCCGGCCCACCTCCCCGGAGGGAGAGAGAGGGCCGGCGAGCGGCAGCCCCGCCCCGGCGCCCGGCGCTTTCTGTCCCCTCTCCCGCGCCGTACGGCCGGGTGCGTCGTCTCCATCCGCTGGCAACTTTATAGCGCGGGGCGCGGGCGGCCGGCCCCGCCGCGGCTCTGCCCTCATCCGGGCGGCTGGGGCAGAAGCCGAACCCTGTGGGCCCTGGGCCGGTGAACCGACGCCGCCATGGCCGGGATTGGCATCGACCACTCCAAGCTGCCCGGAGTCAAAGAAGGTAGGAGTCATCCCCGGGGGGCAGCAGACTGCCGGGGAAGGGCAGGAGGAGCTGGACAGGACGAGGCTGTTTCGAAGGGAATTGTGAGAAAGGGGGCAAACTCCTTTTTTTTTTTTTTTTTTTTTTAATTATTATTGTTACTGTTTTAAATTTCCCATCCGCGAGGGTGGTTCACGGCGCCCCCCGTGCAGCCGGGTCAGCGCAGCAGAGGGGGCTTCATGCTCCGGCCGTTGCACGGCTGCTCGGGGTGGGCGGGCGAGCTGCGTGGGGCCCTTCGGGGTGTGCTGGAGCTGTCCCGCTCCCCTGTGCGTGGCCTTCGGCGACTGTGCGGGTCAGAGGAGGGGAGGAGTGGATGTGGGCCAGCGGAAAAGAAGCCGTATTAGCTTGACGACGAGCTGCAGGCGCCCTCGGATCCCGGGTTCCCTCGCCAGGGCGTGCAGGGCATGCCGGGCATGCCGCTGCTCCCCGGGAGCAGGCGAGGAACGGCGCAGGGGGAGGGGGCCAGCTCTTTGTCTGCGCCGGGGCCGAGGCTGCCGCCGGCGCTTCTGCTCCACTCGCTACTGCCGAGCCCGGGCAGTGGGGCTGGGGCAGGGCTGTGAACACGGCCGGGTGCACTCCCACGGGAGACGAGCCTTGCTCTGAGATGGTCGAGAGACCCTTCAGGGCATCAGGAGATATCTGCGGGTATCTTCCTTGCAGTTACGGCTTGGCTGGCTTTGGAGGTTCTGCTCGGGGTATTGAAAAATGGGAGCGGAGCTGCGATATCCCGTCAGTTTTGGTGGTTCGAGGGGGACTGGTGATGTTGAGGTCCCGGTTAAGACTATTTGAGTCTGGGGCGGGGTTGATTTTTTTTTTTTTCCCCCCCGCTTTTCATTGAGCTTTGGAAGCCAAACAGCCTCCTCCCCCCGCAGAACCGCCGTGCACCCCAGCGGCGCAGGGGAAGGGTGGGCTGTGAGCGGCTCCGCTTGCTCTCTGAGGGTCCAGCTGCAGCCGTGCTGGTTCAGCCTGTGCTGAGTACATGGATTCGCCCTCAGTGAGGCCAAGTTGGTCCCTGCTTCACACGGATGCCTTTAAGCTTAACCAAAGGTGCCCTGGAACTGGTTTGGGTTTACAAAGCTGTGTACGAGCTGGAGTCTGTTGTTTCTGACAGTGATACTGATTTGTAGAAGCTCCGTCAAAATCAAGTTGTATTAGACTTATACCGTAGTAAAGGAAAGCACTGCATGCCTGTCTATATACAACCAAAATTGCATAAACCTGTTTGCCTTGCTATTTGCCATGTTTCCATCCTTTAAAAAGTTTCAGTTCTTACAGAAGAGGGAATCTGACTTTGATTCAGCTGGTCAGGACTGGAAGACAGGGAGCTGGAGGTTCCTTTTAACCTCTTGCCATCCTTTAGTGCTTCATGCCTTACTGCTACAGGAAGAAAAGTAACATCCACAGGCTGAAGTTTTAGGGGTTAACATTGGCTCTATTAAGTAATTAGCAGAATTATTATTGGTTCTTTTAATATGACCAGGATCTCAGTCCTTAGAGTCTGTCCATATGTGGTTGCTCAAGAAAATTAATCCCGTTAACCTTTCCAGTGGGTTGTTTAAAGTGAATTAAATTTGTGTAGATGCTCTTACTCAGAATTTAAGTAGCCTTGATTTGATTTAACTTGATTAATTTTTTAAGTGAACTAACTGGACCATGTTAAGATCACTTATGTGCTGAATAAAAATATCTTTAGGGGATAGCAATGTTGAGCTCAACTAGTCCTTGGTAAATTTGCAGCTATGGTTAGCATGGATTAAGTCTCAAGAGTGTCCCTGGTGTGATGATCAGTTGTTACCTGATAGCAGTTGAATTAAAGTAGTGTCCCAGAGCAACTTGCTTGCAAAGCAGATGAGGCCACAGCCATGTTCTGCAAAGCCTCAGAGGTGTTTCATGCTTTTCGTAATGTAATTGATTTTGTTGTGGGAAGTGGTGAGGCTGAGCTGGGCTTTGGATTAGATCTTCCTTTTCATGCCCGATGTTAATGCCAACTGAAGAAAGGCAGGCATCACCTTCCATGCCTAAGGAAATATTTATTGTTCCTGCTACAGAAATCACTGTTGATCCTTCTGGAAAAAGATTACCTTTCTTCATTTCGGGTAAAGGTCGGCTGAGTCACTCATTAACGATGTTTTGATTTGAGTACTTCATCAGCCCTCCTTTGGGAGGAAAAGGGAGGTGTGTCCAGGTTTTCCCTGCCTCTAGGTAGTTGGGAATCCTTCCAGACCGTGTCATCCTCTCTGGTGTTGTCTCAACTCCTCTACAAGTGAGGTCACATCTATGGAGTGATGGCAGTGAAAATGTGGTAACTGTAGCCAGATGCTACAGGAAGTCTTGCTTCTGATGTTTGCTTCTGTTCTTATCTTGAAAAGCTGAAGGCCTGACACAGATGGCATTTAGCCAGTGAAAACTACTTCAGCTGGTCCAGTTTATTTTGTGGGCAAGGGTTTGCTGGTGTAAAATACACCCTCAAAACACTCTCCTTCTGGTATAAACTAGAGCTTGATGTTACAGAGTCATTTCTCCATGGGCAGTAAAGCAGATGTTCTGACCACTGTGGTCACTAAAGCTCTGGTAAGTTATTTGCTGAGGGTTTTGGTGTTAGTTGCAGTCTGTAGGCTGAATTTCTTTGCTTGTATTTGCCTCTCAAGTGCTTGTGACATTTTCTCATTTTATAAAGCAGCTTTGCTGCTGTGTGCTTTTTTGACCCGCCCCAGGGGATTGCTCAGATCTCCGTGTAGATCTTTTTTTTTTTACCGGAGGTCTCATTTGTGAGCCTTTGGGGGACAAACACATCTTGCAAATACTACTTTAATTAGTTCTTTTGCAAAGCAAATAAAAGACACTGGTTCTGCTTGGTTTCTGTTTGTCTCTCATCTCTTGCAACCCGATGCATTGCTAGCAGCTAAATTTGGGAAGGGCTTCACACCTTTTACTTGGCAGCGTGCTTTAGATGAGCTCTTCATTGTGTCTCCCCATACCATCTCAAAGCGCTGTGTATTGCATCTTGCACTTTAGAGGCATCCTTGCTTGCATGCAGCCAGGACGGCACAGGAGGGCATTCCTGAGGTGTTTTGGAGCTGCATAGACCTCTTCCCACTCTGGAGGATGTACCTGTGGTCCCATCTGCTCTTGCTGCCTTTGCCAAAGGGCTGAGATCTGTGGCAACAGCTTTGTGAAAGGGATGCCTCTGCTAAAACTGAGGTGCAGTCCTGAGTCTATGCAGCCTGAGTGCCGTCAGTTGTTTTACTTGCTGCCACTAACCTAGGTGCGGAGCTCCTTGCCAGGAGCTCCTGGTCTTCCTGCCAGTTTGAATCCCCTGGGAAGAGAGAAAAGGAAGAGATTGGAAGGAAAGAGGCACCCTGAGCTCTGCCCCAGCAGTGTACAGCTCTTTGGAACGGTGGGAATTTGCAGTGGCTTAATGGTTTTTGTTTAAGTTTCCGTTTAGTAGTACTAGAAGGAAATGTAACAACAGTAGATGCGTGCTAGTCATTAGATCCGACTCTGCATGCTGCTGTCTTTTGAGCTCCAGCCTTGACAAGGCTGATGGTGCCAGCCACTCTGAGATGTGGCAACACTACTTGTACTAAGGTTTCAACTCTGCATCTGAATTGAACTTCCTGAGCTATACATTCACATGCTGCTAGTTGTAGTCTGCTGCCAGAGAGGCCAATTTCCCAAACGTGATAGTAAAAACTATGCCTCAGACTGCAGCCGAGGGAAATAGAAGGGGCTCCAGTCTTCATTTTCTACCTTGGCAAGGTGTTCTCTGGTGCAGGCAGCCTGGCTGGCTCTCTTCTGCATTGACATAAGTTGAATGAAAGTTTGCTGGAGGCATCAGTTTTCCTCTTCCTCTCAGCCACAGCACCTTTCCTCTGACCTGTGCAGCTAAATGTCACCTTCACTGAGACTGCTGCAATAAAAACCTCCTGGCTGCTGACTTTTCAAGTGACTTTTCAAGGGGGTCAGCTCTGAGGTGCAGTGTGGAACAGACTGGTGTTACTGGCAGCTGATTTTTTTTTTTTTTTTTTTTTGGTGCCTATGTGCTCAGCAGCAGGACAGTAGACAAGAGAAATGATGTCTGTCAAAGGTGGAAGTGGATTCAGAAAGTGTTGCTGGCTGGCATGGTGTTTGCTGAGGAGGGATTGGCCCTTGAGATTTTTTCAGGGGTCTGATGTTGAGGGATGAGGTGTCAGCTGTGCTTGTGTGAAGGAAGGGTTGGCCTTTAACTGGATTAGTGTAATCAGGGCAACAATTTTGAGAGCAGCTGAGGGTCAGCCAAGTCACAGCCAAGCCACCTGCCCCATGCACTTCTGTTCCAGCTGAGATTTTTCCTTGCAGCATTATGTTCAGTCTTGTGGTTTTCTACTTTGTGACTTCTTGGACCAGGCCTTTGAAACACTCGGGCAAGCTGGGTGGCTTGAAAGCAATGTGGAGGTAGAGAATGATGGGACATAGGCTTTCTTTATAGGTCGCTAGTTCATGTCCAGCTCTCCTGAGTAACAGAAGGTCTATTTTTCCAGCATGCATGAATTCAGTAGCTGAGGCTGTGGTGTTCATTTCTCATTAAAGCTGGGCGAAAATTTTATTATGCATTCAGTTGTTCTGAGCCTGCAAGAGCTGACAAAGGAAATGGGCTGGATTAGCACATTTCATCCTCTTGGCTCCAAAATGCAACTAAGCAAGCAGGTCTGCCTCCTCCTATCTTTAAATCCTTGGCACTTGTCGTCTGAGTTGCTGTGAAGATTGTACTGAGGCAAAAGGATTGCCCAAAAAGCAGTCATTGGCAGAGCAGAGCTTCCAGACTCATGCTGATGCCTTCTGCAGTGATGTTTCCTTAGTCCAAACACTCGTCAGCAACAGGAACAAGAAGGGGCACAGTCTGCTTTGCCTTGAATCTGGGAATGTAGGGAAGCTGGGTGGGACTTGCCCTCATTTGTGATGTTGGGACGTTGGCCATCACTCGTTGCTGCTGGCTGAGTAATGATCCCAGCTGTGTGGTGTGTCAGTGTTGAGTTTGCTGTGGCCTCTGTTTAATCTTTAATTTCCTGTGGCCGTGAGCAGTGTCAAAAGGTGTGCACATACCAGGGAAGAGGCAGGGATGGCTGCTGCCAAGGAGCAGGGGAGGCCAGTTGTGCTTACTCTGGCCACAAGGAAAACCCTGCTTGGAAAAGCAATGGGATTTGCCTTGAGACTGTGTTAAACTTCTTGTTGTTGGAATAAGCTGTTGTGGTTGGTTGTTTTTTTTTTTTGCTTGGTGGGGTTTTTGGGGGTGTTTTGGGGGTGTTTTTTGGGTTTTGGGTTTTTTTTTTTTGGCTCAAAGATGTGTAGATCACATGAAGGTGGTGATTTATAGCACCAAGTGACATGTTCCCTCCCTGCTTCCTCAGCCCCTTCCCAGTGTCCCCATCTGGCTGGCTTCCTACTTGCTTGCTGCTGCTCCTCCTAGTAGCGCTGGTTTGCAGGCTGAAGGACTGAGGAAGGAGTCTGACTGTTGGTAAAGCTGCCTTAAACCTCCCACAACTTAGGTGCAGTTTCTGGTGTGCCACTTGCTGCTGGCTTGTCCTTTTGCCTTTCTCCCCAAAGGTGATAAGGATATTTGCTGTTGTGCTGCTGCTGGTGGCTTGCATTGCAGAGAGCAAAAGGCATTTGCTGGGAATTTCCACTGGGAAAGCAGGGCTGCCATCTGTCTGCCTGGAGCCTGCTGTGTCAGGGCATGCACTGTTCACCTTGCAGTGCTGGCTTTTCCACAGGGGACACAATGGGACCTGGTGGTAGTCCCTTCACTCCTTGTTTATACTTCCTTTTAAAAAGTAGGAATTGGAGCCTTTCCATTATTTTCTTTCTCGGTGCATGGGAAAACTCCCGAGGGAGGTGGTGGATTCATTAGACAGTTCCAAGGCCCATCTTGACAGGGTGCTGGGCCAACTTGTTTAAACTATATTCTTACCCTGAAAAGGTTGGACTGAAAGATCATTGAGGTCACTTCCAACCTAGTATTCTATGAAGCTATATTGCAGAGTGCATGCTGTGTGGCCTGGACACTGTATGGCAGCTGGGAGAGAACTTTTGCAGGGCTGAAGGGCAGCTGGGTGCAGCATTACAGGGTATGAGATATGCAAGGTGAGGTTGTTGTGAACCTTCCATTAAGTAAAGGAGGTTGGTTAAGCCTGAGTGCCCATAAAGTCTATCCTGTAACCTTGGGCACCTTGTAAATTAAGCTTGACAGAGGTGTTAGCTTCCCCTGGGGGAAAGGTGTGGATGAAAATCTGCTGGGAAGCCTGGCAGAGCCCTTCTGCCCCAGCACAAGGATTTTGCTCAACTGATTTTAATTGCACACGGTGCCATCACCACAGCCAAAGAAAACTAGTGAGAGTGTTTTGACTCAGGCCTGGTTTGGTAGGAGTTTGGTCCATGCAGTTTTGACAGCTCTGCCTTCAGTAAGTGCTGTTCAGGACAGAAAGTTAAAGTGGCTTTAGTCGCTCTTCATCACTTCTCTTTTTCAGAGAGCTGTAGAAAAACCGCGTGCAGGAGAACGTTGAGTTCTTGTGTGCATAGCTGCTTCTCTTCCCAGCCTTTCTGCTGAACCAGGACTTGGTGGCTGGAGGAACAGGGATTGAAAAGAAGGATGGGGGCTCAGTATGTGGTGTTTGGTAGGTGTTGACAAAAAGGAAGAGGACATAAATGAGCAAGTGCTTGAAGGCACTGCGGGACAGGTGTACCTTAAGGGCTGACATGAGAGGTGATAGGACAGCAGGGAGGAAGCATGTTTATGCAAAAAGGATTATTTCCTGGCAGCAAGATCAGTTGTGTGGGGTGGTTCGTGGGTTGTTTTTTTTCCTTTATGCAGAAAGCTCTCCAAAAGGCAGTGCAAAGCCCTTCACAGCCAGACAGGACAAGAAGCTGAAGCATGCCCCAGCAGGGAATGTTCCTCACACATGTAACTGTTGCTACCAACCCAGCATATGGACTGGGGAAGTGCTGACCTAGCTCAAGACAGCCTTCCCTGGCATGGATGGAAAGCTTCTCCTGCCAGCACAGCAGAAAGCACCTGACCTTACCCTGTATGTCTGTTACTGATATTGTAAACATTACCTAGGGGATCCTGGGGGGAAGAGATGATTTTTCTTTCTTTCTCCCTCAGTTCTGAAATCTATTATTGGGGTTCTGGTGGGATGGACATCCTAGTGTCTCCTGGAGCCTTTGACAGTGTTCTTATGGGCTGGGGTGAAGTAGTGGAGGACAGCAGGGAACGAGATGGAATTTTTCCAAGCTGCCAGGGTGTGGCTGTGTTTGTGGCACGCAGAGAGTGATGCTGTTCAGGGCTGTGCTTTCCTGCAGGCAGTTTGGTTGGCGCCAGGTTTCCAGAGGAAGTTGATGCTAGAAAAAGGCCAGGCTCTTCTGACTTGATTTGCAGTGCTGGAGGGACTGAGTCCTTGGTTAGGGCTGCACAACACTGCCTGCATTCCTCAGATCCGTGATAAAAAGTGGACGAGGCCTCCAGGTCTGATTCCAGTGCGAAGTTGCCTGGTACTCCAGGTGGTCAGCATTGCTCTGACCATGTGACAGGTGAGCTTTTGAAGAAGCTGTGAGTATATGACATCTTCTAAAGGTGACTTGGCTCCCAAAGGAAACATTTTTACATCTGACTGACTTGCAGCTCGTTTTTTGCTCTCAGAGGAGATATTTAAAAGGCTGCCCCTCTGCTTCTTTCTTGTGCTTTGGCATTCACGTGAGCTGTGGGCACAGATGCCACAAAGAAGTTTGCACCAAGCTGATGCTGAGAGCTGTCTCTCCATACCTGCCTGGCCCTGGGGGCCAGGGACTTACTCTTAACCTCTTAAACCAATGTTTTAAGTTAGTATTTGCTTGAAGAGCAGTGTGCCAACACGAGACTGTGGCAGGAAGGAGGTGATGTTTTGTCAGTTCTGCAGCTTCACTGATTTCTTGTAGAGGGATGTGAAGGGGTCAGCATTGATGCTTTCTTTTCCAGAGCTGATAAACCTGGCCAACCTAAACATGAGGAAGCAAGGGGGGAGATGAGAGTACCTGTGAGGAGCTGGTGGAGCAAAGGGGCTTTGAAACTAAGCAGCGTGTTTGCACTTGGGTAGGTTGCTCTTGTGGAGCAGATTTGCAGTGCTGGCAGCAGCTGACTTTCTAGGAAAAAGGAAGCTGATAGGAGTCTGTGCAAGAATCAGATTTGATTGCAGGATCGATTCAGACACCTGCAGCTTTGAAAGCAGCAGCTGGCCAGATTTCCAGCAAGGCTGGGAGGCTACCCTGAGGCCCATCTGGCTGGAGCTTTGCTTTACTTGGTGTCCTCTCTGGATGAATAAAACCTGCCCTGTTCTCTGTGGTCCATTCTTCAGCAAGGGCTGGGAAATCAGTGGCATTTCTGAGGGACTCTTTCTTCTGCTTGTTTTCCCCAGAAATGCATGTTCCTCCAAATGACTGGTGGGTGCCTTGGTGTAAAACCACACTGAAGTTTTGAGAGGAACTGGAACCTTTTTTTGGCAGTTGGCACCTTCTGCATGGGCGTCAGGCTTTCAGAAGTCAGCCTTGCATAAACAGTGCTCAAACTGAATCGTGCTTGAACTTGGACCAGGGGGACATTGAGAGCTCCCTTTCTGATTCCTGTGCCCCTTGTATTTTGCTAAATTCTCTTTTAAGATTAAGCTGGAGGAGAAGCCTGGGAGATCTGACACTTTGAATTATCTCTGCTTCCAGCTGCCTGCCTCTCTGGAGCTACTGTGTGAGTTTATTCACCACAGTCTGAAAGCGAGGGCTTAAGAAATGCCAGTGAGCCATCTGAGGTGCAGGGTGCCACGGTTCCTGAAAAGCACCCACAAGCACAAATCACACCTGCCAGCTCTGCAGAGAAATTGCTGATCTGAGCAAGGAATTTAGGCTTGTCTTTAGCAGAGAAGAGAAGTCCTACCTGTCTGGGAAATTCAGTCTGTCCTTCCAAGTTTTGTGTAGTATAATAGTGCCTAAAATGCTGAAATGAAAGCTGAACTAGATGAAAGCAAGCTGCAGTGTTGGCCATTAAGCCAGATCTGGGGGAAGAGTGTGTATGAAGTGGAAATCTCTTGAGATTCCATCTCTGTGTCTGAGCAGTTCTGAGTGGGTGGCTGTTTTGGGTTGTGCTTGAGAGGAGGTGGTTTCTCTTTCCCCCCTCCCTTTAAATGAGTAGCATTGGGTTTGAAGCTGAAACTGCTATGACATCCTATCTGCAAAAGAAACAGCAAATCCTCAAGAACAGGACTGCGTCCAGGGGACACTGATGAAGGAACAAGTTCTTTGCCATGAGAGTGGTGTAACACTGGAACAGATTGCCCAGGAAGGTGGTTGAGGGTATCCCTGGAGATATTCAAGGTGAGGCTCAACAGGGTTCTGGGCAACCTGATCTAGTTGAGGATGTCCCTGCTCACTGCAGTGGGGTTGGAGTGGATGATTCCTGGAGGTCCCTTCCAACACAAACCATTTTATGAAGGCATGCTTTACAGCTACAGCAGTGCTCATGGGAACATGTCTGAGCTAGGGACTTGGACCTCTTCTCCTGAAGGTAACTCCTGCCTTGCCCTCCATTGACTCTGGTGGTCTGCCCTTGGGCAAGTTGAGCTATTGGAGGCAGTATTTGTTTTGCTGTGTTCCATGATTGGGAGGCAGTGGTGAAAGAAGAGGGATAGGAAAACATCTCTCTGCATTAATTGTTTGTTTTACTCACATGGTTTTGTCTGAGTCAGCTGAAGCTATGTCAGATGCTGAAGAGGACAGAGAGAAACTGCTGTCATTCTCATGGGTCATTAACCTCATTCCATACACCACAGACCCAGTTATGCCTCAGATACTGTCAGTAAAGTGTGGCTTTGGCTGTCTGTAGTCTACTGCTTGGCTGTGATGTCAAACTAGTCAAGCCATTCCTCTCCAATAAACTTGTGGTATTTATACTTGTTCACCTGGATGTTACTGATGGATCCATGTGCCCTTGTGGCAAAGAAGGCCAATGGTATCCTGGAATGTATTAGAAGGGATATGGCTAGTAGGTTGACAGAGGTTGTTTTCCCCTTCTACTCTGCCCCAGTGAGGCCACATCTGGAATATTGTGTCCAGTTCTGAACCCCTCAGTTCAAGAAGGACCTCAGAAACTGCTTGAGAGAGTCCAGTGCAGAGCCACAAAGATGCTGCAGGCAGTGGAACATCTCCTTGCTGAGACCAGGCTAAGGGAGCTGGGGCTCTTGAGCTTGGAGCAGAGAAGCCTGAGGGGTGCCCTCATTCATGTTTGTAAAGATGTGTAGGACAGTATCAGGAGGATGGAGCCAGGCTCTGGTCAGTGATGTCCAATGACAGGCCAAGGGGCAATGGGGGCAAGCTGGAGCAGAGTAGGTTCCATGTGAGCATAAGGGAAAACTTGCTAAGTGTGAGGGTGACAAAACACTGGAACAGGTTTCCCAGAGGGGTTGTGGAGTCTCCTCTGGAGACATTCCAAACCCACCTGGATATATTCCTGTGTGACCTGCTCTAGGTGATCCTGCTGTTGGCCTGGATGATCTTTTGAGGTCCCTGCCAACCCCAAACATTCTGTGAATCTGGACAGGTCCCTTGGGAGGGCAGAATTTTCAAAGCATGGGTGCTAGTACTCTTCCAGGTTCAAAAGCGATGATAAATGCATTCATGAAGTCATGAAGTGTTTCAACTCAACGTTTAGTCCTGGAAGTCAGACACAATCTAATGTTCATGCTCTGAGTTGTGTTTTCATCTTGGGGCTTAAGAAGAGTTGATTTTGTTCAGGAAAAACTGCAGATGAAGCCAGGTAGGGTACAATTATCTAATAATAAAAATATGACATCCACCTATATTAAAGGCAGAAGGCAAAATCCTATCAAGTATTGTGCCTGGGACATGCCCTTGAATGACCTTTTGAGCTCCCTTGTGGTGGTTTCTTCCCCTTCCCCACCCTTTTTTTATTTTCCTTTTTTCTTTTAGTTTTGTTTGTTTTGTTTGGTTTTTTTGCAGTCTTGGGTGTCTCCAGCTCTGTGTCTGTTGTGCAAACACATCGCCTTCTGCCTTGAAGTATTCAGCAGATGCTCTCTCAGCTTGTACTGCTCTGTAGTAAGCTTGCAGTCAGGTTTACAGGAGTGAGAATACCAAATCAGCAGCCATCCTTCCGTGAATGCTGTCGATTTCCATACCAAGGCAAGCTAAAAAACAGTCTCCTGTTCTTAAGATTTGGTTCCAAAATACCTATAGTCTCCCTTTTTAAAGCATTGTTGGGCAGGTGAGCACTTACTGCTGAAGAGTGCAGACAGAGCACAAGCCTCTTGTGACCCTGACCTCAAGGAATTAGCTTAAAGCAGAGAGAATAACCTCCTTCTCAAATCCCAAGCTGTTCTTAGCTTCCAGGCCAAGACAGCCAATAAAAATAATTCTGTGGCAGTATTTTTTTTTTTACTTCGCTCATTGCTTTTGAAGAATTAGGCTGAGACCCCTCAGTTTGGCTCCCTGTGGGGCCAGTCATTCTCCTTGTGCTGCCTCATAGCTCCCAGCTACATGAGATTTTTCTTCTCCAAGGCAGAAAACTTTTCTCCTTTGCTGTTTTACTCCATTGATATTTTTAACTCTGTATCTGCTTCCATACAGACAATTTCTGGTTTTCTCTTGTCCAGAAACATGTCACACAGGAGCAGCTGGTGAAGCTGGGCTGTCCCAGGAGCAGGCAGACCGACTTAGTGGGCATATCTCACAGCCAGCTCTTCCTTGGGGGGTTGGACTGGATGACCTTCAAAGTTCCCTTCCAACCCAGACAATTCTATGGATCTGTGGATCTGTTATTCTATGCTTTAGTGTAGTGCCTGGGAAGCAGAAATAGTTCCCTTTTCCAGGATGTCCAACCCTGTTTCCCTCTGCCTAGGGGCTGTCATCTCCCAGTGCAAGGGTGAGTGCCAGGAGGCTGGAGCTAGGCTCTTCTCGGTGATGCCTGATGACAGGACAAGGGGCAATGGGTGGAAGCTGAGGCATAGGAAGTTTCATGTAAACATGAGGAGGATTTTTTTTTCCCTGGGAGGGTGACAGAACACTGGAACAGGCTGCCCAGGGGGGTTGTGGAGTCTCCCTTTCTGGAGATGCTCAAAACCCGCTTTGGTGTGTTCCTGTGTGATCTGGTACAGGTGATCCTGCTCTGGCAGAGGGGTTGGACTGGATGAGCTTTGGAGGTCCCTTCCAGCCCTGACATTCTGAGAGTCTGATTCTGATGTGCTTGGCACTGGTGGTGTCTGGTGAACAAGGGCCTAGGAATGCTGTCTGTGTAACTGCAGCTGCAGCAGCTGAGACATGTCCTGGCCAGCCTCTATTGGCACTCTCTGTTTGTGGCAGCAGGAGCTCAGGAATCTTCTGGTGCAGTGGGAGAGGCAGGACAAAAATAAGAAATGCTGAGGTCAGGCCATGTATCTCTCAGAGCAGCTTTTCTAGGGGCAAGCAAGAACCATCCCTGTTGTATGTTTCCTGAGTAGCTTTGCTCCTCCATTTGAGTCTCTGTTTGGTCATGTTGGCTTTGCTCTCAAGGAAACAATCTGCAGTTTTTGGAGGACTGACTTGGCTTGGAGTGGCCTGTGACCTGGCTAGTCCCTGCTGGTACAAGTCACTATGAGGTCCCAGATTACTTTCTAATCTGCAGGGATCTTTAACTCAGCATCTTCGTGAGCATCTTTAACTCCGCATCTTACTGGCTTGTAACAGGCTGCACTTAGAATTGTGGAATGGTCTGGGTTGGAAGTGACCTCCAAAGATCATCCACTCCAACCCCTTTTGCAGTGAATGGGGACATCCTCCACTAGATCAGGTTGCCCAGAGCTCTGTCCAGCCTCACTTTGAATATCTTCAGGGATGGGGCCTCAACCACCTCCCTGGGCAACCCGTTGCAGTGTTCTGCTACCCTCATGGCAAAGTTTGCCACTTGATTGGTCAGCTCTGTAGGCTCTACAAAGTGATGTGTGTGTGTGGTTTTTTTTTTTTTTAATTAATGTTTTTAGGTGCTGAAACTTCTTTTCCTTTGTTACTTTTGTCTTTCCTTTCCTTATGTCCTTCAGTTTAGGACTCAAAAACTGCAGATGCTCTAAAACTAAGCATGACTCAGACCTTCCAGTTGATTTTGTGAATTATCCAGCCTGTGATGCTAACAGGAAGATGTTGGGAGTGGAAGGGGTGGGGAGAAAGAGATGTTTTTTAAAACCTTAAAGGAAATGCTTGAAGCACGCTTGCGCGGTCCCTGGGTCACCGAACTGGCTGGTATCCCAGAGGATGTCATATGGGCCACGTGAACCAAGGAGGGGGGCCCTTGGGCTCTTCAGTGGTTGTCAAAACATAGTCTAAGACTTCAGGGAGAAGCGTGTGGGGTGTTGTATTGTAAACCTTGCTTGTAAAGCTGGTGGAGTTTGACCTCTTACAGGGACAGCATCCCTCTTCCTGGACCTTACCTACCTATGTCACTAGAGCACCTAAGACTGCCTTTGCTCCTCTGTCCTGGGTACCCACCTGTCTCTGAAGCAGTTAAAACTGCTGAGCTGTGGAACCAGGGTGATGGTGGAGAAAACAAATGGCAGAAGAGAAAAAGGAAAAGGCTGTTTATTGTACAATCAGAATAGAAGGGACCTGCCTCCAAAGGTCACCTAGTTCAACTCCCTCTGCAGTAAGCAGGGACATCCTCAATGAGATCAGTGAGATTTTTGTCAAGCTCTTCTACCTACAGACATTCTTACCTCAGCCATAAAGGCAGGGCTTGCAGTTATGCTTGGAAGTCTCAGATGCTTAGGCCTGTTTTTGGGATGGAGAATGGCTGTGCTAGGAGCTTCCAGAGAGGCTCTTCAGGATCCCTGAGACAAATAAGCTCCCTCTTCTGTGATGCTATGAGTCTTGCATCCCACCACTGCTGCAGAGGGTGATATGTTTAGTCACGCTTCTGTCCTCATCCTGCCCTGCTGGCACATCTGCTGGTTCTGACAGCAATTGGGATTTCTTTTACTGACATCTGTGCCAGAAGCACAAATCCCAGGCCTGCTCCCTACTGCGCTGGGGCAGACTGCCTTAGCAAGTCTCCCATAAGTCTGATTAATGTTTTTATGCTTCCCTGGGCTTGCCAGTTGAAGTTGTACCCCTGCTGCTTGTTGGACTGTCCCATGGCTCTCAGCCAGGGCTGGGGGATGGGAAGTCAAGTTGATTCGCAGCAGTGAATCATTAATCTTACCTTTTAATAAGGAAATAGATTGCTTTCCCCTTAAATATGAAGCTTCTTGGAGAGGAGGAATCCTGAGTCTCTGCTTTGTCCTTGGGGCCATCCTATTTCTCAGCACTAACCCAGTGGATGTAATACCTAGCAAAGAATGTGCTGGGTCCATGCTGGGACTGGGCAGGGAATAAGGACTAGCACCGAGGCTTTCAGACCATGGCTGGCTGGTCCCCATCTCCATGTATTCTATAGTGGCCTCACTATTGTCTTCAGAGATGGAGCACTGGTTTCTTTGGCCTTACTTGCATCTGCAGTCATGCTTGACTCCTTGCCACAGGTCTAGTCTTGAAAGAGTGCTCTGCACTTCCATCATCCCCAGACTTGTTAGGCAGTTGCAGGTGTATGTTCTCATACAGGTGCAGGACATCTTTTGCTGCCTGGCTTGCCGACAGTGCCTCTTTGTGTTTGTAAGGGATGTTCTTATCATCCTTTGCATGTGGTTCTCAGGCTGATGGGACTTGTGAATAACGTGCTCAGATGAGTTGGAGGCAGACACCCCTGCCAAGCTTCTGACGAAGGCAAAAGGTCTTCTTGTGCCGCCTGCCCTGCCAGCAGCTCCAGCAGCACAAAGCGAGGGCTGTGTGCTCGCACTGCCCATTCGCGGCTTTGTAAGAGCAGCTTCATGGGAGCAGAGATGCAGCCAAGTGGCTTCTACAGCACTGCATGAATGAATCCAAACGTGTCAACAAACCCAAGGATTCCTGCTGCCCTGCCAGCCTCCTCTGTAAAGTGTCTTCTGTGAGATGAGGCTGCTGCAGAGACCTGGGAGCTTCCAGCGTATGCTGGAGCTTGCAGCATACTAACCCTCCAGCTTCTTTCTCTGTACAGGATCTCGATGGGATAATATCACTGTTTTAAGACCCAGTCCCTGCAACTCATCCCTGCCTCTTCTCAGGGCATTATCCTTGCCTTGTCCTTATTTGCTTAACTTTGGAGACCTATGAATTGCTTCCTGTAGATCTGTGGAGGAGCAGCTAGAAGAAGCAGACCCACCAATACAACACAGCAGTGTAAGTGCTTGGCCTTTTGATTTAAGGAATCTGCACTTTCTCCAGGAAGGTTTTTAGTGGCTTGTCGATCAAAAAGGGTTAAATAATCATTGCTGCATTGTAGGAATGAAGCTTACCAGAAGAAAGGAGACTTACTGGATGGGCTGGTGCAGGCCTATCAAAAGAAGAGCAGCAGTGTTCTACCATAGCCCTTCTACTTTCTTGCCTGTATGCCAAGCGTGTTTGTGTCAACATTTCTTCCCAACCAGAAGAGTGTGTCTGGCATAGGTCAAATGGAGTAAAATAATGCACCAAACTGAAATCTTTCCCTGCACATGGGCATCTCTGGGGAGGATGCAGCAGAAGTCTGCTAGCATCATCATCATGGCCAACAGCACAGAGCTGGAATGTCACAGGATCAGAACAGGAGATGAGGCTTTGAAGAAAGGAGTGAGGGAGGGCTGAGATGCAGCTTCCTAGACATTTCTTGCAGTGGTGATCTTTGTGCAAAAAACAACTCTGAAATGTTCTTCCTTGCACTGTGCTGCCTGCCTTGTCTTGCTAGTAAAGCTTTTCAGGCAGCTGTATAGAGACTTATCACAGGGGAAAATGACACTTCCTCCTTCTTTTTTTGGTAGCTGTCAGAAGCAAATGCTGCTTCTTGAATATGTGATGGTAAAAGAACAGCCTGAGGTTGGGCCAGACTGTTTATGACTCTCTATTGAGGCAGCTTTTAGTTCTGAACTGATAGGGATCAGACCTTCTTTAAGTTGTATGTGCCCTTCCAGCAGGGCAGATGATACTTGTAAGCAGAAGGTGGTTGTTGCACAGTCATGCTATGAAAATAAATGTCCTGGTTTGAGTTGGAAGAGAACTAATTCTGGGTTGATGAAAAGCTCAACATGAGCCTGCAATGTGCACGTGCAGCCCAGACAGCAACCGAGTCCTGGGCTGCATCAAGAGCAGTGTGGCCAGCAGGGCAAGGGAGTGGATTCTACCTCTTTACTCTGCTCTCATCAGACTCCACTTGGAGTACTGTGTGCAGTTCTGGAGCCCCCAGCACAGGAAGGACATGGAAGTGTTGGAGTGGGTCCAGAGGCAGCCACAAAGATGATCAGAGGGCTGCAGCAGCTCTGCTATGAGGACAGGCTGAGAGAGTTGGGGCTCTTCAGCCTGGAGAAGAGAAGGCTTCCAGGAGGCCTTATAGTAACCTTCCAGTATCTGAAGGGGACCTACAGGAAGGCTGAGGAGGGACTATTTACAAGATCTTGCAATGACAGGATGAGGAGTAATAAGTTCAAACTGGCAGAGGGGAGATTTAGACTGGATGTTAGGAGGAAGTTCTTTCCAGTGAGGGTGATGAGACACTGGCACAGGTTGCCCAGGGAGGTTGTGGCTGCTCCCTCCCTGGAGGTGTTCAAGGCCAGGCTGGACAAGCCTTGAGTAACCTGTACTAGTGGGAGGTGTCCCTGCCTATTGCAGGGGGTTGGAACTAGATGGTCCTTGAGGTCCCTTCCAACCTTACCGTTCTATGATTTTACTTCTTGTCTCTCTCTAAGTAACTGCACTTTCCTAAGTTAACATCCTGGTTTTCCAGTTAGTGTCTGCTCCTAGCAGTGATAACTCTGAATGTTTCTCTAGTTAGGACTGGTGTGCAGACCAAGGCCACTGCTAAATCTTATCTACCACATTGCGTGTGCACAAAGCAAAAGGCTGCAGCTGCAGGGAAGAGTGGATAGGAGACCCTAAAGTGATCAGTCGTATTCAATATAAAGGTGAGGGTTTGTGAGGGTCAACCTCTGTTCAGTGGCTGGTGTCCAGGGAGGATTCTCCATGTTCTGCCTTCAATCCCAAGCCATGTATTTGTGAATCCAGCTCCTGAATCTGGTTCCCATCTGCCACTCAGCCCAGTTTGGGACTTCTGTGTCAGCTCCAGTGGTGATGGTGGCATAATTACCCTCAGGGAGTTGTGTGGATGCTGAGGGGCTGGAGCATGTTCAGAGAAGGGCAGTGAGGCTGGGAGAGGGCCTGGAGCACCTAGGCTATGAGGAGGGGCTGAGGGTGTTGAGACTGGAGAAGGGAAGCTGAGGAGAGACCTCATTGCTCTCTACAACTCCCTGAAGGGAGACTGGGGCAAGGAGGGAGCAGTCTCTGCTCCTTGGTGGCAAGTGAAGGGAGTAGAGGAAATGGTTCCAAGCTGCAGCAGGGGAAGTTCAGGCTGGATGCTAGGAAATATTTCTTCCTGGAGAGGGTTCTCAACCATTGTAATGGTCTACCCAGGGCAGCGCTGGAGTCACCATCCCTGGAGGTGTTTATTCAGCCTGTGGAGCTGGTGCTTATGGACATGGTTTAGGATTGACCCTAAACTAGGTCTAAGGTTGGGCTTGGATGGTCTTTGAGGTCTCTTTCAACCAGATGTTTTCTGTGATTTTCTGTTGGATATTGATTTAGTTTGCATTTGTATATCTTAGGGAGCTGTGCTGGATGTTGATTTGGTCTGTATTTGTATATCTTTCACTTGATTGTTATTATTTTCATCAAAGTAGTTTTGGTCTTCTTTTCCACACTGTAAATCTCTCTCATTTATTTCCAGTCTCTTCCCTTTGGGAAGGGAGAGGTGTTAATAGAGAGCATCTGTTATTTGTCTAGTGGCTGGCCTAGCTCTTGACACTGATATAGTATTAGAAACAACAGAAATAAAGGATATATGGGCAAGATTCCATAAAAATGTGTTAAATGACCACGAAGCACTCTGGACTATGACACCTGTGAACAGTACTGCTGCCTGCAACCCAGCTGTGGCTTTGCCAGATCTGTGGCTGAAGCTGAACCAGCATTTCTTTATTTGCACACAGATGCCCACTGGAAGTGTTTCCGAGCCAACTGGTGTGTTTTAGCCTCTTTCCTTCTATAAAAAGTTGCAGTTTAAAAAGGAAAAGGCAACAATGAAACCTTAATTGCACCATCCAGAATTGTACTATAATCTTTATCCTCATCTCCTCCTTGCTGCTGCTGCTCTTCCCATCCTTCTAGCCTTTAGGAGCTTTTGTCATCTGTAACACCCTGCCATTCATAAAGGCACCTAAAAGTAAGTTCTGTTGAATGCAAGAAAGGATAAAGTGTTTATCTGATGGAGAAACTCTCTTAGTTTAGAAGACACCTGAGCACTCCCCTAGATGTTTTGTGAAACTGCTTTGGTGCTTCTGTAGCAGTGTGTGTGGGTCAGTGGGCCACAAAAATGGTCAGGTGGTTGGAGCACCTCTGCTGTGAGGACAGGCTGAGGGAGCTGGCGTTGTTCAGATTAGAGAAGAGAAAGTTCTGGAGAGACCTAATAGTACCTGAAGGGAAAACTACAAGAAGGATGGAGAGGGACTGATTGCAAAGGGCTGTAGTGACAGGATAAGGGCAATGGCTTCAAACTGGAGAGGAGCAGATGCAGATTGGATGTGAGGAAGAAGTTCTGCACTGTGAGGGTGGTGGAACAGGCTGCCCAGGGAGGCGGCTGAGGTCTCATCCCTGGAGATACCCAAGATGAGGCTGGACAGGGTTCTGGGCAATGTGATTTAGTTGAGGATGTCCCTGCTGGCTGCAGAGGGGGTTGGACTTGGGTGATCTTTAAAGGTCCCTTCCAAACCATTCCATGATAAGAAGGAAAGTTGGTGGGACTGTGACTTGTGAAGGCCTTCTCATTTCCTTGTTTTCCACCCATCGCAGTGATGGAAGTGTTTTACCTTCTCTTCCTCTGAACCCTCTCCTAAATGAGTTTCTCATAAATTCCCCTGGTAGTTTTGGTGCCTTCTGGGAGTTTTGGGGTTACTTTCACCTTCTCTAGACTGCTGCTGAGAGAAACCTTTGTCTTCCCAAGAGGTTTTGCAAGTTGTGTACAGCAGGAGTGATTTGTACTTTGCTCTACAGTTTCAGAAGCACCTTGTAGCTCTCTGCTTTGTGTTGTATGTTTCAAACAGAGTTGTTCCCCTCTTAGGTCATGTGAAGCTGCTTAGCTTGTCACATTGGAGGAAAAACGAGTGACAGACTTCTCCAGTGCAAATTTCGTAGTGGCCCTGCCTTCACTTGCCTGTGCACCAGATGAGATCCCTGTGTGTGGCAGATATGTGGAGTGAGGCTTCATCCTGCAGTTTGGGAGCACAGGACACAGTTTGCCCTTGGTTCACTGAGAAGTGATGTGCACCTAGCACAAAAAGGCTGAACTAGATGCTGTATGTCCATCCCTGTCCCAACAGGCATGCAGCTTGCCTTTTTGTTGCCCTGTTATCTTTAACTTGCCTGTCACAGCAAGTTAAAAATAAACACTGGGGTTTTTTTTCTAGACTGTGGGCAGAGCATTCCTTTGGAAGTTCAAGTGTGAAAGTGATAGGCATTGGCAAAAATCTGCTGCTTTCAGGCTGATGCCAAAGGGAGCTTGTTCCCTTTCCCTTTAGCTTGTCTGTGAGTTGTGATCAGCATCTTCATAAGAAGCTGTGCTTTTCCCTACCAGCAATGCTGGGGTTGATCCCCTCTGCAGGTTCTAGGTACAAATCATAGAATAGAATCACAGAATGGTTTGGGTTGGAAGGGACAAAGGTCATCCAGTCCAACCAACCCCTGCTGCAGTCAGCAGGGACATCCTCCACTAGAGCAGGTTGCCCAGAGCCCTGTTGAGCCTCACCTTGAATATTTCCAGGGATGAGACCTCAAACACCTCCCTGGGAAACCCGTTTCAGTGTTCCACCACCTTCATGGTGCAGAACTTGTTCCTCACATCCAATTTGCATCTGCTCTTCTCTAGTTCGAAGCCATTGGCCCTTGTCCTGTCCCTGGAGGCCTTTGCAAACAGTCTCTGCAGCTCCTTCATGTACTGGCAGGCTACTATTAGGTCTTCCCAGAGCTTTCTCTTTTCCAGGCTGAAGACCTCCAGCTCCCTCAACCTGTCCTCGTAACAGAGGTGCTCCAACCCCCTGATGTGGCCCTCCTCTGGACCCACTTCATCAAGTCCACGTCCAAAAATGGTTTCATGTCCAAATCTAGCATCTGCACTTGAAAGTCAGTGAAGCTTACAAGAGAGAACTGTAAAATGGTTCCTGAACTGGTTGAAATGCCCTGCAGTGAGACCCATGGAGCTCAGTCTGCTCAGCTCTGCAGAGGTGATAATGTGCAGTGTATCTTTGTGGAGAAGGTACTGTTCTTGGGCTCTTTAATGTGGCAAAGAAAGCCATAGTAAGCACAAATGGTTTGGGGTGAACAAAGTCAGCATGGACCTTAAAGACCACTCAAGGGTGTTTAGACCTTCTTTAAATGCAAGAGAAGGGGAGAGCGGAGAAAGCTTTACATGCGAAGAAGTGCGTGCTGCAAAAATAGGTAAGAGGGAAGGGAAAAACTCAACACAAATCCAATCCTTGGGTGATAGAAAGTAGCAGAAGTCTCTGTGTATTTATGCTTACAATCTCTATAGCTCTTCTGCTGATTTGGTTTTGCTCACGTTGCTAATTCCTCTTTGCTTTGTTTCCCTGTCCAGTGTGCCGAGACTTCGCTGTTCTGGAAGATCACACCTTGGCCCATAACTTACAGGAGCAAGAGAGTAAGTAGCAATGATCTTTGCAACAAATTTGGCCTAGCACACATCTGGCTTTATTTAGCTTTGCTAAATAAAGGATTTTTCTCTTATTTCATTTTTATTCTTTTTAATGGAGTATTATTATTAGAGTTCTTTGCTGTGCTTCAGGCTGCTCTGCATGCTGCCTCGGCTCATGTAAGACCATAGAGACAGATGCAGTTCATGTTTCAATTTTGGGCTCTCCTTTGGAGTGGACTTTGTGCCATTTATGGCAGGTGCACATAGGCATGCACTTGAGGTTTTGGTGCCTTGAGGGCTCTGAAATACATATGTGGCTCAACATCATTGGGACAATCGTTGGGAAAATCATTTTGTTAATCGTTTGGCCTGTGGGAGTTTGGCACTTGGCCCCCTGTGGTCAAGTAGGTGAGCCTTAAGTTTGGGAGACCCTCTGGTGAGACTTAGGACCCTGGTGGCGAAAGCAGTAGAAACACCTGGAGACAGGGTGCAGATTTTGAAGCTCTGAGGGTGGCTTTGGGTGTGCACTCTGCTGACCACTCAGGGCAGGTGATAACTGCTTGGCAGCAAGGCGTGAAACTATAAAACCCAAAAGACCTTAGAGACCTGCTTGAGAACAGCTTAGGAGACTGCCTGGGGGTGGCTTGAGATCTGTCTGCTGTCAGAGGGGGCAGTTGCTGGCTGCCTGCCTGCTGTGAGGAGCCGCTGCCCCTGCCTGCCATGAGGAGCCAGTATCTGTGCCTCCCTGCCATGAGAAACCAGTGCGTGTGTGCAGCCCAGACAGCCAGCTGCGTCCTGGGCTGTATCAAGAGAAGGAGGGCAAGGGAGGGGACTCTCCCCCTTTACTCTGCTCTTGTTGAGACCCCACCTGGAGTACTGTGTGCACTTCTGGAGCATCCAACACAAGAAGGACATTGCAGTGTTGGAGCAAGTCCAGAGGAGGCCATGAAGATGCTCAGAGGGCTGCAGCAGCTCTGCTATGAGGACAGGCTGAGAGAGTTGGGGCTCAGCAGCCTGGAGAAGAGAAGGCTTCGAGGGGACCTTGTGGTAGCCTTCCAATATCTGAAGGGGACCTACAGGAAGACTGGGGAGGGACTATTTACAAGGTCTTGCATGACAGGATGAGTAATAGGTTTAAACTGGCAGAGGGGAGATTTAAACTGGATGTTAGGAAGAAGTTCTTTCCAGTGAGGATGGTGAGACACTGGCACAGATTGCCCAGGGAGATATTCAAGGCCAGATTGGATAAGGCCTTGAGTGCCCTGTTCTAGCGGGAGATGTCCCTGCCTATGGTGGGGGTGCTGGAACTAGATGATCTTTGAGGTCCCTTCCAACCTAAACCATTCTATTATTCTATGCCTGCCTGTGTTGCCTGCCTCCCTGCCCTAGCATGTGCCTGGCAGAGAGAGAAAGCTGCCGCAGCGGGGGATTTGTAACTGCTGTCCCACCTACCCCCCACTCCTGCCCTGTTAGCGTCATCGCTGCTCGACCACTGTGGGAGTCNGTGCCTTGAGGGCTCTGAAATACATATGTGGCTCAACATCATTGGGACAATCGTTGGGAAAATCATTTTGTTAATCGTTTGGCCTGTGGGAGTTTGGCACTTGGCCCCCTGTGGTCAAGTAGGTGAGCCTTAAGTTTAGGAGACCCTCTGGTGAGACTTAGGACCCTGGTGGCGAAAGCAGTAGAAACACCTGGAGACAGGGTGCAGATTTTGAAGCTCTGAGGGTGGCTTTGGGTGTGCACTCTGCTGACCACTCAGGGCAGGTGATAACTGCTTGGCAGCAAGGCGTGAAACTATAAAACCCAAAAGACCTTAGAGACCTGCTTGAGAACAGCTTAGGAGACTGCCTGGGGGTGGCTTGAGATCTGTCTGCTGTCAGAGGGGGCAGTTGCTGGCTGCCTGCCTGCTGTGAGGAGCCGCTGCCCCTGCCTGCCATGAGGAGCCAGTATCTGTGCCTCCCTGCCATGAGAAACCAGTGCGTGTGTGCAGCCCAGACAGCCAGCTGCGTCCTGGGCTGTATCAAGAGAAGGAGGGCAAGGGAGGGGACTCTCCCCCTTTACTCTGCTCTTGTTGAGACCCCACCTGGAGTACTGTGTGCACTTCTGGAGCATCCAACACAAGAAGGACATTGCAGTGTTGGAGCAAGTCCAGAGGAGGCCATGAAGATGCTCAGAGGGCTGCAGCAGCTCTGCTATGAGGACAGGCTGAGAGAGTTGGGGCTCAGCAGCCTGGAGAAGAGAAGGCTTCGAGGGGACCTTGTGGTAGCCTTCCAATATCTGAAGGGGACCTACAGGAAGACTGGGGAGGGACTATTTACAAGGTCTTGCATGACAGGATGAGTAATAGGTTTAAACTGGCAGAGGGGAGATTTAAACTGGATGTTAGGAAGAAGTTCTTTCCAGTGAGGATGGTGAGACACTGGCACAGATTGCCCAGGGAGATATTCAAGGCCAGATTGGATAAGGCCTTGAGTGCCCTGTTCTAGCGGGAGATGTCCCTGCCTATGGTGGGGGTGCTGGAACTAGATGATCTTTGAGGTCCCTTCCAACCTAAACCATTCTATTATTCTATGCCTGCCTGTGTTGCCTGCCTCCCTGCCCTAGCATGTGCCTGGCAGAGAGAGAAAGCTGCCGCAGCGGGGGATTTGTAACTGCTGTCCCACCTACCCCCCACTCCTGCCCTGTTAGCGTCATCGCTGCTCGACCACTGTGGGAGTCATTTGCAGTCTGCCAAATAAACCTTCGTAGGCACTTGACTCTGTTTTGAGTCTTAGTTCTGTTCCAGAGGATGCAAAGTTGGTCACATTAGAGGTCCAATTGGGCATCAATCAGGAGTTAAGCTCAGCTGCACCCAGCACCAGCCGAAACACAAGAGGGGTTAACTGTTGTCAAATTACCACCATTGGACCATGCCAGGTGCTGTGCAAAACTTTTAGAAATGACTGACAGTTTTTGGAAGCTTCAAGTTTTATAGGCTGACCCCTGGTGGAACCAGCAGAAGTCTGTTTGTTTACTTGTTTCAGAATTATTAGTACCTGCCTTTTGAAAGGAGGCTTCACTTTAAGGACACTTTTAGGTGGGGCAGCTGTATGCTGTAAGGGTTAAGAAAGGAGGAAAAAAGTACAGCCAGGAACAGGTGTTTTCTAATTTTTGTTTTTTTTCTTTTTGCATGCTTCTGTGTTTTGGGTATATTTGCATTGCAGTTTCAAGTATGGTGGACAATCTAGTTGATGTTGGGTGCATCTACCAGTGTCTTCATTTAAAGGGGCAGTGGAGGAAGACAGAGCTCTAAAATAACTTTCAAAGTGATTAAAGAAAGACCTCCCCACAGGACTAGACAGAAATGCAGAATATATTGAAAGATTAAATGGAAGGTGCTACTAGTAACTACAAACTACAACACAAAGCAGTTGCAGCAGGATATGAAATACACAAATGTTTTAGTAAAGAATCTCATCAAACCAAAACCTTCTCCAAAGCCTCCCTCCAAGCAGACCAAAACTAAAACCCCGTTACGCCTTTTCTTCCAACTGGGGTTCACCATAAGCCCCAGTGCTTTTTCTTTCCCCTCTCATTGCTAGGCTAGCTTGGGCTGGCCAGGCCTGAGCTGCCCCCAACTTTAGTCAAGCCAAACAGGCTGTGATATTCCACCATTGTTACCAGATAGGAGAGTGAATCTCCCTGGGAAGAGTGGGAAGAAAAAGGGAGAGAACTGGCTTTGCTCCTAGCCTAAATAGAGTAAGATAAAAGAATTATTATGGGAATGAAATACCTAAGGGTTACTATTTCCTGTCTACTTCTTGCTGCTCTGAACCTCTTGGAGGTCTGTACTCCATGGTCCTTAAAGACATAAGTGTCAACCCAGGACAGCCAGTGATAGGTGCTAATATACCATTCCAGCTATACCACCATGCATACAGCTTGGGCTGAAGTTGTGTCCTTGCTGCTGTAACCTGAGACCACTGAATTGAAGATGGCTTTCAGTTGCAGCTCATATAGCTCTCTTTTCTTGCAGGCAGTATCCATGTATGGCAAAGGACTTGCTGTAGTACTCAGTTGCTCTGTTGCTAAATATAAAGTGAGATTCTGGAATGGATTATGTTGAGAGCTAGAGGAATTCCCTTCTCTAGAGGTTCATGAGAACAAGCTAGGGAAGTGTCCATCAAAAGCAATTTAGGTTTAGCTCGTACTTACTGGCCTCTGGTGGTCCCTTTCAGACCCAGTTTATATAATCTAGGGTAATTTTCAATGGCCAGAAAATCACAGCCTAAACCCTCTGTGTGATATATGCTGAGCTTGTTTTGGTAACAGACTCACATACATGGCCCCTCTCAGTGCAACCTCAAGCTGCTAGCATCATTTCGGTTCAAAAATTCCCCACCTTTAGAAACATTACTTACAATTTCCCTGCCAAGAACTGGCCTGGAATCTCCCTCCTACTTACATTTTACCTTGTTCACACCATGAAGTTCTGCAGTCTGATCTGGGGTTTTTTGTCTCTTGTTTCTAGTTGAGCATCACTTGGCAACAAATGTTCAGCGTAATCGTCTGGTGCAACATGACTTGAAGGTGGCCAAGAAACTGCAAGAGGAGGAAGACCTGAAAGCACGTGCTCAAAAACACCAAAAAGACTTGTGAGTTTGTCTTGGAGCTGTTGAAATGCTGATTCGGTTTGGTCAGAGCACTGAAGCCAGCTGCTTTGCCTTGATTGACTGTGGGGCTCAGGTCAATCAGCCTTTTGCTTTTACTTCCTTTTCCCTTTGACTATCTGTTGCCATATGTCAAGAGTTAGGGCTGGACTGACCACTAGACAAAGGACAGATGTTCTCTCAACTTCTTTCTCTTCCCAAAGTGAAGAGAAAGGGAATAAGGTGAAGAGTGACAGAATGGAAAAGTAAAACTGCTTTAATAAAATCAATAACTTAAAATGAAAGATGTCTACAAATCCATACAAACCCAACAGTCAACCCAAGTCCCCATGCCATGTTACCACCACATGCTGTGGGCAGTCAGTTGGAAAGTTTCAGACTGGACTGAATGGCAGATGGGAGCTGGATTCAGGAACACATGGATTGGGATCAGTCAGGACAGGCAGAGTCATCCTTGAATGCCAGCCATTGAAGAAGAGATTTGCCCCTCATGATGCCTCATATTTGTACCGTGTGTGACATATATGGAGCGCAGTAACTTGTTGGTCAGTTTAGGATCACCTGTCCTGACTACTTCCCCCTGCTCCCTTTTACTTTCTGCAAACCCAGCATGGTACACAAGGTTTAGCAGTGACTTGGTCTGCTCAGGAGCAAGTGTAAACAAGAGCAGTTCTTCATACTAGTCCTTGGTAGTAACTCTGAACATGAAGTGCTGATGCTGTCTGCCAAAGCGTGCTGATAACTTCAGAAGGTGCAGTTAATTGGAGACCGAGCTGAAAAGCAGAATCACTGAGCAGAACTGGTTTTGTTCTAACTCAAACCAGGGCACCATAGAAGTATTGGTACTAGACTCTGGCACAGAGCATTGAGAACAGGGTGAGTACATGGTCCTGTGACCTGTTCTGATTCCGTTGCTTGACCACGAGAAAGAGCCTTCCTGTCTGCTGCCTGTTGGCAAAGTGAGCTGACTTGGCCACTGCTGTTGACTTTGCCCTTGTCTAAAGTCTGAGAAAGAAGAAACTGCTCCACAGAACTCCATTGTCTGTGAATTGTCTGTTTTGGAAGTGGCAGCTGCTGGCTGATGTGGGCTCTTGAGAGGCTGCATGCAGTGCTTTGTAGTGTACTACTGCAGTGGAGAGCTGAAAGCCCCTGCTTGTGCTCATAGATACTCCAGAGTGAAGTGACCTGTGTTAGAGGTTTAGGACTCCCCTCCCAGGGAGAGCAGCTGCTACTCCAGAATCAGGTGGTGGAAATGGATGCTGGGGTCCAGGCCTTCTGTTGCAGTGCCTGGCTTCTGCAGGAGGATGTGCATTACACATCCAGCTTGCTTTGCAGGTTCACTCAAGCATCGCATATGGCAGTTGACACTGTGGCTTCTGCATGCTGTGGTTCTGAGGTTGTGGGCAGCCCAGAGCAAAACCACCTGTGCTGCCCAATCCAGATTTGAGATGGGTGGTTTGGTTTTGGTTGGGTTTTTGAGTGGTGTGTTTTTCCCCTTACCTTGCAATGCACCGAGATACAGTAACAGTCAGGTGGTGTGACAGGGCTGAACCAGATCCCAGTGAGGGGAGACAACAGGATGGGGCTCTCTGCAATTGCAGCTTCTTCAAGGCAGGAGACGTCTCTCAGCAGCTAACTCCCTGCTCTGTTGTGCTGGTTTAAGGCTCATTGGAATATTCTAATGAGAGAAATTAGATAACTGGTTATAAAAGAGCAAGAATGATAAAGTCTGTATCATTCATTGGTTTGCTAAAAGGGATAAAAAGCCAAAGTGTAAATAATTCTGCCCTTGTTTGCTTCTGAGTACTGAACCTGTTCACTTCTGTCTCTAATATCTCCCACTAACCTTGGCCAACAGATAAAAAGTAAGCTTTGCTGATTGCTTTCTGTCTGGGAGAGAGAGGGCGTGGCATTGAGCCTCTTCTGGGCTTATTTTGTTTGTCCAGGAAGGGGTTTGGATTTCTGTATTACTTCTGATTTGTATTTAATTGTAAGTGCTTGCAAATATATTGTGTATATATGCTTGTGAATTTAGCTTTGCTGTGAATATAGATTCATTTTACTTCCAAGTTGTGTGAGCTGGTCTGGTAAATCTCAGTTGGAGGGGGGTGAAGTTCCTTAACCCATTACATCTGTGATGCCACCCAGCTAGTAGAGCTGACCCTGGGTGGTTCATCTGGAAGAGGCAGCAGTGGAATAGAACATCTCTGGCTTCCAGATGTATGAGATACAGAACTGGCTTCAAAGGAACTGCTCCTAAAAGATTTGAAGCTAGTGTGTGACAACTGGCCACCCTTTGCTGTGTTCCCAGCACGTGCTAGCAGCAATGGGTGGGTATGTGTGTAATCTCTGAGCACTCTGCTTTCCCTCAATAGTTTTGCCTTCATTGCCAATTAGCAACGTGAGCATGTAAATGACAACATAAAATTTTATTTCATATGGCAGAAGTGATTCTTTTTTTTTTGTGACTTGCTGGGAACTGCAAACAGTTTGCTCATTGTAGGACTCCGTGAAATGGGATTTATGAACTTGGTGACTCAAGTTCAAGGCAGGGCTGTGGATGCAGAATGTTGTCAGTAGCACTTCTGCTCCTGAGAGTGTGAGCTCTTCCGCAAGAGTAGTGACAAAAAAGAGCTGTACACATCTTTTTGTGATTGGATCATTTTATTCACAGGATCACAGAGTGTTAGGGGTTGAAAGGTATGTCCAGAGATCATCCAGTCCAACCCCTCCTGCCAAAGCAGGGTTACCTAGGGCAGGCCACACTGGGACACATCTGAGTTGGCTTTGAAAGCCTCCAGAGAAGGAGACTTCGCAACCTCTCTGGGCAGCCTGTTCCAGTGCTCCAGCACCCTCACAGTGAAGAAGTTTCTCCTCATGCTGAGGTGGAACTTCCTGTATTCTAGTTTACATTAATTATTCCTTGTCCTATTACCAGATGCCACTAAAAAGAGCCTGGACCCTTCCTCTTGACACCCACCCCTCAGATAGTTGTAGACATTAAGATCCCCCCTCAGCCTTCTCTTTTCCAGACTAAACAGTCGCAGTTCTCTCAGTCTTTCTTCATAGGAGAGATGCTCCAGCCCCTTCATCATCTTCGTAGCTCCTTGTTGGATACTGTCCAGTAGAGCTCTGTCTTTCTTGAATTATTCCTCAGTACTTTGTTCCCTCTGTCTCCTTGTACAAGATCAGTGTGTTCTGGCAACAAAATTGTCCTCACTGTTGTTACTTTCTAGATTGTCTAGGACAGTTTGAGCCTGCAAGGCACTGGGAGACATCAAGGGACAGAAATGGGTAGTCTTTAGAAAGAGACAACATAGACAAGCTCTTTAAAATGGGGGGGGGGTCTTCTGTATTTCAAATCCTAGATGCTCTCAGAAAGACTCTGAAAATAAATGAGAGAACATAAAGAACTTTTCTCTTTTTAAGCATTCAGGGAATCACCAAGCCTTATGCTTATTTAAAAGCATCTTTTAAACATAGCTGAGCAGCCTACACATTGCCAAGCATGGGAGCAAAGTTCTTTAACCTCTTTTCTTATGCTCAGTTTAGTTGGAAAACTATCTTATGTTGATTAACTAAGCAAGTCTCAGTATTTCATTGCCACTGGGCAATAAACCTCCAAATATAATCTTGTGTTGCTGTTCAGCAGTTCTTAGAGATTGATATGCTCTGGTGAGACCTCACCTGGAGTACCGTGTCCAGCTATGGAGCCCTCAATATAGGAAGGACATGGACCTGATGGAGCAGGTCCAGAGAAGGGTCATGAAAATGATCAGGGGGTAGGAGTAGCTCTGCTATGAGGGCAGGCTGAGGAAGGTGGAGTTGTTCAGCCTGGAGAAGAGAAGGCTCCAAGGAGACCTAATAGCAGCCCGCCAGTACATGAAAGGCCTGCAAGAAGTATAGAGAGAGACTTTTTGTAAAGGCCTGCAGGGACAGGGTGAGGGCAGTGGCTGCAAACTAGAACAGAGAAGGTATTAGATTGGATGCTAAGAACAGGTCCTGCACCATGAGGTTCTGGGCAACCTGATCCAGTGGAGGATGTCCCTGCTGACTGCAGAAGGGGTTGTACTAGATGACCTTCAGAGGTCCTTTCTGACCCAAACCATTCTATGATTCCATGATGTCATGTGGAATCCTGCCTGTTGTCAAGAGCATTTCTGCTTTTGCAGAAATGTGTGGTGTTCTCTGCTGTGATTTGAGCAGCAATGACCTGGCTGCTTTGGCTCTGAAAGCTGATTAGCTGTTGCTGTCCCCTGTTTGTCTGCAATAAGATGCATTTAGCAAGTCAGTTGGTGCTGATGAACTTGGCACCTTAGCTCTGTTCGCAGGTGCTGGGGGAACTGGAGATGTGCAATGCCTTGGTATGTCTGACCTTTAACTTACTTTCTACCTGGATTTGTGTCCTCTCAGACTGAGGTCATAAGAGATCCACTGTCTTAGGCCCACTGACAGCCTGCTCCTCAGGATTTGCATATGCAGCTGTTGTTTTGCTGGGGACTGTGGTTGCTTGCTGGTGCCAGGTTTCAAAAGGTCCCTTTTTATATGCCAAATTAAAGAGCTAGACATGCTGCTGTGTGAGCCTGTGTGCCTTTGAACTGATCTCTCCGTGGAGTCCAGTGAAATCAGCACAGGCACACAACCCAACCACCACCCCCCC
>WBNM01036857.1:0-92406 GCA_013399055.1 Ramphastos sulfuratus | reverse complement strand
CCCACCCCCCCAACCAGGTTTCATTATGTGGGTGAAAGAAGCTGAGGTTTGACTTGTCGATAATTCCAGCCCTGCTGGAATTTCCTGAGTGCCTTCCAGGCTGTCTGTAGATGTGGGGCAGTTTATGAACAGTGTTTGCAGGTGTGGTGGTCTGGGAAAGGGAAGGAAATGTCCTGTTGTGACACTGACTTAGGGGTCATGTGTGTCTGAGGGAAGGGGTTATAAATAACGTGTGGTACCCAGTAGTAGGATATTGGGGTCAGGCTCTTCTCCCAAGCAACTTGTGACAGGAAAAGAGGGCATGGTCTGAAGCTGCACCAGGGAAGGTTTAGGTTGGATATTAGGAAGCACTTCCTCATGGAAAGGCTGATTAGGCACTGGAATGGACTGCCCAGGGAGGTGGTGCAGTCACCATCCCTGGAGGTCTTTAAGAAAAGATTGGATGTGGCACTTGGTGGCACGGTCTACCTGGTGGTAGGTTATAGGCTGGACTTGATGATCTCAGAGGTCTTTCCCAGACTCAGTGATTCTGTGACAAAAATAAAGAAGCTTCTTTTCCTTGCTGCTGCATCTTTCTCTTCCTTCCCTGTGACAGATTAGTTTTTTCTTGGTGGCATTTGTCTTCTAAAGCCTCTCTGTGTGGTAGTGTCCATTCTCATCCTAAACCACATATCCACTCTGTGCACTTCTTTCATTCTTCCTCCTGTAAGAGAAGTCTCTGGTGCCACTGACTGCTCCATCCAGGCAGCTTTTCCCCATTTTGCTACTGGAAGTGCTTCTCTACTGTATTAGTTTCCTCCACCTGTGTCCTAGCCTCTCTTCAACTCCTTTGCTTCCGAATTCACTAGGCTATTTATGCCCTGATCCTTGCTCAAGCCTACCACTAGTTGCTCCCACACAGCACAACTTTGGCATAGCTGAACCTGCTTCTCTTGAAACATTTGCTTGGCTTCCATGTTCTCCCCTTGGTAGTCCTCCCCTCACCTGTCTGATCATTGTCAATGTGTTCTTCAGAAGATTGTGCTCTAGTAAGCCAAGGTTTGTCTCTTGCTGTTCCCAGTCCCATCTTCTGTGCCTTGCCTTTCGGTAGTCTCAGTTGCAGAGATAGCTTTGGTTTTTCTGACCTGTTCAGAGCTAGTCTTTGTCTTGATTTCAACAGTGCTGAAAGAGAGAACTCATAATACTTCTTCTCAAGTCTCCCATCTCTTTTCTGAGTTGTCCTGAGAAGCCCCTGGCCATTGTTCTAGCCTGTTTGCCGGGCAGCAGAGCCTGTGGCTGAGTACAGCACAGTTCTTGCAGATGCTTCCTGTCCGACATTCCTCAACTGGGGCCTTCCCAGTCTGTCTGCACAGCTGAAACTGTGTCTCAGATACTCCAGTATCTCATTGTCTGTCCCCAGTTAACACCATATTGTATTGCTCTGGCACCTGCAGTGGGTGATTGCTGCTCCCAGTTTTTGGTGTGTGTTGCTCAGATGCCCCATGGCACTGGATCTTCTTTTATGTCTTGTCCCACCTCAGTGGCATGTCTCACTTCTTGTTGAACTGCCACCTCCAGCCTCCCTTGGTCTGCATACTGTGATTTACCCTCAGCATTCCTTTTTTGGCTTTCAGATAAGGACCACTTCCCAGAAATGCCCTGCATTAGCTATACCTCTAAATCCCTTCTTTGGCGCCACATGTACGAAGCTCCTCAGAAGAATGTGACTGTACAGAGACTTTTATGTGCTACCTTGTCCTGCCCCAACCTATGCCCTCCTTTTCTTAGCAAACTGCCTATGAATCTGATTTCTTTTGCTTTGTTCTCTCAATGTTTGGGGACCTATTTTCTAAATTTGGTCAGCAGTAAGTACAGAGAGTCCTGGTCCCTGGTAAAGATTCATAGGCTCTGAACTAATACCAAGTAATAATTCTTCTGTGTGTTTCAGGTGGTTCTGCAGCTCTTTTTATCACTTTTTTCTAGGGTGACTGATGCCTTTGACTTTAGCTGCCTGTAATCTCTGTCTCCTTGTCTTCTAGAGAACGGCAGGACTGTGAGATGGCTCAGGAAATCCAAGTGAAGTTGGTATTTGAAGCGGAGCAGCGCCGCAGGCAAGAGGAAAAAGACGAGGTAACCTTTAAAGCTGCAGGGGTGGCAGGGCTATTTGTATCAGCCCTTTCAGTGCAGACATTTCTTGGTCATTAGCCACAGGAGTTGGCTTGCCTGTGGTGCCAGTCCTCGTCCTCACAGATCTTGCTATGCACAGAGATTTTGGGGAGTCCTGTTACAGGAATAAGATACAGTCCTCAGGTGCAAGAGTGCAAGGCTTGTTGATGCCAGTGGCCCTGCTAGTGAAGAGAGCAAGTGGTAAGTGAGCTTGGGCAGAATCACAGAAGACATCTGACTGGAAGAGACCTCTGAGATCATCCAGTCCAACCCTTGACCCAGCACTGAAGGGTCAACACCAAACCATATCCTTAAGTGCCAGGTCCACACACTGCTTAAACACCTCCAGGGACAGTCACTTCACTACTGCCCTGGGCAGAGCACTCTAATGTTTGGGAAACCTTTCAGTGAAGAAATCCTTCCTAACATCCAGCCTGAATCTCCCCTGGTGCAGCACATGGCTGTGTCTCCTGGAAGAGTCTGAAAGAAGGATCTGTCCTTACCTGACAGATGCATTAATATGTTTGTGTGAGACCTCATTTTCTTACACTGCAAAGTCCACGCAAATCCTAAAAGGCTGCCCAGGTAGATGTGGAAAAGGAGCTTGTGGCAATGAGTAGCAGGAAAGCTAAAGGTTTTGTGCTGTAGCTGTGAAACCTCTGTCTCATTTTCATCAGGAAGGTGAAGGGGACACAATACTATTCATGTTGGCTGTGGGATCTGCACCTTCCTGCTTTAGGTAGAGGCCTGCTGGCATGTCAGCAGTCTGACAGCAGGTCCCTGTTACCTGTCAAACCAGTGTGCTGACCATCTCATGCTGTTAGGAGCAATCTTCAGATGAGTGTGGCTCAAAGCAGTGAAGAGAAGTTCTAAATATTATTTCTCTTCCTGCTGGTATGTGGAAAGTTTCTAAGAGTGGATGAAATGTAACTGGACTGAGTTAGGCTGCAGCTGGGTGCCAGGGTGTAGCGTTAGCATCTATCCTTAAAACAGACCTTCTGGAGAGCTTGAATTGATCCTGCTTCCCTTCCAAGGTCCCTCCTGGAGCAGCATTTCTTTTGGGTAGGCTCCTGTGGTGATACAAAGGCTGAACAAAATGTGAGTAGGGCTGTGCAGTGCCCCAGGGGTTTGTCAGCAGGTAGTGCCAAACATCAGATCCCCTTATGGGGCACAGCATCCATACATACACCCTGTAGGGCATTCTTCTGTATCGCCCTTGTACTGGCCACATGCTGGACTAGTCTTGTGTTTGTCACACTGCCCTGTTCCTGCTGTAGCTTTCTGGTCTCAGTAGTGGCTGGCAGTGTTATGCCAGTGCTGTTCTTGAGGCAGAGCCAGTCTGGTGTGCAGAGATTTCCAGTGAAGTGCTAAGCCTACCTACTTAGAAGTCCAGTTTGTAAGGAATGGTTTGTTTGGATTTGCAAGTCCTGAGCTGTCTCAGTCCTGGAGATAATGTGCTTAAGCCCATGTATTTATAGACTTACTGTACTTGCTAGAAGAGGTTAACCTTGTCAGAGAAGGAATTTTATTTATTTTGTTTGTTGTGGTAGTAAAGAGCCTGAGGCATCCCCAGGTCCTTCACAAAGCTGGTGACTGAGCAGATCTGTTTGGAATCCCGAGATCATAGTTTGTACTTGAGCACTCATCCAGTGTCCTTCAGTGCTAGCTTTGCTCTGAAGGGTGTTCATGCTCAGTTTGCATTTCAGTGATGCCTTTCCTGCCTGCAATGTACACTTTTACACGGGTGGCTCTATGGAAGTTCCTGAGGATTAGGGAGGCTTAAAAGAATAGCATCCAAGAGCTAACATGCCCTGCTGGTATCTTCCAGCTTCTCTTCCTACCTTCAGGCTACACCCACTGACTCGTAAGCTTCTGGGCCCCAAATAAGCAAGCCCAAGGGAGCTGTTTGTTGCTGCCAGGCTTTGTTGATCCATTAGTCAACTAGAAGGAAAACCAATTAGGAAAACAGAGTGCTGCTCTCTTTAGTGGCATGTCTACCAAAACTGGGACAGAAGATAAATGGCTGCAGTCCCTGCAGTGCTCCAACCTTGTGCCTCGTCTGCTCTTCCTAAAGTCCCTTTCCATTTTCTTTCCCTTTAGCCTCTCTGATTGATGCATTTCCCTGCCCAGCACCCTCTAGTCCCTGTGAATTAGATAGTTTGAAGTGAGTTCATGACTTTGCTCTGGGAACTCCTTCCAGTCAGAAGTGTCTTCAACTGGGGATAAGTCTGCCTCTGTGTTTTTTCTTTCCTTGTTGGAGTCCAAGGACAGGTCCAGCCCACTCATGTGACTTCCAAATCTACCCTGAGAGCCTAAGGTTGCACACACAGTCCCATCTGGCATGCTTTGGCTATTAGGGCTTTGCAGGGTTGTGTCTGTGGAAAAGGAATGTGCAAGTCTGCCCTGCGGTCAGAAGCTTAACAGTGGGGCTGGGTGAAGTTGGATACTGCTTTCTGAAGTGGTCTTTCTTTTCTGTCAGCCACTTCAGTCGGAAGCTCCATCTAGCCCAGTGGTTGAATTTTGAGAATAGCCCTGCTGTTGCTGTGCCTGAAAAGTTAAACTATCAGGTTTTTTTATAACTGAATAAAGATTTGAGTAGGAGGATCTGGAGGTACAACATCTCTTTTCTTCCCACTCTGCAGGACATTGCTCGTCTCCTACAACTGCAGGAAGAAAAGAAGCACAAGAAGCACTATCCAGAACCCCAGGGACACACAGGCTATGAAGATAGCTATTATGCAGAGAATGGAGGTATGTTTCTGAGAGAGAAAAGGTCAAAATCACAGCAATAGAGGTGAACTTGGTGATCTGGCAATTCCATTTCAGAGACTGCCTGTGTTGAGTTCTGCAGCATTGCATCAGTTTCCAGGGTCAGACTTTATTCTAGAATCAGGAAATACTAAAACCAAGCAAACCAAAACCCAAAAACAAACTTAAAAAAACCCCACTAAAACAAACAAACCAAAGGCCAAAACCAGTAGAGAATACAATTTTACAGTTTTTGGTGTCCTAGAAGATGGCCTAAAGGACAGAGCTAGGCTATATGATCTCTGTATGTGCCACCATAGCCATTCTTGCATGTTTTAAAAGGTCTTGTGGAAAAATATAGTAGGTGATGGTGCTGATTAGCCACAGTTAACTTCTGTGTGACACCACAAGTGTGGGGAGGGGAGAAGTGCAGCTGTAATTCTACACTTGCATTCGAAGAGAAACAGGTCTGTGTTCAGCTCGTGGCTGCATGCCTAAAGGAATAAATGCTGCTTCATGGGAACAGCCTTTCAAAAATAACTCCTTGCAGGTATGTGTCCAAGCATTAAAATTAGCACAACTGCTTTGACTTACTGAATAACAACAAGGTCATCCCTACAGAATGTCTCTGCTGCGATCATCTGGGCCTGTGCTTTGTGGAAAAGAGGACCCACAGCACTGTAGCCTGCTTGGTCGGTTGGCTTTTGTGATTGAGTGCAGACCTTCTCTTAAGAGGAGACAATCAGGGTGTATTTAATTATGGAGCAATCTGGGGCTGGCTTTGCTGTGCACTGGTGGTGGTTCTTCAGTTCTTGCTTAAAAAAAAAACCCAAAACAAACAACAATAAAAATGTGGTGTGGAAGAGAGAAGCTGCTTTTGATTAGCAGGTTGTGAAGATGAAGATCAAACCTCTTCATTCTCATTTTAACATCAGTGCATTGGGGATGTTAAATGTCTTTGATTTGAGCATACACAAAGTATTTTGGTTTCGATTGGAAAAAAAAGTTCAAGGATGGCCAAGAAAACAAAGTGCAAAATAGTAACTGAGTGGAAACTTCATGACCTCAAGTCCTGCTACGTGTACAGAGCTGGAAAAGACTTTGATCTTGGACTTTTATGGCCAACTCATAATTCAGGTTTTCAGAATTGAACAGGACAAGTCCCTGGGGGGAAAAAAAAAAACAAAACACAATATAGGTAAGAGTGTTGCTGTGCAGAGATGACAGGACAGAATGGATTTTTAGAACAGAAATCGGCTGCACTGAGGTGGTGCAGATTCAGAGAGCAGAATATTTGTAGGTCTTCCTGCAATAGTCTGTAGTCTTGAAGGTGAGGTAGAAGTGGTTTTGTCTGACTATTCATGGTAGTGCTGCTCTTGATCCATGCTTCTTAAACTAGAAAGGACTGGAATGGATTTTGATGACAGGATCTGGTCATCTGATCTGGAAGCACGTAAATACTTAGCACTGTTTGTTAAGGGTTCGGCATCTTCAGTTCTTGTGTTTGTCAATGGAATTAAATACACAAAGCCCTTTGCTTTGTTTGGGTTTTAGTCTGTCTTGAGACTGAATAAAAATGTATCCACATCCAGGAGGAATGTGGATTGGGGCTGTTGCTTCAAAGGAATCTGAGCTCTTACAGTGAAAAAGTAACTGTGAAAAGAGGTGGAATTCTTTGCAGTGGTGTCTGTGCCACAGAAAACATTCCTGTCATTGCTCACTTGCTGCTTGCACCAGGACCTGAAGAGTGATTACTTGGTCCCTGTGGAAGGTACTGCAGAAACTGGTGCCTGCGAAGTTGATTGCCCTGAGATAGCACAACAGCAGATCATCTCCTCCGGCTCTTTGGCAGGCTTGTGTTACCTGCAGCAGTCCTTTACCGCCGTGGCCATGCTTTGCTCTTTGTGATTTATGCTGCTTGCTGCTGTACTTATTGAGCTTTCCTTCATTAAAAAAATTGACTTAAATTTTAGACCTCTGTTAGTATTGTTCAAAAACTGCCTCTTGCTTTCAGGCTGTGGTCTCTGTTGTTCAGTAAGTCACTTAGGCTGTTTCATTGGATGTTTACATTGGGTAAGTTGTGAATGATTTAAAACTGAACAAAAGAAAAAAATCCCTGACCAGTTAACAAGAACTGCTGTGGGTTGCTCTAACAGTCTTTGGATCTTTGAAAATCACAGAATGGTTTGGGTTGGAAGGGACCTCGAAAGGTCACCCAGTCCAACTCTTGCTGCAGTCAGCAGGGACAGCCTCATCTAGATCAGGTTGCCCACAGCCCTGTCCAGCCTCACCTTTAATATCTCCAGGGGTGAGGCCTCAGCTACCTCCCTGGGCAACCTGTTCCACTGTTCTAGCACCCTCACAAAGCAGAACTTGTTCCTAACATCCAGTCTAAACTTCCTCTTCTCTAGTTTGAAGTCATTGCCTTCATCCTGTCACTGCAGGCCTTTGGAAACAAAATGAACCAGTTCTGGATAAAGGTCACACAGATTCGTTTTCATGGAGGATTTTCTCTAGACTATTTTTGCTGGCTCTGAAAGTTGCTTTGTTGGTTTCTCTGACTAGAACAGTCATTGAATGGGAGGTTAATTTTTTTGTGTTGTTTTTTTTTGTTTGTTTGTGGCAGTTTGGTTTGTTTTGTTTCTCACCCCCTCAGAATCTAAATGACTGTAAGGAAAGCAAGCAGAACTGTTTATTGAAACAAAATGCACTTCACGTGCAGTGAAAGCTATTAAATATTATGAGATACTAGAGGAAAAAGTCTCAGCAGTGGAGAAGGAGACTCTCATGCTGCTGGGCTGGGGTTTTTTTGATGATGTTCTGTTTTGAATCAGCCTCTGCTTCAAGGAACTTTTTTTTTTTCTTCAGAAATACACCTTCCTTCTGAAAAGCTGATAAAGAGCAAACCCAGTTCACTCAGTGCAATGGTTTTTCTTAGCAGTAGGTTGATTGGAAGAGAATTTGATCAGCAGTTTGGAGGCAGACAGGCTACTGCTTCCTCACAGCTGTCACTTCTATTACCAAAACTAAAAGCAAAGAAAATTTCCACCTGCTTTCTGGAAAGCATGGAGGAAGGAACCCCACCAGGCTGCTGAGTAAGTGGCTTTTCTAGCTACATTGCTGAGGTCAGGAGCCTGGGTTTGGTGAAACCTTACCCTACCCTTACATTTTCATAACCCTGTCTGCAGTCAGAGCCTAAGCTTCCCTTTAGCCAATGAATCAGTGCAGGCCCTGAAGCTTCTGGGCCTGTGAGAGATTCAGGAGAGGCTGTGTTGGAAGATAGTTGGATGCTGCAGCTTAACCGTGGTCTTGTTCTTGCTTTAAAAATAAAGTAGTAAATAAAACTAATTTAAAAATCCCATCCTGCTTTTCTTTCTCTTCTGCTTTATTTGGATCTTCTCCCCATTGTGCCAGGCTGTCTGCAGAAAACACTGAACCCAGGGCAAGACACTGGTGCTTGTAAACCAGGACTCAGACTGATCCTCTGCTTGGCCCCTTCCTGGCCCTACCTCCCAGCCCTCCTACACTGCCTCTCAGCTTTACCTGCACCTTGTGTCCTCCTTTGCAAGCCTTTCTCTAGTGGCTTCAGTATCTGTGACAGTGTCAGTAGGAGATGAGCTGCTCTGCCGACTGTTTTTCAGCCCTGAGAGCATCATTTTGAAGTCCTTCATCTTCATATTGGCTTGTCCTTGTCTTAGGAGGTACTTGGACACTCTTTTGGGCTGGGCTGCCACTTCATTCTGTGCTGTCCTGCCAGCCTTACATCACAGCTGCTTTTCTTTGACCCCCTTATGCTTCCCCTGCATTTCCAGCTTCTCTTTACCTCAGCGTCACTCATCTGCTTCCTGCGAGTCTGGCCTTGTTGAACCATCATTAACCCTTGTGCCACTAACCTGCACCTTGTTTGTCCCCCCTCATTGCTCAGAGCAGCGCTGGGGTCACCCCAGAGAGCGGGTTTCTGAGCGTCACAGAGCAGGTAGCGGTGACAGGGACGTGCGGCGGCGGAGGGAGCGCCGAGAAGTGGCCTCGCGGTCGCCCAGCGAAGCCTCCAGACACAGACGCTGCCCCGCGGAGCATCGGCGCAAGTCCCCTCAGTCAAGCAAGGCCAGCAATGGCCATCCATGGGAAGGGAAATCAGCCAGCCAGGGAAGGTCTGGGAGGCACCCCAGCCTTGACCTGGAAAGAGAGGCTGAGCAGAGGGCCCCTGACTACAGCAACAGTTGGGAGCTGCAGGAGAGGAGAGCAGCCTGCAGGGAGAAGGCTTGGAGACCTCACAGTCTTGACCTGGAGTCAGAACATGGACTTTCAGAGCAGGTGCAGCACAGCAGAACGCAGATGAGGCAAGCCAGAGCAAAGCACCTTCTGCCTCTGGAGGTGGACCTGGAGGCTGACCAAGAGAGCTGGCACTGGGGCAGCAGCCAGAAGGCACGCTCTGAAAAGCACAAACCTCCTCGTCGTGGGCACTCGGCACACAGGGTGCTACATGATGAGGATCCCCACGGGGCTGAATCTAGAGACAGGCATAGGAGGGGAGAGGAGAGAGACTGCAAAAGGACAGCACGCAGGAGACCTTCTCCCTCCCTACATATTGTGTCCCAGCGAAAGGTTGGAGACCACCAGCGAGACTCAGGTAACCAAGTGATGGGGAAGGTGTACATGGAGATGGACCTTTGCGTGCCCTGTCCCAGCATCCAAAATCTGTTGTTTCTTTGAAGATGCTTATCCAGTATCTCTCCAAAGTGTCCACAGTGAGGCCTGCCTGGTTTTCTCCCTTGTTTAGTTGAGATTTTTCTTATCCGTTACCATTCTTGCTTTATTTCCTGGCCTGTCCCATGGCGTCAGGGATAAGTAAGATGTGGAAGTCATGTTCTCAGTGTCTTGTGTCTTTAAAAACAAATCAAACCCAAATACAGAATCACAGAACATTAGGGGTTGGGTGGGACCTTGAAAGGTCATTCAGTCCAACACTCTTGCCAGAACAGGGTCACACAGGAATGTGTCCGGTTGAGTTTTGAATGTCTCCAGAGAAGAAGACTCCACAACTTCTCTGGGCAGCCTCTGCCAGTGTTTTGTCACCCTCACAGTGAAAAAACTTTTCCTTATGTTCCTTGGGAACCTCCTCTGCTCCAGCTTGCACCCATTGCCCCTTGTCCTATCACTGGGCATCTTCTGAGCAGAGCCTGGCTCTGAAGATCCAGATCTGTCTTTCACCTTTTAAAGCCACACTGGAGTGGGGGTGACCTGTCTCTTGGCAAAATAAGTATAATGATTTGGATCCACATCTACTGTGGCATAGGAAATGTGTGCTTTAAGCAATCTACTGGTCTTCACTTGGATAAGGTGGGAATCAGAGTGGTTTGGGTTGGAAGGGACAAAGGTCATCCAGTCCAACCAACCCCTGCTGCAGTCAGCAGGGACATCGTCCACTAGAGCAGGTTGCCCAGAGCCCTGTCGAGCCTCACCTTGAATATTTCAAAGGATGAGATCTCAATGGCCTCCCTGGGCAACCTGTTCCAGTGTTCCACCATCCTCGTGGTGCAGAGCTTGTTCCTAACATCCAATCTAAACCTACTCTTGTCTAGTTTGAAACTATTGCAAGTATGCCTTTGGAGATACTGGGAGAGCTGTTCTTTATTTTCACTGTGTAGTAGATCTTTTTAAAAGTGGACAGTATTAATTAGGTCTCTATATAATCTGTGATACAGTGTGGATCCAAATGACTCAGTGTCTTATCACATTGAGCCAAAGCTGGAAGTTCCCATCCTCTTCCTGTGGGCTATGGTCACGATGGGCTTCCTACTCCCCTGAGTGCAGGCAGGGGTGATGCAGAAGTGACATTTTTATTGTCCTCTGGGCTAAACTGAAGCCTGGCACCAATCAGTGGGTGAAGAAAGTTCAGCATCAAACTGGTCAACAAACAATTCCTGGAAATTTACTTTTCTTTATAGAGGCAGTGATGTATGGGAGCCTCTCAGCCCTGTTGTTCATTCCTGTGTGCTAAAACAGTGCTTACCTTGACCTTGGAAACACTCTGAGTAATTCAGCTGTAGCCAAGCTGATGCTTTTTGCCAGAGTTCTTCACAGCTTGAATTGCTTGCACCATGGGGGAAAGGCCAGGTCATACTTTTCCAGTGGTGGCATGTTAAGATTAAGTCATATTTTTATTTTTTTGGGTGGGGTTTTTTTATCCTAAGAGAGGTATTAATTGTTTAAGGACATTGATCAGTTGACTGTAACAAAAAACCCAACCAAAAAAAAAAAAAAAAGCCCCTAAAAGCAAAAAACTAAACCCAAACCCAACCCAACTCCTCTTTTAATACCTGGAGGGAAGAGTTTCCTATTCCACAGTTTTGTTCTGAGTTAACACAGGAGGTCTGTGGTTTCTGCAGTTTGAAGTCTTCTGGATGCTTGCTGGAATTTGATGATACTTTGTTAATAGATGTGCAAGAAACTTTGTGAGATTGGTTGGTTGCTTCCTTTTCCCCCCCCCACTTTGGTTTTACTTGCTGGGAAGCAAACTGTTAGATGACCCAGTAAAATGGAACAGGTATTTATGATAGATGTGCAGATGGTGTTAGCTGGAGGTGTGAAAGCTTTCAGTGAAATCTGTGCTCTGAGTTTGGGGTGGAAGAGAGGCACGTGGAGATCCAGAGTGTTTGTATGCTTGAGACACAAAGCAGGAAGCTCACTGAGGTGTCTGAGATGTTTCAGCAATACAATTCAGACTACAGATGGAAGGAGAAGTGCAAACAGGCTGTGGAGGAACTCAAAATGCATCGTTTCAAATCACTTGGGGATGTTTTAACTTCAAAATAAACAGGTAAAACTTTCTACTCAAAGCTAGAAATCAACAGAAACATTTCCTTAGCTGTTTTCTCACAGCTAAGGAAATTTTACAAATTTCCACAGTAAAATCTGTGGATCAGCCCATGGGAGAAACTGTCAGGAACGTCATAGGAGTCTTTTCCAAGCAGCTTTTGCAGCTCTAGAGGTATGTTGAGAGACTCCAGATGTTGGACTGCTCTTTGTTGCCCATTTTTGCCAGTGTTTCAAATGCAAAGCATGGGATAATTATGGTTCCTTGGCTAGCATCACTGTGTCAGCAAGGGGTGCTTCAAGGGACATGGCCTCTTCTGCCATGGAGTTGTTGTCATGGTGTATCAGGTATTTCTGTGTGCACAGAGAGGCCTCCCAAAGGTGCATGCTGCACCTCAGCTGAAGGCACTCTCAAAGCAACGTCTTGGCAGGTTATGGACTTGTTATGGACTCTGCCCTTCTTGAGTGGGGATTCTGGGGAGATGGTGGGGATTTCCTTACCAACACATTTGGGAAATGAGGGAGTTGATTGTTTGTTTTTCTTTTTCCCACACAATTCTGTAGGCAGCAGGTCGAGGGGGTCACAGCAAGCCATGTATGATAAACCCCAAAGTGAACAGGAGCTATCTGATGCAGAGATTGCTCGGAAGCTGCAGGAGGAAGAGCTCCTGGTAAGTGGAGAAGATACATTAGACAAATCAAAGGAGCTAGCCAGAGACCACAGCTTTAATTGGGAAATCTTTCTTACATATTTTAGTGATTTAAGACCTAAAATCTTGTTATTGTGCAGACTGGTAATTACCTTTGCTTCCTATATAAACACCCCAAAGTGAAATGATTGAAGCAGAGTGATATGAATGTTTCCAGGCAGGTGAAGGTGTAGTCACTGTGGTCAGCCCGCGAGAGAGACAAACTATTGCTTAGTTTAGAGAGAGGCCAGCAGGGTGGGCAGTGCCTTGTTGCGTGGCCTGGCAGATAGATGAGAGCAAAACGGAGCAGTAAAGCTGAAATGACAGTTTGGTGTTGGGCTGTGACATGCCGGAGGGCAGGGATGCTATCCAAAGGGACCTTAACAGGCATCAGAGGTGGGCCCAAGCCAACCTCATGAGATTCAACAAGACCAAGTGCAGGGTTCTGCATCTGGGTCAGGGCAATCCCAGGCACTGGTAGAGGCTGGGCAGGGACTGGCTTGAGAGCAGCACTGGGGAGAGGGACTTGGGGGGTGCTGGTGGATGAGAAGCTCAACATGAGTCACCAGAGTGAACTTTTGCAGCCCAGAAAGCTAACCAGATCCTGGGCTGCATCAAAAGAAGTGTGGCCAGCGGGTCGAGGGAGGCGATTCTACCCCTCTACTGCACTGTGGTGAGACCCCACCTGGAGCATTGTGTCCAGTTCTGGAACCTCTAGTGCAAGAAAGATCTGGAGATGCTGGAACATGCCCAGAGAAGGGCCACAAGGATGATCAGAGAGCTGGAGCTGCTCTGCTATGAAGACAGAGGGAGTTGAGGCTGTTCAGTCTGGAGAGGAGAAGGCTCTCAGGTGACCTTTTTGTGGCCTGCCAGTATCTGAAGGGGGCTAAAAGAAAGCTGGGGAAGGACTTTTTAGGGTGTCAGGTAGTGATAGGACTGGGGGAAGTGGAGCAAAACTAGGAGTGGGTAAATTCAGACTGGATGTTAGGAAGAAGTTCTTCAACATCAGAGTGGTGAGACAGGGGAACAGGTTGCTCAGGGAGGTGGTGAAAGCCTCATCCCTGGAGGTCTTTAAGGCCAGGTTGGATGTGGCTCTGAGGAACCTGATTTAGTGTGAAGTGTCTGTGCCCGTTGCAGGGGTGGGTGGGTTTGACCTAGATGATTCTTGAGGTCCTTTCTAGCCTTGACAGTTCTGTGACTCTATGATTCTGTGAAGCTGGCCAAGTATGTTTGGAATGGATGCTAGAGTGTGTTTGTGTGGACACCTGCTTGCCCTGCCCAGTAGGTTAATGAGTGCATAATTTGGAAGTGTTTCTGTAGTTACTTTTTTTCCCCCCCTTGATTTTCCTTCCCTCCTGTTTTTTTTTCCAGGCTAGCGAGGCAGATCAGAAGGCAGCTCAAGTAGCTCAAGATGAGGTGAGCAAGAAGCCAAATGTTTGCAATATTCCTTTACTTGCAGAAACTGTCAAACCCAGCTTGGCCCCTCTGACCCTCTAGTTGTTTGTCTCCTGCCTTGCAGGAGAAGCTCGGGGCCCCAGTGGGGTTTTTCCTAGCTAGTTTTCATATGTATGCTCCAGCTGGTCAAGGAAGGTGGTGTCCTGCCTACTGCAACCGTAGCAGAGGAAGGAAGTTTGTGGCTCTGAAAGCGCATCTCTTGTAGCTGAACCCCAAGGGATGTTGTTAGAGATGCTGCAAGATGAACTCCTCCCTCCCCGCCCCTGAACTGAAGGAAAAGGGATGAAGGGGAGAAAGGCTCTGCAAATGCAGTTCTGGCAGATCAGAGGTCCACTGGGCATGCTGCATGTTGTCAACCTTAATTCTCCTCCGTTACTTGTTTTGGATGGCATCTTGGCTCTGCACCTTCTCCATCCAGCATCTGTCCATAGGAAAGGTTTTAAATACCTGAAACCCACAAGAGCAGTAAAACCATCTGACTGCTCTCTGTATTTTCCCTTCTAGGAAATTGCACGACTGTTAATGGCTGAGGAGAAAAAGGCTTTCAAAAAAGGAAAGGAGAGAGAAAAGTCTTCCTTGGAAAAAAGGAGGCATGATCAGGACTGGAAGGTATTGGAGAGGTGTTCCAAAGGGAGGTGAGGGTGTATGGTGAGAGTAAAAGAAATCATGCAGACTCATGCACCCAAAGGGTTTTTGCTATCTGTTACTCAGCTATTTCCTAAGCCCTTTGGAGCTACCTGGTTAGATGCTTTCTGGCTTCAGCCTCAAGCAAGGTAAGCCTTGGACTCTGGCCTTTGAGGATGATGCTGGATGTCACAGCACCTTTTGGCCTCCCTCCATTTGCTGTCAGTCCTCCTGATGCAGGACATTCCCTCTGCTGAAGCAGAAGCAGTAGCAGTAGCAGCAGAAGCTGTCTCTGTGCACTGCAGGTATAAGGGCAAAACAGCTGCTCCAGCATCACTGTTTCATAATTAAATAATTAAAGCATTGAGCGTATCCAGCCTAAATTTTTTGGATGAGTAGCACTGCAGAGGCTTGGCTAGCTGATGTGGAAAGTGACAGAAAACAGATTTCATGTTCCCTTTTTAGCCCTGGTAAGGTGCTAAAGGGAACATTATATTAACCTTGGGGCCACTTGGAGGTAGCTCTGATGATTTCAACCTCCTTACTGTGCTGGAGTGGTTGCAGGCACACAGCCGTGCAGCCAGTGCCTTGTGTTGAGCCCAAAGTGTGCACAGCCATTACACACTGACTGCATTCCACCCCAGCTTCAGGATAGGTCCCTCAGAGCTGGGTCTGGAGCTTCATTTACTGGAAACCAGTCCTGCTGATGCCATTCATGTCTGGCTGTAGTCAGTTTTGTGTATAAACAGCAGGAAAGGTCTGTGGGGAGCTGTGGCAGCTTCAGTGCACTGCATGCTGTCCTGCAAGGCACACAAGTGAGCTGCTTTCCCTTCTTTCCATCAGCGTGATGCAAGTGAGTCCACGTGCTCAAGGTCAAAAGAAGGGCCTGAAGCTCAGCGACACAAAAGTGACAGATCTGCAAGGTGAGCTTGAAATGGGCACCTGCACCTGGGAAGCTGCTCAGAAGCTGAATCCTAGGGAGGAGTTGTATGGTGACCAGTCTGACCCACCCACGAGGGGCTTGGTAGGCAGCACAGATTTTAGCACTGACAAGATGTGGAGGCTCCAGACACCTCACAAGCTCTGTGCCCGTGCGTCACTCGCTGTGCTCATGGCATTTGTCCCTATCAGTCTCCTGTTCTGGCGCTGACAGAGATTGATGAGTTTGTGCAGTGACATTTGTTAAATGGCAAAGAAACATTGAGAGGGTTAAAACACTCCTGGTGATGTGAAACCAAATGTCATCTCTGGGCAGGAAGGAGTAGTCATCACAATGTATTTGCACAGCCGCTCCCTTGGGTACCTGCTCCCTGGTTAAGCCCTGTACACTCTTCTTGCTACCAGGTGTGGATGTCCCTCTGCAAGCAAGTAAATTGTGCTTTGGGATACCTCCTCTCATGCAAATGTACTGTAGCCTGGTGCTGTTTGAGAATCTCAGATGATCCTCATGAGGGACTGAGCCCTGGAAATGATCGCTATTGGCTTTGGTTTCCAATGGAGACAATGACCCTAGAAATTCTTGTTGCATTTGCAAAAGAAACAAGTGAGCAGGTGCAGACTGAGAGAGATCTTATTAAAATACTCCAGGATAAAAAGCAGACAAGCATTAAACACTCTGAAAAATATTGCTCTCTTGAGTGAGGGTGCATCAGGCTTTTATCTTGAATGTTGTCTCCTGACAACTTGCAACTGTGATTGCAACATGAAAACTGTATTTGGCCTGGACTTGCCACATGCAGACCAGCTCCTCTAAGTGCAGCTCATTTCTGTGTCTGCAGAGCGGAACGTGCAGCTCTTACAGCTTCTGGACTGCTTTCATCAAACCAACAGGGGCAAACCTAGGTAGCTGAGATGTTGCTTTTGCCATGTTGTTGTGCCTCTGAGTGTTTTTTCCCAATGCTTTTTCACTGTGCTTGGCAGGTCACAGCCTCACTTCGATGACTTTGAACGTGCTCGATATTACACAAGCCAGCCCAGCCCTTCACGCCAGACCCCCAAACCTGAGCACTCTCCTAAAGGTAGGGAGGATCAAGCCCACGGTTGCCTCAAACACTTACTGTGAGCTGTTTTCCTCAAACAGCTTGAAGCCCATGATACTGGAAAGAGGTGCTAATAGGAGGAGTGGAGACTTTTGACGCAGAAGGCAGGTGATGCTACTCACTGCTGAGTTGTACTTGCTGAGCATGTTGAAAGCTGAGAGACGGAACAGCTGAATTGGTTTGCCTCGAGTTTCATGGAATCGGGGTTGGAAGGGACTACAAGGATCATCTAGTTCCAACCCCCTTGCCATGGGCAGGGACACCTTACCCTAGATCAGGCTGCCCAGAGCCTCATCCAGCCTGGCCTTAAGCACCTCCAGGGATGGGGCCTCAACCACCTCCCTGGACAACTCATTCCAGGCTCTCACCACTCCCATAGTGAAGAACTTCCTCCTCACATCCAGTCTGAATCTCCCCACCTCCAGCTTTGCTCCATTCCCTCTAGTCCTGTCACTACTTGAGAGCCTAAAAAGTCCTTTCCCAGCTTTTTTGTAGGCCCCCTTCAGGTACAGTTTGTCAAACTGCTCTCAGCCTGTCCTCTGATCTCTTATTGATGAATGGCTGTAAATGCAGGCAGTAAATGAAGGGGAAATAACAGAGACAATGATGTGATGGATTTTAGGTGACTCACTAGGATGAAACAATCCAATGCAAGGCAAAACCTGGCACTGTCACATAATGGGTGAATGGGAACAGGCTTGTTTTGTTCCTGTGGCATCTCAGCAGTGGTTTCTTGGCTTTTTTCCTCAAGTCATTTGGCACAAGAGCAGTGTGGTGAGACCCTCCCATCCCCCAGTTTTTTAAATGAGAATGCCAATTGCCTGAGGTACTTGTAGAGTCTCTGGGGGAGGAAGTGGGCAGCCGGAGTTGGATGCAGTCACTCATGTTTAGAAACAAGTTCCTTCCCGTGAGAATGGTGGAACACTGGAACAGGTGGCCTAGAGAGGTAGTCAAGGCCCTATCCCTGGAGATACTCAAGGTGAGGGCCCTGGGCAACCTGATCTAGTGGAGGATGTCCCTGCTGACTGCAGGGGCAGTTGGACTGGATGACCCTTGGAGGCTCCTTCCAACCCAAACCACTCTGTGGTTCTAGGTTTCTCCCAGCTCCACTGATTGTGACTTAAATTTTGGAAAGTGCCCATATTTAAACTTTGGGAAACTTGTGTTCTGTCTTCATGAGGCCCACTGGAAAGTTTAATGACTGCAGGTAGCATTTTCTTCATCCGCTTCTGTCCTTAACAGTGTTTTTGTTTCTGTTTTCCTTTCCAGGTTCACGTAGGAAGCAGTAAAGCTGTGCTAAGCCTTTGCTTTGGTACTGACTCTTCTGTAGCAAACATTACTGGAATTGCCAGGCAACTTTCTTGATTCCTTGCCCAACAGGAGGTCCACCTTCCTCTCCCAGGATCTCCTCTAAGGTGTCATCATATTAAGGAACATTGTTTGTTTCAATTTCTTCCCTGTGCGTGATGGCTGAAGCAGGACAGTGCAATCTAGCCGCCACTGGGCCATGTAAATCAACCAGCTGACTCTAACAGCTCCCTTTTGACCTTTTCAGGACTGCCTTTTTAATTTTTAAGCTTTGTCTGTAGCTTTGACACATAGGAAAAAGAGAAACAGGGAGGAAAATGAAAGATCTGAGTCGAGTTTAATGTGATGCAGCAGACTGTTGGAAGTACAAATCCTTTCCATATTACAATGACCTAGCAAAGAGTTCCAAGAGGAAATGTGTTCTTCCTGTGTTGGGTAAGGCAGCTGAGCCAGCCTGACAGCCATACTAGCTTGCAGGAGGGAGGGAGGAACATAACACCAGCAAAAGGCAGAACCTGGGACTGGTGAGGAAGAAATTACCCACAGAAGAACATTTCGGAAGTGTATTTCTTTCTAGGGTTTGCAGCAGTCTGGGCAGAGTGTTTAGCTCCAGGATCTAGTATAGAACAGTGCAGAGGAAATAGTTTCATCTGAAATTATTCCTTGTGTGCACAACCTTGAAGGCATGCCAGGGAGTTGATGAAGCTGTGAGTTGTGGATTGGGAGGAGTCACACAAACATTTTAAATGCCCAAAGTGACCTCTGTGGTCACCTGCTCTGAGCTTCAGTGTGGTTGAAGCCAAAGAATTTCACTGAAGTGAAGAAGGAACTCTTAACTTCTAGCTGAGTATGGCAGCTTGGGGCTGAACCTGCATATGTCTTGGAGATGTGTCTGGAGGAAGGCCATATGGGCACTAAATCCAAAAATCCAGTTCCTGCTAACTTTGAGCTAGATGCAGAGTGCCAAACAGTCCACACGGTGTCTGTGCTGGTCTACACTTCTTTCCTTTCACTCTTTGAGGATGTTTTTTCCTCCTGTACAAATTGGAAACCTTTTCTCTTGGCCTCCTCATTTCATTTTTTTATTAGCATTTTTTTCAGGTGCATTTTTAAACTGCTGGGCATCTGGATGCTGGCTTGGAGTCTGTTCAGCCAGTACAGGCTAGTTACTCATTTGCCAGTCCAGTTCCTGGCAGCAGGCTGGGCTGGGTTGCCCCTGTAGAGCAGTTGCTTCAGTGCCCAGTACTGAGTCTGTCCCACCAAGCTCTTTCTTTTTCTGGCAGCTGCCATTCCACTGATGGCTTTGCTGAGGAGGGGAGATAGAGCTGTGACACTGCTTGATCTCACTACCAATGTGCCTGGGAAAGGAGCCTCCAGAGCTCTGTAGAGCTTTGTGGAATGCAGGTGGTGGTGTGAAAAATTGATAGGAAATTGAAAGAGATTGTGGTTCTCTGTGCTTGCACTGATGAACAAGTGAAGCCCCAAGGCAGCTGTAAGGCTTTAACCTTGGCTGTTGTCCTTGGTCACCAGATCACAGAAAACATCTGGTTGGAAGAGACCTCAAAGCTCATCCAGTCCAACCTTTGACCCAGCACCGCAGGGTCAGCACCAAGCCATGTCCCTAAATGCCAGCTCCATAGGCTGTTAAAACACCTCCAGGGATGGTGACTCTACTGCTGCTCTGGGCAGACCATTCCAGTGTTTGAGAACTCTCTCTGTGAAGAAGTATCTCCTGGCATCCAGCCTGAAACCATTTCATGTACGTCAGACAGGATCAGGGGTTTGGGATCTCATTTGAGCCATGCCCAGGCAGAATGCATGGCCAGTCTACCTTGCTCAGAAGGTTCTCTAGGAGAACAAGGCAACTCCTTTTCCACATAAGCTGCAAGGGTATGTTTAACAGTACAACATGAGCCCTTGTCTTGCCTTGACCACCAGCTCCCATCTCTTGCCCCAGCTGGGAGGCTGGTAGCAGTTCACTTGCTGTGAAGAACCAGATAACCTCTGGTAGGTCTCTGCTCCAGGCATACACTAGGCAAAAATCGAGTAAGGTAGGAATTTGTACCTGATCACAGGATGTTAGGGATGGAAGGGACCTCCATAGATTGAGTCCAACGCCCCTGCCAGAGCAGGACCATAGAATCTAGCACAGGTCACACAGGAACATATCTGGACAGGCTCCAGAGGAGGAGAATCCACAACCTCGCTGGGCAGCCTGTGCCAGTGCTCTGAGACCCTTACAGTCAAGTTCTTCCTTGTGTTGAGGTGGAACTTCTGCTGCAGTTTCCATCCATTGCCCTTGTCCTATCCCAGGGCACAAGTGAGCAGAGGCTGTCCCTGTCCCTTCCTTCCTGTCCCCAGCCCTCAACTATTGATAGACATTGATCAGATCCCCTCTCAGCCTTCCCCTTTCCAGACTGAACACCCCAGGGCTCTCAGCCTCTCTTCATCAGGCAGTGCTGCAGTCCCTTCAGCATCTTTGTAGCCCTCCCTTCGACTCTCTCCAGTAGATCCCTGTCCCTCTTGAACTGGGGAGTCCAGAACTGGATGCAGTATTTCAGGTGGGGCCTCCCCCTTGTTTCCAGACAGAGAGCTTGCTCAGTTGCAGGAACCCTTAAGTGACTTGCAGGCTCTTGGCTGCTTGCTGCTGCTTCTCAGGAAATACCCCAGCTGGCACCTAGATTTTACTGTCCTTGCCTTGTGCCCTCATCTTGGTCCATCTCTGTCCATTCAGAAGTGTTAGTGTTGTTTTAAAAGGATCCAGAAAAAGAACAAGATAGACTTTTTTTTATTTTATTATTATTGTTGGTATTTGATAACTTGGGCCTGTGTGGCAGCTTCATCTGCAATAGCTTTGTTTTGTAAAAATATATTTTTGTATTTCATTTAACAGTCAAAATTTCTGCTGCTGAAAATGTGCTTCCCCCCGCCGCTTTTTTTTTTTACCCCCCAACTGCATGGGGTATTTTCCCCATCCATTGCCATCAGAGTATATTTCTTGTTGTGAAATGGATACCCACTGGGGTTGGTTTTTTTCTTTTTAGCTACTAACACTCATACAAATGCCCCAGCCCTGCTGCTTACATCATTTGATGCACTTGTAAAACTGGGTAGGGAAAACTCCTGCCACATCAGAAGGGAGTTGGTTTGTATTCACTGTGCATGGAGGGGAAACAGTGACCCTCTCCACAAGGCAGTGGGGAATGGGCAGCTTTGATGGTCTGTCTTGCAGTGCACTTGGCTGATCTAACTTCTGTCTCACTCAAATCAGAGAAGTCAGGAAGCCCCTGGGCCAGCTGGCATTTGAAGAAAGACAGGGGAATGCTTGGGTGTATCAGAGAATGAACTGCAAGGGAGCAGCTGCAGGCTTTTGAGTCTTCTCAGTGGGAGCCACCCATGGTGTGGTGGAGTTTGTGGCCCTTGCCATGACCAGGACTCTTGTGCCCAGCTGATGTCAGTCCATGCTTCTCTCTATGCTGGTGAGCAGGCTTGGTGGTCCATTGGGTATTGGGGTTGTGCCCCATGGCCTTATGGAATGCATCAATCAGGGTCACTTAAAATCTTGGAAGTGGAATCTTCACCCATCCCACTACAAGTTCAAGACCCTCAGGGCCCCACATGTGGTGACCAGCACACTCCTCTGCTACAGACTGAAGGCTCCAGGAGAACACTAAGCTCTTGACTTCAGTGGGAGTGAGTGGAAATGATAGGAAAGAAAACTTCAGCTGACTTTATTAGGAGGCTGGGTAAAGTCTGAAGAATGTTTCAGTGCCTACTCTGTGGAGCTGCAGGTTCTCCTTAATGGCCCCCTTGGGCTAACCAAACTCTCCACCTATGGCACCAAGAGAGCCCAAGGGAAGGATCCCAGAAGCATCTACTGATTTTTTTTTTTGGATGCCTTCAGAGGATGCTGAATGCTTTATGGACTGCCTTGCCTTGTGTCTTCCCTTAGTCCTTATATTTTTATTCTTACTCTCTACCTTGATTCATTTCATGTCCCTTTTAAGTATTTCTGCTGTTATTTTTCTGTAGCCCTTGTGGAAAGGGTGGCCCTGAGGGCTTGCTGGAAGGGAGTAACACCTGTTGAGGGAGGCAGAAATGCTAAGAGTGATAGCTGAAGAAAGCATGTAGTGAGTGGAGTGTGAACAGAGCAGTTGTACCTCTAATAGATGTTCAGTCGGCAAGTTACAGAATTCCTAAGGCAAAGGTTGCAGCTGGGCCTGAACACTTCATAACCACTTCTGGAAGGAGATTCCATCATCCCAGTGAAGTCAACAAGAGTTGATTTAAGGTCATGGATAAGCAAGGGCCTGCAGGACTCATCTTGGGGCTCAACAGCCACAGTTCTGCTGAGTGTCAAGGGGATGCAGCTTGGGAGGATGCAAAATCAGCAGCTTGCATGTGTCCTCCTGGAAAGGGGCACAACGAAGTTGATGAAAAGAAACAATTGGAGCAATGCTTCCTTGCTCTGACAGAAAAATGTTGAACTTAACTTTTGTCCTTGTTTCCTCATGCCAAGTTTCAATAGCTTTGCCAGTGGCTTTGCTTTTGGTTTAAGAGCACATGGGAGCCCTTCCTGGAGTCATTTCAGGTCTCGGCATCCCTTTTTTTGACTGTATGTAACAAGGCAACACGTGGAAAGTTCACCACCATGAAACCCTGGCACACACTTCCTAAGCTCCATGGCTGGCACACCTCACTGCCAAGAGCTCTCGCCGCCTCCTCACCTCCGTCCAAAGCACAAGGAATGACCTGCAGAAGAGAGGTGGAGCGAAACCAAGCAACTGTGCCTTACTTGCAGGGATGCTCAACGTCTTCAGCAGGCTCTTCTGAGTCACCTCGCTAGCAAACACTGTCTTAATGTGAACTGTACAGCTTCCTGCAGCGAGGAGTGTTTGTGGGTGTGTGGCTAGATCCAACAGCTTAATCTCATCAATTTATTTTATGGCTGGATTGTTTGTTTTAAAAGACATTTGTGGCTTTGAACTTAGTGGGGTGGGGAAACATCAGCTGGTAGGGGATAGATGAAGTCTCATCCTTGAATTTCTGCTTTGGGGAGGAAGAACAGGAGTTAACAAATGCTGCAGCCTGCTTCAGTCTGTAAAAGGGATCTTGTATGTACAGTATTTTTGTATCTCTGCATTCCCACCTGTGAGGATTTGAATCTCTTAATTAGGGATGGGGAGGGAAGGGGGAAGGGATTATTATTTTTACAGTGCTAGGCCTTTGTGCATTTTTTATTGTGCCAAATTACAACCACTGTTACATCCCAGTGTATTCATTCAGTTTGTTGCTGTTGATCTGTGTGCATACTTTCAGTCCAATTCATGTTAACCTGTATGCAAGCTTCACTGTGGATTGCTAATTTATGTATAAAGGGGGAGCACTTGGAGACAGTGTGAGGATTCCCCTACTTGGTTTACGTTTTGTAATGCAGCCAGGCCATGAAACTTACTGCTTCTCACTCAGAGTGATCTCCTAGGTGCCTGTCACCCACAGAGATTGCTCCTGCCGTTCCTCCAGGCAGCACCAACACTGCCAGGCTGTGTGAGGTGCAGTAGGAAACAAAGCACAGCTCATATTGTGGCCAAGCATTCTGCTGGCAGCTACAGCAGGAATTCCCATTTTGGGGCTGCCTTTGAGGTTTACTCTGCCCTATATCCATGTCTAGTCTATGGACAGTTGGTGTTGTCCCCGACTTGAATCACTGAGTGCTTTAGTTCTGCAGTTGCTTTGGGAGGTGACTGTGGGATCCAGCACTGAGGCACAGAAGTGCCCCTTGCACCAAGTGTGCTCAGGGCAGCCTATCCATTGTCTGTGGGGTACAGACATAAGCCTACAGAGTCCCCAGTTTCATAGAATCATAGAATGGTTTGGGTTGGAAAGGGCCTTCAAAGGTCATCCAGTCCAACCTTCTTGCAGTCAGCAGGGCCTTCCACTAGATCAGGTTACTCAGAGCCTTGTCAAGCCTGACCTGGAGTATCTCTGGGGATGGGGCCTCAACCACCTCCCTGGGCAACCTGCACTCTTTCAAACGTGTGCTGTAGCATGTTCCTGGCTGTGTCACTTGCCCTGCTATGCCCAGGGCAGGCTGCAGGAGAGTTTCTGTGTTGAGAAGCTGCGCTGTCCTCAGCTTCTAGGCTGGAGATACTAGCCACATCCCTGTGTGTAGTAACTGGGCAAGGGTTAGCTGTGCAGTTTGGGCTCTTCCAGGAGAGCTCCCAAGAGGACAGTGGCACACACAAGAGTGTTGTGTTGGTTTTTTTCCTGCTTCACAGTAAAGAAGTTCCACTGTATCAGTGTTTACTCTTAAGCAGATTCTGTGGTGTCTCCAGCTGCATCTGTGCACTGCAATCCAGTTAACTGCCTCAGAGAAATGACTGCAATTGTCTCATTTAGCTCTTCAGGATAAACTTTGAGCCTGTCAAATCTGAATAGTATCTGTGCTATGAGCTGTTAGTCAGAAGGCTTAAATTCCTCAGAGCTGCAAGTGTAGCCTGCATTGCAACAGCTAATCCTTAAACACAGATTGCACACCGACAATAACCTGTCTATGCAAGCCTAGGTTTTGGGTTTTCCCCCTCACTTATTTTTTTGACTGTTCACTCTAATTTTTACCAGGTTTGGCATAGAACTTCTGAATGACATTTAACCAAAGTATCATGTCTCTGTGTGTGTGTGTGTGTGTGTGTGTGTAGAGCATGCTTTGCATCATACCCCTGAATTGTCACTGAATGTAAAGGGAACATTGCCTTGCCCCATGTTGTTCAATAAACCACTGTATTTTGTTACCCACCACATCTTTCTGTCCCTCCTTCTGCTTTTCTGGTGACACTGAAGAGCTGGAAAGGAAAGAAAAAAAACAACCCTTGGCTCCTAAAGCTCGGCTGCTTCTACCTAGAATTACGTTCTTCCAATCTAATAGATGTAGCAAACCAGCAACTTTATATTTGATTGTTTTGTAGCCTGAGAGATGGAAGGGAAAAAAATACACAAAGCTGCCAACCTCTGTACTGTCTTGGAAAGGATCTGGACTGTTTCATTTCTTGAGACTGTGATGCTGAAAAATAAAGCAGTGTAATTAAGTCCAAGGGTAGGACGCTTTTTTGTTCCTTTTTTCCTTTTTTTTTTTCCCCTTTTTTTTTTCCTGTTGCCTCCTTGAACAACTCCCACTTGCAGTGAAAACATGGCATGTGCCCTCTGCCTGCCTGTCTTCACACACCTTAGCTGAGGAAGCAGCCACATGCAGCTCAAACATAGGCAGCCAGGAACCCATTTCCACATCATGAATTCAGCTGATGCCTAAGCATGCTAAAATAAAGGGAAGGTTACTAAATACAAACTTGGATCTTGAGGCCAGACTGCAAACTTTTCTGAAGTGTTTATTTACTCCTTTCCCTCCATTCCCCAACTAACCATTGCACAGGGGAGCAGAGAGCCCTTTCACACACCACAGGGGCCACCATGCTGTGCTGCCACAGGCTGGGGGCTTGGGTCTGCCCGTGAGTGCTCGTGACTCCAGCCAAGTTGAGTTTTTTGGCTGTGTCATAGCTTTCAAATGCCTTTACATCATCTAACTCCTGCCAGCCTCATCTCAGAGTCCCTTAAGTATTAGCAGCAAATGGAGGTAGGAACCAGCCAAAGTTTTCGTGGCCTTCTTTCCCCTGGAACTGCTTTTGCCTTAGTCATAGCTCCCCTGTGCTGCCTTCCTCCCCCAGAAATGGACTTTCTAACTTCACCTCAGTGACTCATCTCATGGCTTTTTGAGAGCAGGCTTCAAACAGATACAGTTAGCCCCTGGCTGGTGGTGGAGCTCCCAGACTATCACATGATCTCTATTTCTATATAAACAGCATAAAGCCATGTCATAGGGCACTTATTTTTATTGGCTATTTCAAATTTGGATGCTGCTTCATCTCTATTACACCACAGTTAACATATTCAGACCTAGGTGTGAGCCAGAGGACCACTTGTGTGTCTCCACAGGCAGGGTCATTGCCAAGGTGTGTGGTGCAGAAGCACACCAGTGACCCCCCTTCCTGGACTCAGTTTGAGGCTGGGGTGAGCACTTATACCAAGTGTGCTCCACACTGCTGCCTTCCTACACTCCATCCTCCCCATGTACTGGCAGTGACCACAGGATGATCACAGAATGGTAAGGGGATCCAGAGATCAGTTCAACCTTGCTGCTGGAGCAGGGTCACCTAGAGCAGGCCACACATGAACACATCTAAGTTGGCTTTGAAGGTCTCCAGAGAAGGAGAATCCACAGCCTCTCTGGGCAGCTTGCTCCAGGGCTTCAGCAACCTTGCAGTAAAGAGGGCATGGCTATGTCTGAGTGTGGAGAAAAGAAGACTTGGGGCAGACTTCACTGCTGTCTACAGCTACCCGAAAGGAGGTTGTAGCCAGGTGGGGTTGGTCTCTTCTCCCAGGCACCCAGGGACAGAACAAGAGGACACAGCCTCAAACTGTGCCAGGGCAGGTTCAGGCTGAACATTAGGAAAAAGTTCCTCACAGCAAGAGTGATTGGCATTGGAATGGGCTGTCCGGGGAGGTGGTGGAGTCCCCATCCCTGGAGGTGTTTAGCAGGAGACTGGATGAGGCACTTAGTGCCATGGGTTAGTTAATTAGAAGGTGCTGGGTGATAGGTTGGCCTCAATGAGCTCAAAGGTCTTTTCCAACCCGGTTCATTGTGTCACAAGAGGGTGTTTGGGGAGCACAAGCTTTGTCCCAGTGAGGCTGGAAAAGAGATGATTAGTAGTTTTAAGGGCAACAGAACAACTGGAGGTTTACCAGGGACAGGTGGTGTCTGGGGAGAAGATAAGATGTCCAGCTACACAAGGCTTACTCCAACCACTGGCACTGGCCACCAGCAGCCATACTACAGCAGTCCCAAGAAGTTGTGCTGAGCCTGTCTAGGGACACACAAACCCCACTCAAACACTTAACTTGCATGGTTTTATTTACTTGCTCATTACTCACAACTGATGAACCACTAAAGGCCAGCCTGAAGTGGTAAGGTCCAGGAACATCTCTATCATAAAGTGTGCAGCAGGCAGTTTTGGAGCAAAAGATTGCTTGCAGTCTCCTCTGCATCTAGAGCAAGGATTTCCCAGTTTTCTATTCTGCTAACAAACCAACCCAGCTCATCTTACTGGGAAAGTCCCCAGCTGTAGAAAACAAATCCCAGGCACAGACAAGACTGCCCCTGTTGCCACAGAGCCTGGGAGAGTCTGTGCAGAGCATCGCACAGGAAAAGGGGATGCATCATTGCAGTACCTGAGGCAGAACAGGCACACAGAAGCCCCAAGTATGGCCATGACAGCTGTGTCCTGCTGACATCTCCATGGCATAACAGGGGCCAAAAGCAGCAGCTCAGGCAACTGAGATGGGCAGGTCTCTGTTTTCCAGGGAGGACTGTAATATCCCAATAGCAGCAGAAGACTAAGTCTGCCTGGTGCTTGCTCTTCTGGGAACTTAAGCCACCTCTTCTGATACCAGGTGTTAATTCAGCTGTGCAAATGTTCAAGTTAATGCCAGCTTGCATCATCCCTAAGGGTGCTGAAACAGCCAAGTAAAGCTGCTCCCTTCTAGTCCTGCTGTTCTTGATCATCTGCTCTTTTAGCTATGAAGGGAACAGTTCTCTCATGAGTTCTGGCTGACAGCAATAGCTCCCATCAGAAGCAGGAAGGCCAAGAAGGGAGATCTTTTCTGTGGGACAGACTCTGGTAGCTGCTGCTGTGTGCCTGAATTTAACCCATGCTACTTGACAGGACCCCAGCACCAGAGCCCATAATTTGGAAGTGACTTTCTGCTCATCTGAGCACTTCCTGTTTTCTCTAAACATTCCTCCAATGTGCTGAGCTGCAGGTGTGCAAACGGAGCACATATTCCTTGGGAAAGGAGGAGATAAAATCCCTGGGAACAAGGGAAGACTTCTCCATTTTGGATACCCAGCCCAACACACATGAATTTTTAACAGCAAACACTCAAAATGAGCTACTAAACCTAAAGCCAGGAGGACTGGGAGTTCTTGCAGAAATAAAACAACACCGGAATACTAAAGGATTACCTTTTTGCTTGGTTACTGGGGTATCTATGAAGGCAGTGCAAACTTGGGAAGCAGGGAAGCATCAGAGAGGGCTTATTCCTCAAATCTTGTTCCCTGGGTACCATACAGCACAAAGAGTGAAATTGATGCTGCTCACCCTGTGACCTTAATGCATGCAAAGCATCACTCCATGCAGATATTGTTCAGCTGCAGGAGTGGGGCTCAGGGCTGCAGCAATGCAATGCAATGCAATGCATCCCGTCAGCAAGGCAAACACGTTCAAACATTTTTTTGCACTAAACTGCTTTTACTTCCAAGTAAAACTCCACCATGGATGAAACTGATACTATTGCCATGACAAAGGGCCTCCAGCTGCCATGGAAGTGTTTCGATACCTCTACCCTGAACTTACTGGAGAAGAGAAGGCTCTAGGGAGACCTAATAGCGGCCCGATGGGGGCTACCAGAAGGCTGCAGAAGGATTGTTTACAACGGGCTGCAGTGATAGGAGGACGGGAAATGGTTTGAAAGTAGGAGCATATTTAGGTTGGATGTTAGGAACAAGTTCTTTACTGTGAGGGTGGTGGAACACTGCAACAGGTTGCCCAGGAGGTAGATGGGGCCCCATCCCTGGAGATATTCAAGATGAGGCTCGACAAGACTCAGAGCAACCTGGTCCAGCAAAGGATATCTCTGCGCACCGCTTGCTTTTCAAGTGAGTTCTGCCCCGGTGGCGGCGCCTGCGCAGGGACCGCAGAGGAGCAGCTCTAGTACCGTGGCGCCCTCTAGTGGTCAGAGTTCAGAAGAGCAAAGCCACCGCCGCTGCCCGCTGACAGAGCCACAGCCACGGGTCACGACCGACAGGAGCTGACTGTCGGGGTCCTGACACCCCACAAAGGGCAGCAGCCAAGCCGTGAGCTCCCCTCTCGCAGATGGTCATCCTGCAGAGACTGCTCGGGCCGCAGGAGCCGCAGAGGAGCGCAGCCCACAGCCCTGCCTGCAGGGTGTGCTGAAAGAGGGCTCACACCTGAAACAGGCGTGGGAGTGCCAAGCCCTGCAAAGGCCGCAGGGTGAAAACGTGCAAGTGGGCTCTGCTGGATGGAGTCATTCGAAGCCCCTCCAGAAGGCAAAGCACCTGACAAACCGAGCATCACTTTACACAGCCAGAAGAGGTCAGTTCTTTATCGTATTGGTTTGCTGTGGGTTAGAGTGGATCCCTCCCCCAATAACTTACTGTAAATCTGCCTCAGAGAGGGAAAAATTCACTACAACTCAGGATTTGGGAAGTCAGAAAATGAAATAGTGCTTTTTACAGTTAAACTAAATAGAACAGCATAGACAAAAGAAACTCTTACAGAATATGGCAACCTTAGAGGAGGTGAGGATGGAGCAAAGCAGCATCAAAGCAGCAGCCAAAACAGCGACAGGAGGAGACAGCAGCAAAGCAGCAAGGGGCAGATACAAGCTGTGCTTCCAGATAGGAAGTTTTTGATGATCCAATGAAATGATATTAACTTATCCATTGTTGCCATTTTATGGCCTATCCCTGGCATGTTCACCTCTTCACTCAGAGACTCCAGTACTTTTCCACTCTACAATCAGTGTCCTAAGTTTCTCTGTTCCTAATTTTTTTATGTTTGAGCTACAAATCTAGCTCAAACTGCCACATGGTTACAGACAGTAATGGTGCATTAAGAAGAGTGTGTCCAGCAGATGGAGGGAGGTTCTCCTCCCCCTCTACCTTGCCCTGGTGAGACCTCATCTTGAGTACTGCCTTCATTTTTGGGCTCCCCAGTTTAAGAAGGACAGAGGTCTGCTCGAGAGAGTCCAGCAGAGGGCTAGGAGGATGATGAGGGGACTGGAGCACTGCCTGATGAGGAGAGGCTGAGGGACCTGAGACTGTTTAGTTTGGAGAAGACTGAGAGGGGATTTAATAAATGTTTATAAATATCTGAGGGCTGGGGCTCAGGAAGGTGGGACAGGCTCTGCTCACTTGCTCCCTGGGATAGGACAAGGAGCACTGGATGTAAGCTGCAGTACAGGAGGTTCCAGCTCAACACAAGGGGGAACTTCTTTACTGTAAGGGTCACAGAACACTGGAACAGGCTCCCCAGAGAGGTTGTGGAGTCTCCTCTGGAGCCTTTCAAGGCCTGTCTGGATGTGTTCCTGTGTGACCTGAGCTGGATTGTCTGGTCCTGCTCTGGCAGGGGGGTTGGACTCAATGATCTCTTTGAGTCCCTTCCAACTCTTGATATCCTGTGAGCCTGTGAACCACCCACAGCCTCTGCCAGGAACTGAGGTTTCCACACCATCTTCTAATCTATAGGCACTTAATGCCCTGAAGCAAGTGGCTACTGTGTAATTATAGCCACCCTTTCCCAGCCTGCTTTCCTGGCACCATGTTCTTTCATACTTGGAAAGGTTCTTTTCCTCATCTCAAATCTTTTATCTGTCTTTGTGCTAAGTATTATGGTTTACTTTATTTATTTTTATTTTTTTTTCCACTTTGGAGGATAAAAAATTTATTCTTACATGCTAAACTGAATTGCTTAGATTACCAGCTCCCATGTTTGTTTTAGCTGTTGATGTGTAATACCTTACCCTGAGGTTCAAAGAGATTGAAGTTTTGAATTTTTTCTTCCTGACTAGCAGTGCTTTGTTGTGTTTTGGAGAATCTCCTCTTATTGTGAGCACAATCCCAGTGAAACTCAAGGCTGGAGCTTGCCATGATTTTCTGATGTGTAGCACTTTTAGGAAGCTATGCTGCATGCCCATGTGTCTGCCCACCTGTCTCAAAACTTGGCCTTGCAGCCTCCCCTCCAAAGGGACCTAGCGTGGGTGGCTTCTGCAGCGCTGGGGATTCTGGATGTGGTGTGACCTGGCACAGAACACTGCCCCAAGCCCTGCTGCCAAGCTGCTGTAGCTGGCTGCCAGTAACTATTTTAAACCTCATCCCAAGCCATCAAAACCTGTGGAAGAGATGTTCTGTAGCAAAGATACCACTTAGTGCTGTGAAAGAGGGGAAGAAAGCACTTAGTTAAACCTTCCGTCTGCTAACCCATTCCTGTTTTTGCTGTGCGGGAAGGCAGAAAAAGCATCACTGCTGTGCAGATTATCAGGAGCTTCTGTTGAAGGAGTCTCCCATGTTTCACTGTGCTGATGTTGTACAGGTCTGAAACAGAAAACCAACCCTTAACCCAAATTGTGTGAGGTATGCAGGTAAGGGGAGGAAGCTCTAGGGATAGCATCTTGACAGCTTTTTCTGCTCTTCCTGCCCCTTAAATTATTTTTATGGCTTCAGGTGAGGGCTTTATCTATTTGCCTGAATTCCATGGACTTAACCACTTCTTTTTTTTTTTCCTTTCTTTTTTTTTTTTTTTTTCCTTTTTTTTTTTTTTTTTCCTTTTTTTTTTTTTTTTTCCTTTTTTTTTTTTTTTTTCCTTTCTTTTTTTTTTTTAATCTGGTTGTTGTTCTCTTTTTTGCAGTATTTATCCTTTACAGCTTAATTGGGTTCTGTGGTACTGAAGGCTGCTTGCTGCTTAAAGGGCATTAGAGACTTGCACTGAAATATTTATGCCTAGTGCATTACTTCATTAAGGAAATGATCTGAAATGAATGAAGATTGAATTATGCCCAAACTGCCCTATAAAACTGGATACTGACTGATTACCTAATGGTTCTCCTGATACGTGATGCATTTGAGGTCTGTGTGGCCTTTAATTTTTCATGGGCTGAACTGAGTCTTACACAACCCCAGCCTGTTGGCTAATGCCATTTCCTTGTAACAAAAGCATATAATTGCTTTTTTGGTGGTTGTTTCCTTGACATACATGTTCACAGGATCACAGGATGTTAGAGGTTGGAAGGATCACAGGATGTCAGGGGTTGGAAGTATCACAGGGTCACAGGATGTTAGGGGTTGGAAGGGACCTCCACAGATCATCAAGTCCAACCCCCCTGCCAGAGCAGGATCATAGAATCTAGCACACATTGCACAGGAACACATCCAGACAGGGCTGGAAAGTGTCCAGAGAAGGAGACTTCACAACCTCTCTGGGCAGCCTGTGCCAGTGCTCCATGACCCTTACAGTAAAGAAGTTCCTCCTCATGTTGAGGTAGAACTTCCTGTGCTGTAGTTTATATCCATTACCCTTTTCCTACCCCAGGACACAACTGAGAAGAGTCTGTCCCCTCCTTCTTGACTTCCAGCCCTCAGATATTTATAAACATTGATTAGATTCCCCTCTAAGTCTTCTCTTCACCAGACCAAAGAGTCCCATGTTCCTCAGGTTCTCCAGGACAGTGCTCCAGCCCCTTCATGATCTTCATAGCCCTCCCTTGGACTCTTTCAAGTAGATATCCCTGTCCCTCCTGAACTGGGGAGCCCCTGTTGTTCTCATGATATATGAATTGAGGTGTCAAACTATGTTGTGTGCTTGAGGACGTAATTGAGGTCACTAACAGAGGGCTCCCATTTCAGTACTAGGAATGAAACCTGTTCAGGAAATACATCTGCAGCTCAGGAGAGTCCTTGTGATGTGTCCTGCTTTTGGCCATGCACATACCCCAAACATGTCAGCTGTGGTAAGAGAATGGTTCTGTGGTTAGGGCTGAAAGAGATTCATTTGGTGCAAGCAACTCAACAGAATATTTAGACAGTAGAGAGCTTTTTCATTTTCAAGGCTTTTGTCATGGTTAATTTGGCCTTCAATAACAGAGAATGAATTCTTCCAGCTGTGAGCAGCTACTGCAAATATTAATAAAAAGGCTACAGCATGCAAGGGAACTCTGCAATGTGTCTTTCAGACACTGCTGTCCTCGCTTCCAAGTGTGTGGTGGTTATTTCTTTCTCTTCTGGATTCTTCCTTCTGCCTGTTTTGTTCCCCAGGAAAATCACTGTCTGCTTCCTTGATGGAGAAGCTCCAGCCTGTGTAGGTGAACAGGGTTCAGAGTGAATCTGAGGACAGCAGAGCCTGCGACAGTGCACCGTGGTGCATGTTGGTGCTGCTTGCAACACTCCTGCAGCAGCATTCCTGCCTCTCGTGGCCTGCAGGACCAGCATGGTCCTGCTTTCCTAAACCTGGCCAGTGCGGTTTTCAATGTCTGAGAGTGATTTAGTCAGCTACATACACTGCTGGCCTGGCCTTTTGCAGAGCAGGAGTCCTTTGAACCTTCATTCGTGCAAAGGAAAGCATTGAGGATTTAAAAGAAATGCCTTTTAAAAACGTATCAGCTCTGTTCCCATTTTGGTTGCTCTCCCTTAATCTCATTGTCTCATGCACTAGGGAAACCACTCATGAAGCTGATTTTATTAATTGATGCTTATTGGATTATCTTTAAAATCAAATTATCTTCAGCTGGGTGAGCTGGAAAATAAAGAGCATGCAGGGACTTAAAGGCAAATTGACTCAGTAGAATCCCTTTGCTAAAGTAATAAATAGCTCCTGCAGAGCCTGATTTCCTGGAGCACTGGGGATTCCTCCACTGCCACGGGCAGCTGTGGGAGAAAATGCAAGGAGCATCTCCACTAGGAAGAGAGACTGAGAGCCCTGAGGCTGATTAGTCTGGAGAAGAGAAGAATGAGAGGAGATCTGATCAGTGCCTATAAATACCTGAGGGGTGGGTGTCAAGTGGCTGGGGCCAATCTCTTTTGGGTATAAGCAATAAGACAAGGAGCAACAGAAATTGGAACAGAGAAGGTTTCACCTCCACATGAGGAGAAACTTCTTTACAGTGAGGGTGACAGAGCACTGGAACAGGCTGCCTGGAGAGTTTGTGGAGTTTCCTTCTCTGGAGAATTTCCAAACCCACCTGGATGCATTCCTGTGTGAACTACCCTGGGTGATCCTGCCTTGTCAAGGGGGTTGGACTCAATAATGTCTGGTGGTCCCTTCCAACCTCTAAAGTTCTGTGAGTCTTTGATTCTGTGAGTCAGGAGAGCTGAGTCCACTTCCCAGTTCAATGCAAACTCAGAGTGCAGTGTTGTGGCAGGGCTGAGGGCACCAGCAAAGGGCTCGAGTTCTGGGGTGGGAGGTGCGCTGATGCCCAGCAAGTAATAGCAAACACCTTGCCAACAGCAGACCTCTGAAGAAACCTGGTGGCTTGGAAGTGTAAAATTGAGAAGATCCCACTTTGTGCTGTTCACCAGGAAATGGGATGTGTGTGGGGTAGTGCCTGGCTCAGGCTGACACCTGCTTTCACAGCTTGAGGAGACTCAGACAACCTCCAGGCAGCACCCACTGCACTGATGTACCAGTTTTCTTCATCCAAAACATAGCAAGTTGAAAGCCTAGGGTTTAGTCTGTCTGCTCACTGAGGTACAGTGCCATGTCTCCACTGTGCCAGGAGAGTGTGCTGGCTACACATATGATAGACTGCTCTCCAGCCTCTGGAGGCCAAGCTCTGGTGCTTTGTGTTGAACTGAGTTCCCAGGGCCAAGTGGAGAGCAAAACAGGGAGCCTTAGCTGTCCCTGAGGAAGAAGGGAGGCCTGAATCAGTCCTGCTTATGCAGTGATTTAAGCATATAACACTGGCATTGGGTTAAATCCTGAAATATTCTTACTGCAGGAAGCCAAGCTTGGTACTTGCAGGGCACACAGTCCTGAAAGAGTCCCACCTTGAGCAGGTGGAATTAGTGGTGTTTCTGGGCTTCCAAGGCTCTTCTGGGCACCGTGTCCATCTGGGTGGTGGGGTAGGTAGTGAACTGGGGTGCCAAATGCAGCATGCAGGCAGCAAGGAACTCTCATGGAAAGTAATTGGAGGGAGACATAGGGGAGTTGAGCTTACTGGGGAGTGACACACAGAGGAAGAAGGACACAAATGCAAAGGAAAGGAAGTTAGCATTTTTATCATGCTTCTTCTAGAGGAAACTGGGTTTTTGCTTTGCCTTCCTGGGGAAAAGGGAACGTCTACTCCCTGCCTGGCAATGCGATGAAAACCTGTAGCAAACCATCTGACTCCTGACAGCTGGAGGTTTTCAACACAGTAAATAAGGCAACACATTGTTCTTTCAAAGTCAAAAACAAGGACGTGGGGTTTGTGACAAAAGTTAATTAAAAAAAAAAAAAAAAAAAAAAAGTATTCTCCTGGGCTGTGAATTCAGAGGGTACCTCATCAGACAGTAATTACCCGCCCAGCACCGCCGCTCTGGAGACAATTGAAATTTAGCCTCCTGACCAAAAATTGATTTTGAAGATTAATTGTCCCCTGTAGCACGGTTTTAAACCAATCTGAAATACAGAGAGGATGATTGTCCTTTGGGTTTAGTAGAGCTGTCTCTTTGATATTCACAGGGCTAGAGCAGCTGTATGAGTTTTTGCCCTGATTTAAAGCTGATATGAAAGAGGCAGCTTCAGAACGGTCAGAAAGGGAACAGCCATGGGTGGCATCCATCTGAACTGCACCAGGGTTCTTGTGCTGGGCTGAGGGTAGCAGCAAACAAGCTTTGGGTTTCCAAAAGTGGAATTTCCTCAGGCAGCTGAAACTGCAGCAGTGTGAGTGCTGTACAGCTTTTAAAGCTGCATTGGAAAGATAAAGCTACCTGGAAGAGTTTCTCTTGATGTTGTCTTCAAACGTGTATGGAACAGCATTGCTCAGAGCCCTGGGGAGCTCAGCAGTCCCCAGAGAGGACTTCTGAACTATAGGAAAACAAGCCTTGCTCTAACATACAGCTGTTGTCTAGCTGCTGAGGAGGTGTTGGTTTGAGCTGGGGACACTCGAAATCTTTCAGGATATATTCTTTTCCTTGCTTGGCTTCCTGTGCCTTGAGCTGAAGCTCTGCCAGTGCTCCTCTAAGCTTTGAACCTACAGGTGAGCTTCGGTGAAATTAGCCAGGCACATCGTAGGTCCTGCAGCAGGTGCTCAATTAATTAGTCACTAGAGAATCCAAGCTGGTGGTTACTGAAGGCAAATGGGCTTTGCATGTCCTGCTGCTCAGGAAGCAACTCGTCCTTGATTCTCCTGAGGAGCTGGGCAGTGATCTCCTAAAGTAGTGTGTAAAGCACACTGAGTTTGAATGGGGTGGTGAGCTTCCATTGGGAGTAGAGGAATGCCAGGAGGAAAAGAGGAGAAGTTAGGTCTCAGAAGGAAATCTGGCAGGGATTGCTGGTTCAGGAGCGTAAGGGCTGGTGGTTCAAACAGGTATCACAGTATCACAGTATCACAGTATAGCAAGGTTGGAAGAGACCTCAAAGATCATCAAGTCCAACCCACTACCACAGACCTCAAGACTAGACCATGGCACCAAGTGCCACGTCCAAACGTGCCTTGAACACCTCCAGGGACGGTGACTCCACCCCCTCCCTNAAGGTGCCTGAAGCTTGGTGTGAAACATTGGTTTCTTGGCCAGTTTAATTAGTCGTGTGCTTAGTGCACCTGTTGCTCAGCCTGCCCTCTACATTGTGGCTGAAGATTTCTTTGTGTCTTCAGCCTGGCCTCTCCATTCAGGCAGTCTCTGTTCCAGGACACCTTGTTCCTTCTAGGAAATGGACAACTTGAGAAGAGTTATTCCCTTCCAGTGGGAGGGACTGATTCTGTGTCTGATTAAGATGGTACCTGGGAAGACTGCAGACCTGAAGGCATGTCATCTTGTCTTCACATTTACCTGTAGACCTCTGGATGTCCTCTCAGCTCTTGTGCAGACCATGATGGGGAGTGCTTGGGAATGGAAAAGCAAAGGTCTCTTCTGGAATAGCACTGCAGGGAGCTCCCTGCCACAGCCTTTAGCAGTTGAATCACAGGAAACTTGTAAGCCTGGGTTGCAAGAACTGGAATTGTCCTTCACCTCATGCACCCACACACAATTTCTCACCTTTTTAGCTTCTGGTGAGAGAGAAACTCCCTCTGAGCCAACTTATTTAATACAATATTTAAATAAACAAGGTACTGCCAGGCTCCTGACAGCATTATCAGCTGGGAATGGTACCTATCAACAACTCTGGTGCTCCTGGGCTTGCTGCTGAGCTCCACAGCCACAGTTCCTCATTATCAGAGGGGAAGGTGTGGGAATAAGGAGCTTTGGGCTAGGATTAACTTTGAAATATTTCTTTCAGTTCTCTAAGACAAAGACTTCTCCCCATGGTACTGACAATAGCAAATGATTTCCAGCTTTTAGAGGCTCTCTTCCATTCTACTCTGTGTTGCTGATAATCACAACAGGGATTCAGGGGGAAAAAAAAACAAACCCAAACCAATGCTGATTTACTTTAGAGAGGGAGAAAAAAGAGAAAAGGGCAAAAATCAAGGAAATAAAAGTTGCACAACCTACTTATTTATTTTGAAGTCTCTCTTCCCTGGACACAAGCTCCAGTGATTGGGTTTCCCTTAGAATATCATGGTGTTCAGGGGCTTGGTGCCCCTGCAGAGGGGCAGTATCTGTCTGAAGTGGGGTGGTGGTGTGGGCAAACCATTTAGTCTTCAGGGATTATCTAGGAAGTGTTTTGTTTAGATGTTTTCTTCTCTCTTTTTTTTCCTTTTTTCCTTTTTTTTTTTTTTTTTTTTTAATCTTCCCTAGGGCTGTAATCAAAAGAAGGAAAGGATGGATAAAAGGAAATAGCATTCATTAAAAACACAGAAAACTTCTTGCTGGGCTATGAACAGCCCAACTTTGCTTAAACCGCGATGCTCCCCTGTTCCCTCGAACCTCCTTCAGCAAAATCTGCAGTCCCCGTCCGTGTGCAATTAGAGGATTTGGCCGCTTGATGTCTCTGTGGGTTGCGGAGAGCGGTGGATAAATAGAGGTCAAGCTGGAGCTGGGTGGAAGCAGCAGCGGCATTAGGCTTGCTCCTCAGAGACGAGGCTTGATAGATCAGCATGCCAATTCCCAGGCCCTGCTCGTGTCTTTTAATGAGCTGCAGGTTTTCGAAGGAGTTGGAAAGCCAGGAGGATTTGGATGACAGGGTGCCCACAGGGAGTTGCTGAGGAGGTGCACCCATCAGTGCTGCAGGTATAAAATATGCCATAGAAGTGTGAGACAGGAGTCCTGGCCAGGCCACAATCCTATCTGCCTCCCCACTAGGCAAAATCCAGTGGTGGAAGGGGGCCAAGGTGCCAGGCTCTTGCAGTGTCTCCATGCAAGGACAGATGAGGCTTAGCAAACATCAGGCTGAAACCATCACCCAGTGTTAGCTGGTGAGGAATGGCCATGTGCTGCTCTGTGTGGGCATGAGTCATGAGGACACACGGGAGAGAACAACCACATCCATCAGTATAGGTTGGGGACTGACCTTTGGGAAGGGGAAAAGGACCTGGGGGTCGTAGTGGATAGGAGGTTGACTGTGAGCCGGCAATGTGCTCTGGTGGCCAGGAGGGACAATGCCATTCTGGGGTGTATTAGAAAGGCTGTGGTTAGTAAGTTGAGAGAGGTTCTCCTGCCCCTCTGCTCTGCCCTAGTGAAGCCACATCTGGAATACTGTGTCCAATTCTGGGCCCCCCAGTTCAAAAGAGACATAGAACTGCTTGAGAGAGTCCAGCACAGAGCCACAACTATGATGAAGGGAATGGAACAGCTCTATTAGGAGGAGAGCCTGAGAGAGCTGGGGCTGTGCTGCTGGGAGAGGAGGAGGCTGTGAGGTGACCTCAGCAATGCTTATAAATATGTAAAGGTGAGTGCCAGGAGGCTGGAGCCAGGCTCTGCTGGGTGATGCTCCATGCCAGCACAAGGGGCAATGGTGGAAGCTGAGGCATAGGAAGTTCATTTAAACATGAGGAGGATTTCTTTCACTGTGAGGGTGACAGAAGACCGGAACAGGCTGCCCAGGAGGGTTGTGGAGTCTCCCTCTCTGGAGATATTCAAAACCCTCCTGGATGTGTTCTTGTGTGATCTGGTCTAGCTGATCCTGCTCTGCAGGGAGGTTGGACTGGATCAGTTTTCAAGGTCCCTTCCAGCCCCTGACACTTTGTGATTCTGTGATTTTAGGTGTTCCCATGGCTTTGCAGGTGTGACAGCCTGGCCCCGCTGTGACACTCAGATCCTCAGAGTGAGAGATGGGACAGAGATGCTCCTTCCAGTCTGACACCACCACAGTCCTAAAGATCACCTTTACCACAAGTCTTTTGGTTATAGATTTCTGTTTCAGTTTGACTCTTTGAGCTACATGGTACTGGAGGGCAGAAATGACTCTTACCCCTTTCCAGGAGTACGAATGAGGACACTGCACACTGATTGGAAATTTTAAACAGAAAATTCTATTTACAAGAGCAGATATACAAAAGGCAATCAGGTAGAATGAGTACAGAACCCACTAGTCCCAAAGTGTCCCTCTAGACTCCTCCACCCCTCCCACCCTCAGCCGGCCTGAGGGCAGGCCCAAACTGCCCTCCCAGCTGGGGCCTACCAGGCCTCAGTGGGCTGCAGTGACACAGCTCAATTCCTGCCAGCCAGAAGCCATCTCCCACACCAACCATGAAAGAAGGATGTGCTGCTCCCAGAGAGGAGTGAAGGGGGAAAGGCAGGGAGAAGGGGAAGGTATCAGTCGGGCACTACCTTTTAAGCTGTGATACCAGAAGACAGAACAGAATAACAATATTGCAATATCCCAGGACCAGCAGGTCCACCCCTCTGGGATGGGGCTTCTGTGGTGGTTCTGGGTGTTACTGCCCCCCAAGAATTCACCCAGACTAAACTCAACCAGCTGGAAGTTAAGGAATGAAGCTTTATATATTCACAGATTAGAGCAATTTACAAGCATATATATAACATATAGCCAACCAGAGCCTGCCCTGCATCAGGAGAAGTGTGTCCAACAGGTCAAGGGAGGTGATTCTGTCCCTCTACTCTGCTCTGGTGAGACCCCACCTGGAGTACTGTGTCCAGTTCTGGGGCCTCTAGTGAAAGAAAGATCTGGAGGTGCTGGAACATGTCCAGAGAAGGGCCACGAGGATGCTCAGAGGGCTGGAGCTGCTCTGCTATGAGGAGAGACTGAAAGAGTTGGGGCTGTTCAGTCTGGAGAGAAGGAGGCTCCAAGGTGACCTTATTGTGGCCTTCCAGTATCTGAAGGGGGCCTACAAAAAAGCTGGGGAGGGACTTTTTAGGCTCTCAGGTAGTGACAGGACTAAAGGGAATGGAGCAAAACTGGAGGTGGGGAGATTCAGACCGGACATGAGGAGGAAGTTCTTCAGCATGAGAGTGCTGAGAGCCTGGCAAGGGTTGCCCAGGGAGGTGGTTGAGGCCCCATCCCTAGAGGTGTTTAAGGCCAGGCTGGATGAGGCTCTGGGCAGCCTGATCTAGGGTAGGGTGTCCCTGCCCATGGCAGGGAGTTTGGAAACAGATGATCCTTGTGGTCCCTTCCAACCCTGACTGATTCTATGATTCTATATTACAGATATTTACAACCATATACTGTAATATACAAGTTGAAAGTAATGCAGAAATACAAGACCACTCCCAGCAGCCAGAGTGCCCAGGAGGTGCTCCCAATCACCCTTTCACCTTCTTTCCACCCTCTCCCTTATCTCAGAATCTCTCTTACATGCAAGCTGATCTGGAAAGTTCAGCAAGAGCTGTTAGAATCAGAATGATTAGTTTGGAAATGTTCAGGTTCAGGCAGAAGAGGTAATAGGGCAACAGCCAGGCAGAGACTGTCTTATCTTTCTTTGTGTCTGTGTTTTTATATGTCCCAGCAGAACAAATAGGTAATATAGACATCCCCTTTCTTGATATAGATCTTGATATAGACATCTTTTCACAGCTAATAATCTAATTTCTCTCATTAAAATATTCCAATTAGCCTCAAACCACCACAGCCTCCATCCCTATGATTTTATTAAGGGAGACCTAGGACCCCTCAAGCTACCACAATGGTGAAGGTCTAAATTAGAGTTTGCTGGAGCCAGCCTGTGATATCTCTGTGCCTTAGGTCATGGAAAGACGGTTGAGGCTGAAGTTGCTTTGGGCACATGGAAAGCACATGGAAATGCCTCAGGAAAAGAAGCTGTTGGTGATGGTCAACTTTACTCTGGTAGCAGCAGGGAAAGGATCCAGGTCTCCTATGTTAAATGCTGTGCATGTGTGTGATGGTTTGGGAGTTACCCGCCCCCGCCCACTTTATAAAATCACTCAGACTAGACTCGGCCTGCTGAAGGGTGAAGAATGAAGCTGTATTTACAGCTTAGCACAATATACAAGCAGATATTTACACACTATAAATGAATATTTACAGAAATATACAAGTTAGAGGTAATACAGAAACACGATACCCCTCCCAGAAATCAGAGTCCCCAGGAGGGGCTCCCAACCACCCTTCCACCTTCTTTCCACTCCTCTACCTTACCCCAAGGTTTGCCTTACGGCCACAGTGAGTTTGGAGGATCAGCCAGGGGGATAGAAGGAGAGTGGTTAGTTAGGTTAGCCCAAAGACCAGAAGCTCCCAGAGAGACAGAGACAAGACTCTCTCTGTCTGTCCTATCTATGTGCTCTTGTTCTTATACATCTCAGCAAGCCTATGAGTGAAGCAGACATCACCAGTGTTTTCTTTTCTTAGCCTATAATGTAATTATTTTAATTAAAATATTCCAATTAGCCTCAGACCAGCACAATGTGCAGAGCTGGATTTCTTTCCAGTACTTTTCTGGTCTTAAAGAGTTTGAAACCTTCTATCTGCACAACCAGATCTGCCTAGATACAGCTCTCATGGTGATTCAGCAAGACTGTTGCTGTTCCCTAGGAACTTACAGAGCCACATATAAACCAGGGACAACAAAAGAAGTCGAATCACCTTTTTCCAACACACACACACACACAAAACCCATTCTGCTGCATTTTGTTTCAAACAAGCAGTTTTAGCTCACTTCATGGGTTTTCAAAAAGCTTCTGCCTGTAATGTATCCAGCACCTTTCCCAGAGCCCCTTCAGAGGTAGGAGAGTTTTGTGCTGGGAAAAACGTGACTGGGAAAGTGTGCACCTCCAGCAAAACAGCTTCCCTGAGCAGCTTCCCAGCCTCATGGCACTTGAGCAACATTGCACACGAGGCTCATGCTACAATTTTCTATTGCTTGTGCAGGAAGATAAACTTGAAACATTTCAATCTATCTGCTAAGCTGCAATTTATGAGCTACAAATGGCTGAGTCTTAGACGGGAATAACAGATTTGAGCCAAGACTCTGCCACCCTGCTTCTGGAGGCAGAGAACAGTGGAAAAACTAACTGCCTTTGAGTGGAACATATGGATTTATAGAGGTGACAACAAGCCCCCTCAGGAAATGGCAGCAGTGTCATGAGGTCTGTATTACAGATCAAAGCAGCTTGGCAAGTTCAGAAATGATGGATTTAAAGCAAGGAGTGAGGGTTTGATGAGGAAATTATCTGGGAAATACCCAGAAACAGCAAAGGTTTCTGGGTCCCCATCCTCTGTCCCTGTGCAGCTCACAGGAGAGAAAGCAGGGATTTGTTTATGGCACAGCTTTTTGTGACTCGTTAATTCAATTCATTTGAGGACAGAGCAGCTTCCTCCAGAGTGCTTGTTACTGCTTGCCTGGAAATCAGTCAGGGGCTGGCCATGAAATGATGTTCTGGTTGAAACTTCTTGTTCAGTCAGTAATTTATGCAATTGCTAGGAGACTGCTCGGGTGGCCAAATGCCTTCTTTTAACATAACTTTAATTCTATGCTTTCAACAGAAATAATTTATGCCTCATCTTTCTTCAGGACCCTTTATTAGGCTTCAAGTCCAGCTTCTGGGGAGAGATCAAGGCCTTGTCCTTCCACCAGTGATTGCTTCAGTAGTTATCTTTGAGGCTAGAGGTGTTTTAATTTTCTCAGGAGCCAGACTGGGAATATGGAATGGATCTTGGCAGGTATCAATTCCCAAAGCCTTTTATCTTCTCCCAGGAAAGTGTTTGTTGAGACTTAGTTACAGAGAGGAGTATGGCCAGGTTGGCTTCCACAAGTGGCTGCTGGTACCTGCAAACTCAATCAGTACTTCTGGCAAGTGTTAGAGAGTTCGACTGCACTACTGAAGAGTGAAGAAGCTTGGCTGATGCCTGATGCAGGAGCTGTTCTAATAGCTGCTGTGGGCTCTCTCAGTAAGTTGGGTAGCTGTGATTTCTTGCAATGACTATCTGGTGCCCTGCCACCTCTCTGTTCTTCCCCAGCTAGGAACCAGGGCAGTTGTCTGTGGTAACTTATAGCCTGGCAGAGATCTAGATAGGAAGGAAGAGTGCTTTGAGAATTTAGGACAGAAAGTACCATTGAGAAGATGATGAAGAGCTGTCTATTAAGCATAAAAGGTGGGATAAACTCCTCATCTACAGACTGTTTTATTAATGATGATCATCATTAATGCAAAACACTAAGCTAAATATTGCATAAGCTGCTGAGCAACAGAGAGGGAATCCAGTTCTTGCTTTGTATGAAGTGAAACCACAGGACCACATAATTGCCAGTATGGGAAAACTCCTGGAAATGTGCTCCTTCCATCATCTCAAGGGAGAGAGTTTTAATTGATACTATAGCACCATATGAGAAAGAATCCATTTGGAGCCCTTTGTTACACAAAAGGAGGAAAAGTCTATCTCCAGTTCTGGCAATGTACTTTGTGGGCCTGCACAGATGGAGTGTTGCCAGGGAGACCCTCTAATCATCAAAGAACATGTTAGTGCTGATGTGACCTTCGTAGGTCTCCTAAGGGGATAGCTTATGTCCTTCCAGGAGAAAGGCACTGCTGAATAATCATCAAGCATTCCTCACCACTAGGACCCTACTTAGTATATTGTACAGATGAAGACAATTTTCCTAAGAGGTGATTCTCCTCTGAGCAGCATCCCAGGCATGTTGGTAGCAGCTGCTCAGAGGCACATGAGTAGCTGAGGTTTTACTCAAGGAACACTGCTTAGATAGCCCTGCAAATCAGCAGTGTGGCTGTTGGGCTAACAGAAATGTCAGAGGAGCAGGTCACTATCCCCTTCAGGGGGACAATGAAGCCCAGCAGCAGACACTTCTGGAAACTAAGCTCTCCTGTTCTGCTCTGCTCCCCATTCATCCTTGCTTCTGGCTATTGAACTTTCTGCTGCCCAAGGGCTTCCTTCTTTCTTGGCACTGCTGCAGAACAGTATCCAGACAAACCACAGAAGCACCTCCTAACTTGTGTGGAACTACCCCTGGGGCAGCAGCCAGGATCCCTAAGAGGACTGCAACAAGCTGCCTTCCTCTGCAGTAGCCAGGTAGCAGCTATGGAAACAAGCTTAAGTGCAAGCAGTCTCCAGCCACGAGGCTGTGGTAAGTTGAACTCCAACCAGCCAAGTCCTTTCAGGGATGTACTTTGTCGTCTGGGCTTTCAAGGTATGTCCCAACAGCCCAGAGCCTGTTTAAAGAAGCTGTCTCCTCTTATAGGGGTTAGGCCTGGGAGATTGCCACTGACTTTGGGGCTAAATATTATTGTCTTTGGTTCAAGATTTTGCATACTGGTCATTGAGCTCACCCTGTAGGGAGCAGGTGCAGGCTGCAGCCACTGACTGCTAGGACAAATGTCTTTGTCCAAGCTGCTGGTAGCCATGGAGACCCATCCATACCTGGCACTGGTCCTGCAACTGATCACCCATCTCTGCTGGGAAACTGGTTGAAATGGAGCAGGTCATGACTGCTCTGGTGGCTCAGCACACCTATCAGATGGGTTTTCAGTCACTTTCTGTTGGGAGCTGACACAGCTGGCTGAGCATCAGGCAGGAGAGGGAGAGTTAGCAAAAGCTGGCAGCTGGGGGCATTGCACACTTGTACTGCACAGCACTCAGTACAACCAGTGTATGAGGACACTGGGAACACCAGTATGGGTATCCTCCACCCTCCAGGCTCTAGGAAACCCACAAGGAAGCTCCCTGAAGGAGGCTGTGGCCTTAAATGTTTCACTGTTGTGATGCCTTCCCCCTCATCCTGGCATTCAGCTGTGACTTTAGAATCTGTTTGAACAGGGCTTGGGTGAGTTTTGGGGCTCAGATAGAACAAGGGTCCTCTCATCCACCTATGTCCTCTCATCCAGCACTGGGGACTAGGGCAGTAGACACTTTTGTCATGAGCAAAATCCTATCACTTCTTCCCCTGGACTAGTATGCCAGTCCCTTCACATCTTGTTTTTCAAAGGAATGTTATTGCTTCTTGGCCACGTTGCTCCCCAAAACATGATAAGGATGGGAATACCCTAGGAGGTGGTACTGTACCCTAAAGATGTAGGGCAGGATCCAGACACAACCTCCTGCTGGTCAACCTAGAAGGTCCCTAAAATTTCCCATGGCACCAGGGAGCCAGGAGGAGGTTGGGCTCTTTTCCCAGGCAACCAGTGACAGAGTAAGAGGGCACAGTCTCAAGCTGTGCCAGGGCAGGTTTAGGATGCATGTTAGGAAGTTCTTCACAGCAAGAGCGATTGGCATTGGAATGGGCTGCCTGGGGAGGTGGTGGAGTCACCATCTCTGGAGGTGTTTAAAGGAGGCTGGATGAGGCACTTAGTGCCATGGTTTAGTTAATTAGAAAGTGTTGGGTGATAGGTTGGACTGAATAATCTCAAAGGTCTTTTCCAACCTGCTCCATTCTGTGATTCTGTGACTCTTTGATTGTTACCTGGACCCCAACCTGTGCCGTTTTTTCTTCCTATTCAGTGTCTCACATGGATATGGGAATAGCATTGGTCTTCTGTACACTTAGTCCTCTGCTGAGGACACAGTGCAGCCAAGGTGACATGCAGCCTGTCACATGTAGACTCACTTGCTTTTAACCTATCTCATTAGGTCTTTAGGAGGTGAAGGTAGAAGCAAATTCCCTGTGCCTTTTTGGCTGAAAGACCTGCCCTGAGGTCAGCTAGGCTGTATTGGGAGGTAGTCAGATTTATTTCTAAAGCTATTTTGCCAGGAGCATAAGGTTTACCAGTGTGGTGTCCTGGAAAGCTCTGCTAATATAGAGCCTACATCAGTTATACTGTCTAAAGAAGTCTTCCCTGGGTGGCTTATTTTGTTCTGCCCCTTCTCTCCAGAATTGTATTAAAAAAAAAAAAAAAAAAAAATTACCTTGGCAAAAGTCAAAGCAACACTCTGAAGCCTTCCTGGATGTCTGCCCACAAATACTCCCTAGTTATCCGTTGAGTGTTGAAAAGGGCTAGCAAAATCGTTTGGGGTAGTTTTGGCTGGGTCTGCCTCAAAGGTCCATCAGTACCCTGAGATGCTGCCCACAGAGCAATGATTGGTGGTGATTGGTGGTAACTAGCATGGCTTCACCAAGGGCAAATCCAGGCTGGGTGGTGGTTGGCTGGAGAGCAGCCCTGAGGAAAAGGACCTGGGGATCTGCGTTGATGAAAAGCTCAACATGAGCCTGCAGTGTGTGCACAGCCCAGACAGCAACCGTGTCCTGGGCTGCATCAAGAGCAGCGTGGCCAGCAGGCCAAGGGAAGGGATTCTCCCCCTTTACTCTGCTCTCCTGAGACCCCACCTGGAGTACTGTGTACAGTTCTGGAGCCCCCAGCACAGGAAGGACATGGAACTGTTGGAGCGAGTCCAGAGGAGGCCACGAAGATGCTCAGAGGGCTGCAGCAGCTCTGCTATGAGGACAGGCTGAGAGAGTTGGGGCTCTTCAGCCTGGAAAAGAAAAGGCTTCAAGGAGGCCTTGTAGTAGCCTTCCAATATCTGAAGGGGCCCTAAAGAAGGGCTGGGGAGGGACTATTTACAAGGTCTTGTAATGACAGGACAAGAAGCAATGGGTTTAAACTGGCAGAGGGGAGGTTTAAACTGGATATTAGGAAGAAGTTCTTTACAGTGAGGGTGATGAAACACTGGCGCAGGTTGCCCAGGGAGGTTGTGGCTGCTCCCTCCTTGGAGGTGTTCAAGGCCAGGTTGGATGAGGCCTTGAGTGACCTGTACTAGTGGGAGGTGTCCCTGCCTATGGCGGGGGGATTGGAACTAGATGATCCTTGAGGTAACTTCCAACCTACACCATTCCATGATTCTATTCTATAATTTATTCTAGGATCCAGTGCTTTCAGCCGTTGGGTTGTGCGGATGGTGGCTTCCCAGGCAGTGGGGCTTGAGCAGTGGCAGCAGGCAGCTCAGGGAGCAACGGAGTTAACACCGATCTAGTGATCTCATTGCCACAGTGGCAAACTGTACTAGAGACTCTGAGTGCTCTTGCTCTTCATTCACACTGACAGGCAGATCTCCAAGTACACAGAGAGGGCTCAAGAAGAACTGAAATAATTAAGATAAGGAGGGAGGAGAGGGAAGCTCTGTTTAATGAGATCCAGCAGCAAGATGAGTGTTGATTTCTACCCTGAGGCCAGAGAGGAGCTGGCAGTCCCTATGCTGAGCTCAGGAACTTGCTGGATGCCATGGGAAATGGGAGCCATGAGAGAGGGTTCAACCCCTATGTGCCTTGTTGTTTTCAAACAATGACGTGTCCAGAAGACCAAACCCAGCCTAAACCTACCTGTGCCTTAAAGCATCAGAGACACCCCACCTCCTCCAGTGCTGCTGGAGGACTCCTGAGGCTGAAGTTATGCTGCGTCTCTCTTGGCCTTTGCCCTTCAGTACAGTGTGAATTTATTCTTCAGGTTATACAGATCTTTGCTCAAAGCACAGAAAAGACAAATGGTGGGAAAAGTTGATTTGCTCTGAGACTGCTGGGACTGGACCTTAAGAGTTGGGTGCCTTTTATCAAGAAGGGCCAAGACAAGGTCTCCTGGGCAGTTGAAGTGGCAGTATGTGGTTGCTTGGCAAATTGCAGTTTCCCACAGGAAAAGTGGCTTGAACTTCAGTAGATGCTCTGTAGGTGTCGTGGGTTAAACCTTTGCTGTGTTGCTGTGTGGACAGTCAGCTCTTGGTAACCCAAGTAACTTCTTCCAGTCTGATTTTTTGGGGTTTTTAAAAATTATTTCCTCTGTATATTGACAAAGGTAGAGCATCACTTGTTATTTATACAGTAACTGGATGACTGGCTAGGTCATAGACTACACAAACATTCAGGTTGGAAAGGACCCTTGGGAGCACCAAGTCCAACCCATATCCCTACTCTAAAAGGTGCGCCCTAAACCATATCCTCAAGCACCACATCCAAACAACATTTAAACACATCCAGGGTTGGTGACTCCACCACCTCCCTAGGCAGCCCATTCTAATGCCTGGCCACTCTTGCTGGGAAAATTTTTTTCCTTATGTCCAGTCTAAACCTCCTTTGTTGCAGTTTGAGGCCATTCCCGCTCGTTCTATCACTAACAATGAGCGAGAAGAGATTAGCACCAACCTCTCCACAACCTCCTTTCAGGTAGCTGTAGACAGCAACAAGGTCTCTCCTCAGCGTCCTCTTTTTCAAACTACCCAACCCCAGCTGTTTAATTCTCCAGGCCCTTCCTCAGCTTCTTTACCCTCCTCTGCACTTGCTCCAGCACCTTGATGTATCTTTCATATTGAGGTGTCCAAAACTGGACACAATACTCAAGGTGCAGCCTCACCAGAGCTGAGTACAAGGGAACAATCACATCCCTGCTCCTGCTGGGCACAAAATTTCTGATCTAAGTCAGGATGCCATTGGCTTTCTTGGCCACCTGGGCACACTGCTGGCTCATATTGAGTTGCTTGTCATTAGAACCCCCAAGTAGTATTGTTATGTGACAGTGTCTTGAGAGAGGCAGTACTGGAGAATTTGGGCCATTTACTTTCAAGGGACAAGCTGATAAAGTAGATTTTAACTCCTGTATTGTTCTGCTCTTGTCACGGTCAGCACCATGTGACAAACCATGTGTGATATTAAACAGGTGTTCATTAAAGGTTAGATACAATGTTCTGCACCTCTTCATCTGCTCACTCTCCTTCTTCCTCCCAAAGCACCATTCAACTTTGTGTGGTTCTTTATGTTTTTTTCAAAGCTCTCTGCAAATGTTAACTAATTAATCCTCACAGCCCACTATGCATATGCTTTAATTAATTAGCACTCATTTACTTAACTCGTACTGTCTCATTAAATATAAATCGAATGTATGTTTGGGAACTTAAACTAGAAACCTAACTGGGGATTTACACAAATCATGAATGCAAAAGATGTTAATGGTAGCTGGAGGCTGCAAAATTCAAATGCCAAGGTATTTAGTGGAAAATATGTTGTGGTGTCAGTGAGCAGAGTCAGACAATTAGCTGTTCCCATAAATGCCTATGTTGTCACAGCCTTGAAATCATCATCTGCTCCGTGTTGTTACCATAGTAATCCTGAATTTGCTTCCCATAATGTCTGCCTATAGACTTTGTTCTGTTAGTTGAATTTTTTACACTTGCAGAAGCTCTGGGAACTGGCAACTTGCTGTGAGTTACTGGAGGGTGCTGGTACAGATGTGAAAATGCTTAGACTTGTGTTGGACACTGGGTAGCCTTCTGCATTATAACCCATCCAAAAAAAGCAGTGGTGAGGCTGGTAACTTTGCTGCAGTCTTCTTGATAGCTCTGTTTAGATGCTGTCATTGTCAGGAGGGGTAAAGCTGAATCTGCTTCAAAAGCCCTCACAGAGAATCACTTTTGGGAAGGACACAGCATTTACAGCTGTGTGCTGATCAGACTCGATTTGGATTAACTGCATTGTCACAGCTCCCTGCACCTACTCAGGGCTTAACTGCCATGGGTGTCACTGAGAGTTACAGCCGAAGCACCCCTGAGGATTTGGGCTGGTTTGCCCAGGTGTGATTCTTTTGGCTGTCTCTTCTTGCTGCAGCCTCAAGCAGTTAGACAATTCCTGTCTGCCACCCAAGAGGCAATCACAGCTCAGTGATGACTGAAGTGTTTTCCTAAGAATAAATTTGTAAATTAAAAGAGTCGAGAGAGTTTTTACAGGCTTGAGTGTCATTTGTGTCTGGAAAGGTGGCTAGAAAGGAAGCATTATTTGGACACCTGAGATTTGGGTTAAGCCCTCCAGACTCCATTGTATTTACAGAAAATTATTATTGTTTGAAGTCTTGTGGATTATTTCGCTCTTTCTATCTTCCCACACCTTGGAGAAATAATGAGCCAGACTTGTTGCCCAGAGGCAGCTCCAAATCCTTTTCTTCTGTATGAAATGGAGAGATTTTTCTCCTAACTTTTGTTCCCAAAATCAGATGTGGGTTTATTTCCCTCTGTTTTTCCTGTCCTGTGAATATCTCACTGTTTCTATGGAAGAGTAATTTGTCCATGCTGGATGCTCATTATGCAGAAACCAGTTGTTGAAAGAACAATAGCAGCAGGTGCACTTCAATTTCAACAGGCTTTCTACATGACCATCACAAGTCTGAAGGTTATCTTTGCTGTGCTTCTAAATTAATAAGAGGTTACCATGTACAAACAAGCTCTTGGTAATGTCTAATCTTTTAACTAGAAACACTTTTCCTCACAAGCTATGTGCTAGCTTCTTGTCCAGCAGAGGCTTTGATAGCCATTCTAGGTCTCCTCCTTGACTTTGCTTTATCAAGAAAATTCTTGCAAGCTGAATAAAAACTCCTCATGCAAGCCCTGATGCCTTCAGGAAGGTTCTCTGTAGATACTTGACTGAGGACTGAGGACTGAGAGAGCTGGGGCTCTTGAGCTTGGATAGAAGGAGGCTGAGAGATGATCTCATTAATGCTGATAAAGATGCGAAGGGCAGTGTCAGGACAGAGTCAGGCTCTGCTCAGTGATGTCCAGTGATAGGCCAAGGGGCAATGGGGGCAAGCTGGAGCACAGCAGGTTCCACATGAACATGAGGAAAACCCTTTTCATTGTGAGGGTGCTAGAGCCCTGGAGCAGGCTGCCCAGAGAGGTTGTGGAGTCATCTCCTCTGGAGATATCCAAAATCTACCTGGACATGTTCCTGTGACCTGTCCTGGGTGATCCTGCTCTGGCAGCGAGGGTGGACTGGATGAGCTTTTGAGTTCCCTTCCAACCCCCAATGTTCTGTGGTTCTGTAAGTCTTCCCATTCAGTTTTCTTGGTGTCTCATAGGAAAGGGGCAAAGCTCTTCATTTTCCAGGATAAGCAAGAGTTAAAAGGAGCAGAACTGTGTTGTGCTGCTCAAGCCAGCAGACTGGTTTGAGGGAGCACACACAAAGAACACGCACGTATTGTGTAGCATAGTAACACTCCAGAGCAAGCTTTGCTCAGTGATGTGATGAGGAGTACATGGCATGACACCAAAGTAACTACTGGAACCAGAAGTATGACTACATTTTGAGGAGGAGGTTGTAAACATTGTTTATTCACTTGAAAGTTTTGGAACAGCAGCACTTCTTTCTCTTCCATTTTTATCAGAGTGTAGAAAGCCTTCAGTAACATTATTTCCAAAACATGGTTTTTTTTTTCCCTCCCAGCAGTCTTTTGTGCCCCCAGATTCTACAGGAATCTAAGAATAAACATGCTGGGTCTAGCCCAGTGTCTCATTTCCAGCAGCATACAGGCAAGCATAGTGGTAGTTTTCCAAATATTCTTGCTTCCAGCAGTTTGCAGTGCAAGGCTGTCATAAATCAAAGACAGTCTCTGTCTTTGCACATTTTTCTTCAGTGAAATTTCCTAGTTTTCAGCCTGCCTCAACTCCTGCCATCCACAAAACTCAGAATAAGAATTTCCTTAGTACACATTTCTAACAAACCACCTCCTCTAGTTAGTTTTGAAGCTGGTTTTATGGGTTTGTGTGATAGCCCTTAGTTCTGATTTGGAAGAGAGGGCCTGCACAGTCTGTACCTGTTTCCTTTCTCCATGCCGCTCTGGATTTTATGGGTATTTTTATACTTCTCTTAACTGTCTCTTTTCAGGACTCAAGAAAGCTAATCTATTTAGACTGCTACCATTGCAACTATCTTTGACAGCTACCTTAGGCTGAATATAGGAGTGCATGAAACTGCCAGTCAAATAAACTCACTGAATTGTCCTTAACTGGAGGTAGCAGGCTTACTGAAATCAATGCCAGTCTCAGGAAATGAAGCTTTAGGTGCCTGTGGTCTGGACCATTTTAGACCAGTCTAAGGGCATGTAAATATGATGGCAGGCAAGATTTTCTTTGGTTGTTTTTGTGATAGACAAGCATGAGGGGAAAGGAGGCACAAAGCATCTTCCTGCTTTATTGAAGACTGCAAGCAGGCAACATCACAGATAGAAGTAGTGGACAGAAAGGCTACTTCTTACAGCACTGAAAGGAATGTAGGAGGATCAGTTTGGTTCTGTTCAGGATGGTGATATGGGTTTGGAAGAGATGCAGAACACATTAAGATGTTAGACAAGTCTTGCTGGTGCTTTTTAATTTTCACTTTGATAGCAAAGGATAATTTAGTTTGCTCCAGCTGGGAATGTGTCTGGTGACTATCTCTCTGGAGATATTCAAAACCTGCCTGGACATGTTCCTGTGCGACCTGCCATAGGTGATCCTTCTCTGGCAGGGGGGTTGGATTGGATGAGCTTTTGAGGTCCCTTCCAGCCCCTGACATTCTGTGGTTCTGTGATTCTAAAAAACTCTTGAGGCAGTTGCAAACGGAGTAAGTGTTGCATGAGATGTTCACTGTTGGCCAACTGTAAGTGAGCTGCTGCCTGTTTCCATCTCCTGTAATATTTCAGAATCCTTCCTTGTGATTCATGAGTCCATTATAAAATCTACTGCATCAGGGAGATTATGAAATTCTCTTGAGTAAAGCTACTCTAGTGCTGTCATGAGGACTCTTGTCTCCTGCAAGATGCTGTTCCTCTTGGGCAGCTACAACAGCACAGAGGACAAACCTGCCCGTGGGGTTTTAGGCCTTGATAACTTATTTCTTAAATGACAGCCATTCTTCCCCTCACTGCAGGCTTTGTTAGAAAACAATGAAGAGGAACCGGAGACGTGATTAATGTGCCCTGGCCCAAGCAGCTTTCCTTGATTCTGCTCTCCTCAGTGATGCAAGACCCTGACTGCACTTGTAAGGGCTCCATGCACCTAGAAACTGCCAGCATAAAGGTTGGTTAACCACATGTAGTACCAATAACCTCTAGGAAGAAGGACTTGATGAACAAGGTGTGACGCCAAATCCCCAGGATTTGTCTGCACAAAGGCAGATTGGGTTTTTTTGTGATTGACTTCCCTGGTAGCTGGAGTTCTGCTCTGAGCTTTGCCAAGCAGTAAGAAGAGCAGGTGAAATCTGATAGCTTCACCAATCGTCCAAAACAGGGGTGGGAGGAGAAAAATGTTCAGCCCAAACCTCTGCCTAGCCCAGAAAATTATGTGATTGATGGGTGTGAGCTGTGCTTGCATAGGAGTTTTCAATAACCTCCAGGATCATGAATTTTGCTGGGAGCAGTTTGGAAGAGTGATGGCAGACAAACTTTCTCACATGGCTTTGGTTCCAGTCCTATTCCTAATTTTTTTCCCCTTATAGTTCAGTTTGCCTTATTTACTGTTCTTACTTCTTACCAGCCTTCTCAGATCAATATTGGCAAAAAGGAGTTTAGATGGAATGAGCTAGAATCAAATGCACAATTTCTATATACATAAAAGTTTGAGGTTATTCTTCTTGAGCAGCTGCAGAATGGACACATGGAGTCAATGTCTGCAAAGAGCTTGCATGGCAACATTTTGGGGGTTGCAATTGACAAGCAACTCAATATGAGCAAGGACTATGTCCAGGTGTCAAAGAAAGTCAATGGAATTCTGGCTTGGATTATAAATGCTGTGTCCAGCAGGAGCAGGGAGGTGATTGTCCCCTTGTGGCTCTGGTGAGGCTGCACCTTGAGTGTTGTGTTCAGTTTTGGGTAGCTCAATACAACAGAGACATGGAGGTGCTAGAGCCAATGCAGAGGAGGGCAAGGAAGCTGGGGCAGAGCCTGAAGAATAAATGTTATGAGGAGTGACAAAAGGAGCTGGGGATGGTTAGGGTGAAAAAGAGAAAGTTGAGAGGAGACCTCATCATGTCTACATGTACCTGAAATGACATTGTAGAGAGGTTGGTGCTGGTCTCTTCTCACCCATAATTAGTGATAGAATGAGAGGGAGTGGCCTCAAACTGCAACAGGGGAAGTTTAGACTGGACATGAGGAAAAAAAATTTCCCGGCAAGAGTGGTCAGGCATTGGAATGGGCTGCCCAGGGAGGTGGTGGAGTTACCAACCCTGGATGTGTTTAGAAGTCATCTGGATGTGGTACTCGAGGATATGGTTTAGGATGCACCTTTTAGATAAGGGCTATTGATTGGTCTTGGTGATCCTGAGGTGCTTTTCCAATCTGAATGTTTCTGTGATTCTGTGATTTCAATGTGCAGTCCATATTGTCCCAAAGAAAAGCCTCAGCTCTCTTCTTCTAGGAAAATCTGGGCCCTCAGTTTGAATTTGACATCTCTCTTCCTGTAATAAGTAAATTACTAAAACTCCTTGCTTGATGCAAATGAATGTGCAAATGTAAAATGTTCAAATGATCCATTTGAAGCTCCACTCAGGAGATTTTTCTGAAGGCAATTTCACAGCCTTCAGAAATCCCTGAGCCGAATTTACCTGAGAAGGAAATTACTTTCTGCTTACCTAAACCCACTCCACACCCACCAGAGAGCTTCCGCTGGTTAGAGGAGTCTGCTGTACTTCAAAGCCTTGTTGTTAATCACATAGGCTCGTGCTCTTCTCCAAAATCAGTATTGCTGGTCTCTTGGTGAATTCAGAGATACATGCATCCATAAAACCTGTCTGCTGCTCCTCCTTTCACTCTTTTCAGTAGGGAATAGAGTTTTGATTTGGTTTGGGTTTTTTGGTGTTTGGTTTTTCTTTTTTTTTTTTGTTGTTGTTGTTGTTGTTATTTTCCTTTCAATAAAAAAGCAATATTGCTTTTTGAAATGGATTTGGGTTCTTTCCTCTCTTCAAAAGCCTCATGGGAGAACATGGTCAGGAAGAGATGACTTGACTTCTTTTTTGTGGGAGACGGAGAGGAGGTGAATGGAGAAGAATCCAATTAAAATGCCTTTTTTTTCTTTGCTCTGTCTTTGACAAAGTATGCTCAGGGAAGATGAGAAACTGTTCCATTTTAGTGAAGCAAGTGCTAACAATAGAAGCCACAGAAGTTGCAGAAAATTGGGTTGGAAAGGCCATGAGGCTGTACCTTTCCTCCTGTTTAAAGGCAGGATTGACTTGCATCACTGTGCCCCTGGTAGATGCCTTTCTAATCCGTTCTTGGAAGATTTGATGGCTGGAAGATCCAGAGCTCTCATGCATGAGCAATCCCAGTTCTCCTCTGTCTGTTTTGCTCTGTTAAATGTTAAGAACAGTCTCTGAATTTCTTCTGCTCCAGCCCAAGCCCATTAATTCTTGCTCAGACCACCACAGAACAGAGAACTTTTTTTTTTTTGTAGTAACATTTTTATTTGCAGACCATTAAGTATTTCCCTTCCTTTTTCTATAAGCTCAACAGCTGCTGTTTCATCCTTTCCTATACTGCATTTTCTATACCTTTGAACATTTTTGTCTGCAGTTCATCTATGTATTTCTGAGCTGTGCTTCCAGAACTGGACACAAGACTCTGGCAGGGATTGGATAAAGAGACTTTCTAATTGTGTCTTCTGGGCAGCAGAAGGGTTTCTGCAGCCCTGGATAGTGTCTGCCTTTTGGCTTCACAGCAGCTGTTCAACCTCCCTAACTCATGATCCTACCTGCTCTAGCTCTGCTGCCTGGCCTGTCACTCTCCAGTTCATCTTGTTGCCACTGAATTACTCCCAATGAAATTCAGGCATTGTTTACTTGTCCTTTATTGAATTACATTGTTTAAATCTATCAGTACTTTCTCACAACTGTTTTGTTTCTGCACCACAACCTGCTCACAGGTTTTTCCCAACTTCACAGGATCTGTGGATTTACTGAGGGTTTGTCCCTTCTGTACAGCAGGTACAAGCTAGACCACAGGAGGTTCCATCTTAACATGAGAAGACACTTCTTTAGTGTCAGGGTGCTGGAGCAGGCTGCCCAGAGAGGTTGTGGAGTCTCCTTTGGAGACATTCCAAACCCACCTGGATGCGTTCCTATGTAGTGTGCCCTAGGTGGTCCTGCTTTGGCAGGAGGGTTGGATCTGTGGAGGTCTCTTCCAAACCCTATCATTCTGTGATCTTTTAAACCCTTCTGTACTGGAAATCTCCAACAGCAACAGACCAGGACTGCTATCTGCAGATAGTGCCTTTTGATTTGTCATCAAAGCATTGGAAATTACTCCTGGAGTCTGCTTTTTCTGTTCTTTTCTGCCTCATCACAGATCTACCTGTTCATGTTTCCATAGCTTATCTATAGCACCACCAATGGGACAGCAACAGACGCTTCTTGAAAGTCAAGATTCATAAATATTTGTGCTTCTTTATCCACAAGACTTACGATAATTCCATTAAAAAGAAATTAGAATGGTTTGAAGTGGTTCAGTTTCAAGAAATCACAGTAGTGTTGTGATGGTTTGGGAGTTAACCACCACCCACACACACAATGAAATCACCCAGACTATACTCAGCCAGCTGGAAGTTAAGGAATGAAGCTATATTTACAGCTTAGCACAATTTACAACATATATATATATATACACAATATACAGTTATATACGAGTTAAAAGTAGCAAAGAAACACAAAAATCCCTCCAAAACAATCAGATTCTCAGGAGGATCCTGACCCAAACCTCCCCTCCCCCCCTTCCCCCTTCTTTCCTTCCCTTCAGAAATAACCAAATCAATTCCTATATATCTCATGTGATAAATCCGAAGAGGTCTGAGGTGAGATGTCAAAAAGATGACAAGGAGGTTAGAGGAAATAAAGGATTATGTTGGATTAGAGTTAAGGCAGAAAGCAATCACAGATCACCAGAGTGAAGGAGCAGAACCACAACTGAGAACTAACTGAGAAGTATGTGAGAACTGAGTGTCTTAGCTGTATTTTGACTAGTTGTGTTTCTCATCAAAGGAATGAGTGACATAGGTTACTGTTGTTGTTTTTTTCTTTCTTCTCACAGCTAAGGATTTAAGTTCTCTCAGTAAAATATTCCAATTAGCCTCAAACCAGCACAAGTGTGTTACTCACCTGCTATTGCTCAGTCATTCTGAGGTGGTCTAATGGAAGCTGGTTGCTCTCATCATGCTGGCAAAAGCCTGAGCTGTCTGCTTTGCCCTGTGCAGAGAGCTGAACTCTCCTATACTCATGCCAGTCCTAGGGGCAACACTTCATCTTGTGCTGATTCACTTCAGGGTATTCCCATGAGGGCTGACATCCCCAGAACTGGAAAGAGATGGGGGAAAAAAATAATTTCAAATAACTAAGGAATGGCTGAACAGTTCCAAAGTCAATTAGACCTAATTGTTTTCCTTTTGTCTTTTTCCTTCATGAAGGAAAAACCTTTTTTTTTTTTTCTCCTGACTTACTCCTGGCTAAGAGGTTGCTGAGGGAGGAGTGATAAAGGCTTGGCTGAGGGATTCGGGGAGAGCAGAGGAATAAGAACAGAAAAGTCAGCAGGGTTGAATTAGTACCTGTCTCTCTGAGCTCATCTTCCTGAGAAGGTGTTGTGTAGTACACTGAAGATTTTTAGCTCGGATCAGTGCTCCTTTCCTTGCTGTTGCCCATGTGTAGGTTTATTATTTTCTGTAGGTTTGTTATTTTCTCACTTTTGTTTCCCACTCTTTTAAAGTGAAATGCATGATCCTGAAGACCTCTGAAGTGTTTCAAGAGCCAGCAGTGAGGAGAGGCAGAGATTTAGTACCCTTGCTTTCAGTGGAGGTTATGGCCAGAGGACAGTTTAACTGAATTGCCCAATTCAGATCATTTGGATGACACTTTTGCTCAGACATGTCTCTCTGAGGCTGGCAGGTAGATGCTTTTCAGGTTCAAGAAAAGGAATTAACTCGCTTCTCTTTGCACAAACCAGCAGTTAAACAAGACAAGTGTTCCTTGATCAGAGTTAGACCTCAAAGGTGCACATGTGCACACATACGCCTATGTGCATCATCTTGACGGTCAGCATGGCAATGCATAATGTTTTAGTTACCTAGAACATAAGGCTTTTATATCAGAATGTCTTTTCTTTTTACTTACTTTTAAGGTGTGCCATCTATGAAAGTTATTTCCTGCTCCTTTGCAATACTGTACAGTTGCCATTTCACAAAACCACAGAATCACAGTGTGTCAGGGGCTGGAAGGGACCTCCAGAGACCATCCAGTCCAACCCCCCTGCCAGAGCAGGATCACCTCGAGCAGATCACATAGGAACACATCCAGGAGGGTTTTGAATACCTCCAGAGAGGGAGACTCCACAACCCTCTCCTGGGAAGCCTGTTTCAGTGTTCTGGAACACTCACAGGGAAAAAAAAATCCCTCCTTATGTTTCCATGAAACTTTCTATGCTTCATCTTCCACCCATTGCCCCTTGTCTTGTCATTGAGCATCACCGAGCAGAGCCTGACTCCATCCTCCTGGCACTCACCCCGCACATATTTATAAACACTGATGAGGTCACCTCTCAGGCTCCTTCCCTCCAAGCAGCACAGCCCCAGCTCCCTCAGGCTCTCCTTGTAACAGAGATGTTCCGTCCCCTTCATCCCCTTTGTGGCTCTGCATTGGACTCTTTCAAGCAGTTCTATGTCCCTCTTGAACTGGGGGCCCTTTCTAGGTACATGCCAGAGGGTGTTTGTCCTGCTGTACTAGCTGAATTTATTTTTCTTCCCAAGGCAAAAATGCCACTGATGTAAATGAGTTGCCTCATTTTTCTTTTGGGATAGAGCTACCTCAGAGCTGAGGCTGAGCAGCTGCTGCTGTGTCACATAAGAGAAATCACAACCCTGTTCTTGCAGCTACACAGATGAAATCTTCTGCAAATTAAGTCAGCCCCTAAACTCTTTATACGGTTGCTGCACAGCCAGGGACCATTAGATAATGAAATGGGGAGAATAATGGGCTTGTTCAGAGGTATTCCCCACCCCATCAAAATCCCACTTGTGAGACATGCCTGCAAGCACAAACATGCAGCTCTGCAGCTCTCTCCTCAGTGTTAGCAGATACATGTGAGCTGCGTTCAGCCAGCATGCAGGGTATCTCTTTTATCATCATTCCCCCCCTGCCCCAGATATGTGATGAAGGTCATGCAAAGCTCCCCGGTGGCCTGGAGAGAGTAATAGAGTTGTCTGGTCGAGGGCCTAAGCCTGCATTGCTACCTGAAAGGTCTCCATCTCTTGCGGAAGGGAGGCGCAGCTGCCTGTGACAGTGGCAGTCATGTGCGGGCTGAGAGATAGACCTGAAGGGGATTGATTGCTCTCAGGCAGATCCTTTAAAACCAAATGGCAGACTGAGCTGTTGTTTCAATCAATAACATAAATAAACTCCTCACTTGGCCCTCAGAAGATGGGAACTTTGTGTGGAAGGATAGGCATTAAGGTTATTTATCGTCACAAGACACAGAGGTAAAATATTGGACTTCTCCAGCTGTTTGGAAGCTCAAAGCCCATTTGAACCCACTCTTGAAATCTAATTAAACTGGGACAAATGTCTTTGAACACCCTTGCTTTGCTGTAAAAAGGAATTATTCTTCACCTAGGAATTGTACAGTGTTTTAGTTACCTTAATACAAAGGCCAAATTTGCTCAGTCAGAAGCAGGTTATATTGCAAAACCAGGACATCTTATTTCTGCATTATATTATGATGACCACAAATAACCCAGTGAGGGAAGGGAGGAACCCTGTAGGTGTGAATGTGAATGCAGTGATACAACTCTGCAAACAAAGGCTTCTCTCAGTCACTGATCACAGCTTCTTGAAGAGATTTCTGTAGTTTAAATCAGGGCAGACAGTGCTAGTAGCTTTCACTGGGGAAGCCTCACACTTGAATTGCAGAACTTGCAGCTAGATTGAATTCTGAGGTCTGTTTGGACACACCTGCCTGCCCAGCAGCCTGAAGTCCAGTGCTTGTTTGCATAACTGTCCAGAGGAGAGCTCTCTCCTTGCCTCACCCTGCTGGAACAGCTGGGCTGCAAAACAGAATATATCTCACATTACTTCCTTCTTTTTTGTTTTCTTCTTCCTTTTTTTTTTTTTTCTCTGCAATCTCTCCATTTTCTGTTGTTCACCCTTGCTTACCCTGCTTACCCACTCCTTCGTCCCTAGGCAATTCCAAACATCTTGGAGCCTCCCTGAGGCAGCACCTACCTTTAACAGTTCAAGCTTTACACTGAGGGAAGTAATTTTACCTTCCCTTCCCTGGGAATGAAACAGGCAGTTACAAGGACTCAGATACCTTCCTTCCTTGGCTAAGACTTGCTGCTGAAATATCTGGTAGCCCAGTTTGTTTCTCTGGCTGCTAGCTTTTGAAGGATGTGCTGCCACAGATTTGTCATGAGCTCTGCTCACCAGAGCAAATGAGAACAAATGAGAGGCAGAGATTATGGTTTGAGCAGCAGCAGTCCTGCCAAAACTTGGCCCAATGTCCAATAGCTCTTAGATTTAGACTAAGGGAGATGCCTCACAACAGGTACTGGCAAACAGCAGCTCTGTTTCACCTTCCAAGGGCAGCTCTACAAACTTTCCAAAGTGCTGCAGGCTCGGGGCAATACAGCAAAGCAAGACTGCTCTTGGCTTATAACACAGCATCACCTGCCTCCATGCTCAGGAGAGTGGTGTGCCACCACCTGCAGGGATGCTTCATGGTGTAATGAGGGCTAGAGATAAGAGGAAGATGATGGTCCCTGACATCCCTCCTGCTCTAGGGTGCTGAGCAGGACATTGACCTTGGCTAGGTGACCTGAGCAGCTTTCATTCTGTCTCTTGTTTCAGTGTGATCTTGGGGCTGAATTGAAGTGGCATGAGAGGTGCTGCATCATTTTTCGTTCATTTTGGGTTTTGTTTGGGTTCATTTAAGCCATTTCTGTGTGAGAATGAGGGGAGGCAAAACCTAGAGAGGAGGAATGATAGTGGGATCAAAGCCTGCAAGCAAGATCAGCTTCCCAAGGCGACTCAAAGCTATGGAATCAGACTTTGCAGAGGAATCTTCATTCTGCACGAAGGTTATTTGATGTCAGAGGTCACTGACAACCCTTTCTGTGTAGGTTTCTCCCTGAAATGGAGAGTTCCACAAATCTGGATTAAGGAGATAAACCCAAGGTAAAGGAAGATGGATATCTCATCCAAGGCTGCAGGACATGGCAGTGCTGGGCTAGGGTCTGGTTCCCTACCAGTTTGCTAAGTAGTCAAGGTACCGTGGGGCTCTTGTAGACCAAATACCTCCATGGACTAAAACTATTTATGTTTCTATCACAGGCACTGTGAGTGGCTATGTCTCTTTAGAGTCTTTCACATGCTTTAAAATAAGAGAAAGTATTTATATGACAACTATGAAACCAGAATTCCCTGAGTGATACAGGCAGCTCAGGCTCTCATCTGCAAGTTTTGAGGCTGTTCCTCTGTAGAGTGTTAAGAGAAACTGAAGTGGCCTCAGATAGAAGGATGATTTCATTAAACAGTTACATTGTCTTTCAAATCCACCTTCCTTCCCAGTGAGAAGGGATCCAAGGGATACAGTAAGTTGAGTGTCTGAAAGAGGTGAGTTCAGGTAGATTGAAAGTTTGTTTTTAATGCCTCATTATTTTAGCATCAGCCCTCAAAGCAATCCCAAAGAAAACAGAGGAAACCTACATTTACCCATGAAGCCTGATAGCAGCAAACCTGGATTGGGGCAATCCCAAGCACTAATATAGGCTGGGCAGTGACCGGCTTGAGAGCAGCCCTGGGGAGAAGGGACTTGGAGGTCAACATGAGCCACCTTTGTACACTTGCAGCCCAGGAAGCCAACCAGATCCTGGGCTGCATCAAGAGAAGTGTAGCCAGCAAGGTGAGAGAGAGGATTCTGCCTCTCTGCTCCACTCTGGTGAGACTCCACCCAGAGCACTGTGTCCAGGTCTGGAACCCCTATTACAAGAAGGATATGGATGTGCTGGAGTCTGTCCTTAGAAGGTCCACAAGGAGGATCAGAGGACTGGAGCACTTCTATGGAGACAGACTGAGAGAGTTGGGGCTGTTGAGTCTGGAGAAGAGAAGGCTTCAAGGAGAGCTTATTGTGGCCTTCCAGTATCTGAAGGGGGCTACGAGAAAGCTGAGGAGGGATTTTTTTAAGGTGTCAGGTAGTGATAGGAGTGGGGAGAATGGAGCAAAACTAGGAGTGAGTAGATTCAGATTGGATGTTAGGAAGAAGTTCTTCAGCATGAGGGTGGTGAGATCCTGGAACAGGTTGCCCAGGGAGGTGGTGGAAGCCTCATCCCTGGATGTTTTTAAGGCCAGGCTGGATGTGGCTCTGAGCAACTTGACCTAGTGTGAGGTGTCCTTGCCCATGACAGGGGGATTGGAGCTGGATGATGCTTGACATCCCTTCCAGCCCTGACAATTCTGTGATTCTATAAACATGACAGAATACTCATTTGTTTCTTAGTGACACACATGCAAAAAAAAAAATGAGTGCTCAAAGAAATTTTACCTCTTTGATTAGCAATTAACACCATCCTGCTTCCCACCTCTCCCTCAGCCTTGAGATTACAGCTGTGTCATTCAACAATGGACCCGGGGAATAAAGGATTTGGAACTGAATGGGAAGGAAATGGCCCCTTCTGGGTATGGCATAGGGTGCCTAGAAGGAAAGATCAAAAAAGAGGAGAAATTATCAAACTCTGCTTTGCCTGCCAACCACATCTCTTTATTTTCATGGTACATACTGAAAATCACCAAGAAAGTCTGGGGATTTGTGCGGGTGTGTTTGTTTGTTCCATTTGTTTGTTTGTTATTTTACCACAGCACCTTTCTGTGCCTAAAGAAATAAAACAAACAAACAAACCAAAAATACCAAAAAACCAAAAATCATGTTAGAACAGAATGAAGAACTGTAACTGCACAAGGTCATGTAATCTTAGACAGGTGGAGATGATGAAATATCTAATAAACATCTTCTCAGGAGACCAGGGGATGTAGCAATGACCAATATCCTTTAATTCCAATATTTCTGAAAGGCAGATCTCCAATATTTCTGAAAGGAGATTTCCCCAACTCTCATTTACTCTTCACACAGCATTCCTGTCTCAGTTCTGAGAAGGACCAGGAAAGTGTGNTTCTATAAACATGACAGAATACTCATTTGTTTCTTAGTGACACACATGCAAAAAAAAAAATGAGTGCTCAAAGAAATTTTACCTCTTTGATTAGCAATTAACACCATCCTGCTTCCCACCTCTCCCTCAGCCTTGAGATTACAGCTGTGTCATTCAACAATGGACCCGGGGAATAAAGGATTTGGAACTGAATGGGAAGGAAATGGCCCCTTCTGGGTATGGCATAGGGTGCCTAGAAGGAAAGATCAAAAAAGAGGAGAAATTATCAAACTCTGCTTTGCCTGCCAACCACATCTCTTTATTTTCATGGTACATACTGAAAATCACCAAGAAAGTCTGGGGATTTGTGCGGGTGTGTTTGTTTGTTCCATTTGTTTGTTTGTTATTTTACCACAGCACCTTTCTGTGCCTAAAGAAATAAAACAAACAAACAAACCAAAAATACCAAAAAACCAAAAATCATGTTAGAACAGAATGAAGAACTGTAACTGCACAAGGTCATGTAATCTTAGACAGGTGGAGATGATGAAATATCTAATAAACATCTTCTCAGGAGACCAGGGGATGTAGCAATGACCAATATCCTTTAATTCCAATATTTCTGAAAGGCAGATCTCCAATATTTCTGAAAGGAGATTTCCCCAACTCTCATTTACTCTTCACACAGCATTCCTGTCTCAGTTCTGAGAAGGACCAGGAAAGTGTGCATTTTTCTGATGATTCTGTGATCACTTAGAGCTTTCAGTCTACCTCTTTAAAGCTAGATTCACTGCTCATTTTCTGCTGTTGCTCAGACACTGATTTTCCTAAAGTCCCACTGTTTTTTTCTCATCGTTCTGGTAGAGAAATACTAAACTAATTGATAATTCTGCCAACAGTTCTGGTAAATAAAAGGGATGGGTTTTACAAAGGGATCTGGACAGGTTGCATCAATGGGCCGAGGATAATTGTATGAAGTTCGACAAGGCCAAGTACCAGGTCCTGCACCTGGGTCACACCAACCCCATGGTAAGCTACAGACATGGGGCCCTGTGGTTGGGAAGGTGTGACTCAAAGAGGGACTTGGGGCTTCTGGTTGATAGATAACTGAATGTGAGTCAGCAGGGTGCTCAGGGGGCCAAGAAAACCAATGACATCCTGGCTTGGATTAGAAACAGGGTGGCCAGCAGAGACAGGAGATGATCATCCTCCTGTGCTCAGCACTGCTGAGGCCACACCATGAATGCTGTGTTCAGTTCGGGGCCGCTTACTACAGGTGAGACATTGAGGGGCTGGAGTGTGTCCAGGGAAGGGCAAAGAGGTTGGAGAAGGCCCTGGAGCACCTGGGCTATGAGGAGGGGCTGAGGGAGCTGGGGATGTTCAGTCTAGAGAAGAAGAGGCTGAAGAGAGACCTCATTGCTCTCTACAGCTCCCTGAAGGGAGGTTGGAGTGAGGAGGGGGCAGCCTCTGCTCCTTGATGGCAAGGGACAGGACCAGAGGAAAGTATTTCAAGCTGCAGCAGGGGAGGTTCAGGCTGCATATTATGTTCTCAGACAGTGGAATGGCCTGCCCAGGGCAGTGATGGAGTCACCCTCCCTAAAGGTGCTCAAGCAGTGTGTGGAGCTGGTGCTTAGGAGCATGGTTTAGTGTTTGATCCTCCAGTGCTGGGTCAAGGGTTTGATTGGATGAGTTCAAAAGTCTCTTCCAAACAGATATTTTCTGTGGTTCTGTGATTGCATTGTTGCATGATGGTGTTAATTCCTGATTAGCTGAATTATGGGGGAATCATGTATGAATGAGATACACAGATCCTAACAGCCTTGTCACTTTTCAATACTTTGAGTATACTCTTTCTACTTGAAGGTAGTTTGCAAGTGCCTTGCAAAACAGTTTCTCCAGCAGAAAAAAAAAAAAACATTTAAATCAGAAAAGCAGAAGCAAAAATCAACTTTTTGCTCTGCGTCTTTAGATGTAGTAAAGCAGTACTGAAACTGAGAGGACATAGAGACACTCTCTGTGGAGAAAGACCTTGGAATGCTAGCGGACAGCAAGTTCTGCATGGGACAGCAATGTGCCCTTGTGGCCAAGGGAGCCAATGGCATCCTGGGGCGCATCAAGAAAAGTGTGGCCAGCAGGTCTAGGGAGGTTCTTCTCCCTCTCTGCCCTGCCGTGAAATACTGTGTCCAGTTTTGGCCTCCTTGGTTCAAGAGAGACAGGGATCTGGTGGAGAGAGTCCAGCAGAGAGCCATGAGGATGATTGGAGGACTTGAGCATCTTCCATACAAAGAGAGACTGAGAGTCCTGAGGCTGTTTAGTCTGGAGAAGAGAAGGCTGAGAGAAGATCTTATTCATGTGTACAAATATCTCAGGGGTGAGTGTCAAATGGAGGGGGCCAATCTCTTTTGGGTGGTCTGCAGCAATAAGACAAGGAACAATGGCTACAAACTTGGAATATAGAAGGTTTCAGCTCAACATGAGGAGAAGCATCTTTACAGTGATGGTGACAGAGTCTTGGAGCAGGCTGCCCAGAGAGGTTCTGGAGTCTCCTTCTCTGGAGACTTTCAAAACCTACCTGGATGCATTCCTGTGCAAACTACCCTAGAGGATCCTGCCTTTGCAGGGAGGTTATATTCGATGATGTCTGGTCTGGAGGTCCTTTCCAACCTCTAAGGTTCTGTGATTCTGTGATAAGGCTGCTTGCACCTGAGACATGAGCAGGCATCAGCACTTGGGCTGCAGGACCACTCTGGTTGTGAGCTGTCATGGCTAGAAGTTGATTTTCAGAATGACATGCACATAGGGAAAAAAAGGAAGAGGAAAAAAAAAAAGAATTAATAAAGCATCTTTGGGCAGATGAGGTTCCTGGTTTCCTTGAACAGCAAATGCATTTGTGAAAAATCTGTGTGCAACTTGATCACCACAGAAGCAAGGGAAAAGGCAGTATTTCTACCTTCTGTCTGACTCCTACTGCCCTGGGGACACTCATTCTGTAACTGCCAAGCAACCCATTTGATTAAGTGCTAAACTTGATAGGCAGTAAATAGCCTATTTAAACATGTTAAACACAACCTGTCACCTACTTAGATGCTATTTAAACATAACCTATTTAAATATGCCTTCTAAGTCTGTGTGGATCATGTTTCCTGCCACATTCTTTGCAAATGAAATGCCTTGTAACAACAAAAAAACAAAACAAAACAAAAAAAAAACCAAAACAAAAAAAAACCAAAAAAAAAAGAGGTGATAAAATACAAGCAGATCCATCAGCCTTGCTTTAAAAAACGCAGTGGACAATGGCTCAGGGTTTCAAGCATGTTGTATTGAGGGGGGGTGGTGGTCTCTTCTCCCTGGCATCAAGGGGCAGAATGAGAGGATATAGCTTGAATCTGTGCCAGGGGTGGTTTAGGTTGGAGATTAGGAAAAAAATATTATTGAAAGGGTAATCAGGAATTGGCACAGGCTGCCCAGGGAGGTGGCAGAGTCCCCATGCCTGGAGATGTTCAAGAAATATGTGGACATGGCACTCGAGGACATGGTTTAGTGGTCCTGGTGGTATTGGCTTGACAGTTGGACTGGATGATCTAAGAGGTCTTTTCCAACCCAAACAATTCTGTGATTCTATGATTACCAATCTGTGGCATACACTAATCTCTGAGAGAGGAGGAAATTCATTAGCATCGCCTCACATATGTCACCTGTACCCCACTGCTATCACTGCTGTTTGCCAGAGATTTTAAAAGTTTTGCACCTCCCCTTGGTTCCAACATGTGCCTGAATTTGTCCTCTCTGTCACCTGTTGACTTCAGAATGTGTCTGGAAAAGGTAACAGGGACAGGATATAGCTCATCTCCATCAATTGCTGGCCCCATATTCATGTATCATCCTTGTGCAGACCAACACCGTAATCATGTTCTGCATCTGCTTGCAGAGGCAGGAGCTGTCCTGTCCCACCCCTCACCCTGCTACACATCTAACTCCAGAAAAAGTGACAGGCTTCCCATGTTTGGGACGTCGCAGTGTGTCCTAGGTGTCCTAGTGAGTTATCCTCACTCCAGCTGTGGCATGGCCTTGCCATATGAGCTCAGTTAACTGTTTGATTTGGATTTCACCACTTGTACTTTGTCTTGTACATGGAGACCATAAGACCATAATGGTTCTTCTTAGGGTCTTTGAGACTATCCAAGTGTGATGATTTTGTCCAGTGAAGTGCTGATGTGACTTTCCTAACAAGGCCACACAAAAGGCTCCCAACAGCACCTCCTCCAAGGCAGGAATGAAAATCATAGATTCATGGTCTGGGTTGGAAGAGACCTCCAGAGGTCATCTAGTCTAACCCCCTCTGCAGTTAGCAGGGAAAATATCTCGGACTATGACTTTTGGTAATGCTGTGAATCAAAATGGAGGTTTATTTGCAGAGGAAAGCTTCTTTCCCTTACCTTGTAGCTCATCATGAGACTCCAGACAAGCAGATCATCTTTGCTTTCTGCATGGGAACAGGAAAGGTGATTTACTGCTGTTTCCATTAATTGTTCCTAATGCAAAGAGGAAATGTTAGCAGTCTCTGCTCCCCGGAGGTGAGGCGATGCTTGACCTTCTGTGGAAGGAGGAAATTAAGGAGTAAAAACACTAAAAGAGGATAATCTACTGGGATGCTGTCATTAGTAATAGCAGTGACCTTTTCCCCATGGTCAGCAGCTGGCATCATGAAGACAAATCACTTCAACTTGCACGTTTAAAGATGTTCTTTGTACTGAGCAAGAGAATTAAAAAAACCCTCAAGAAGTAAAAGAGTATTTGCAGCTACAGTCAATGTTGTTCAGTTCCTTTATTAAAATGGTTGGTGTCCATGAAGGAGTGAGGCATCTGTGGTAATCTGACACCTCAAGCTGGCTGATGATGGATGTACTATAGAGGATTTGGGTTGCAGGTTACCCCAAAGTCCTCTGCCATTCTAGTAAGATTGAGAGCTACAAGGAGGATCCAGGCACTCCTGTCCTTAGGCTTTGCTACCCCTTGAGGAATGCAGAATATTTTTTTTTCCACAGAACCTTGGAATTTCTTTAGGTAGGAGAATCAGTGACAGAATATAAGGTTCCACTTCACCCATTTTCACTTCCAGCAATATAGACTCAGGAGTACCTGGAGGGCATTATAAAATAGAGTCTCCAGAATTGCCATGGCGATAGCTAAAACTCCTCCCTTGTGGTTCCAGGTGACCTAGGAGGGCAGCTCTGGCAGGTTCTTTCTAATTTACTGCTCAGCCTCTTTTTTTTTTTTCCTACAGAGTTTATAAGGAAGGTCACTCTTCACATCTCATTTCTTTAACCTTGTCCTTATTCTCTTTACTGAAAAGCAAATGATTAGGCAACATTTGAAGAGAAGAAGAGCAAATATTTTTGAACAGCTATGGATCTTCTCTTGTTTTAGATGCTGACATTAGTTGCTGGTTAAGAGGTGCCTATGGGAACATGCACAAAGGGATGGGAAGTAGAACATGCTGTGAACTTTGTTGCAAATCGGAGCAGTCCCTACCGTTAGCAGTATAGCAGCTGGCTTTGATCTCTGAGGAACAATATGTCTGCAGGTCATTAAACTGCAGCATGTAAAAGCTATCACTGGAGTGGAGCAGATCGCAGCAGTGGGTCATGAGATCCATTCTAGCTGTGACTGCTTCTGCAGGTGTACTCCAAGGAGCCAAGTGCACTGAGAACAGACTGAGACCATTCTCCCTACAAATGGGGCAATCTGAGAGCTCAGGGTTCAGCTCTGGGCTTTTGAGAGATCATTGTGATGTGGTAGGAGCCTTTCAGGTGAGTGCTCAGTCTCTGGTGTGTCATACTGTGGAGTGTATGCATTGTAAGTGCATCTTCAAGCTCCGACTTACTCACCTCGCTTACTCCCTCTAAGTACCCCCTGCAGAAAGCATCCTGTTAACTTCTTCACCGGTGTGAGTCATGAGTAAGAGCTGCCCTTGTCTGGCTGGCCAGGCTAGATGACTGGGCTGCAGATGGCAGATACTATCACGTGTGTTGATCTGGGGGCTTGAGGAGAAGTGCGGGACCTCTCTCAGTAAGGAAGGGGATCAGTCAGAAGCATCATGCTTGGAACAGGCTCCAAAAGACTTCAGCTGGGGCTACCCGTTGATTCCCTTACCTGTGTACCCTCCCACATCTTGCCTTCAGCCTTACTCAGTTCTACATTTCTGGGTTTATTAGAACCAATTTCTTGGCTGTTAAAATACTTTCCTGAGCAGAAGGACTTAACTATTCTCATTAAGGGGAGTGCTCTTTTGCTATTTGTTTATGTATTTATTTATTTATGTTTACTTCTAATGTCAGAGAACGCCCTGAAAGTCAGAACTGGTATCTATCTAGCTACTCCTGAAACTTGGGATGCTTCCAGGGAGCAGTGGCATTACAAGGGCCACAGTGGGAGATGGATTTGATTCTCAGGTTTCAGGTGAGACAGATGATTCGAATCCTAACAGCACAAAATGCATGGGGAAGAAACTCTGAGGGCTTTATGGGGGAAGGCAGAGCCTCAACAGGACAGCCCAACTGGCCACAGTGAGGATGATGTGTTCTCCAGCTGAAGCACTGGTCAGGAGCACTCACCAGCTTTATACTCTGCAAATATTTAATTTCTGAAACAACCTGCGGCTGGAATGCAGGCAAAGGTGGATTATGTTAGTCTTCATTGCTGAACTGTTTCCCCCAGCCCAGGGAATTATTTTTCTTCTAGTAAAACAACCGATCATTCTCACATGCATCACTTGAAAGGTCTTGGGCTGCATGCCAGGATATCGGCGCTAAAAGGTAGCTGCAGGATGGGGATGGATGGGGCTGGCTGCAGCCTGGAGATATTTATGTGTGTGTACAGGCATTATTTCAGTGAGAGCCAGAGCAGTGTGCTTAGCCTAAAATTTACCATTGAAAGGCTCTAAACCCATTTTCAGTCTAACAACATCATTTAAAAGGCCTTGCAGTCTCTGGGATAACTGACGCAAACTTCTACCCTCCCCCCTTTTTTGCCTCTCGCATCTCACCTCGACTGCAGGTGGCTGGATGTGACCGCGCAGGGAGGAGGGGGACAGCAGGGATGGCTGCTGTGACAGCAAGGGACTGCTGGCAGAAGGGAGGAAGGTAGCCCCAGGACTTCTCATCAGCTCTCCCCAGCTAAGAGGACTGGGATGGGCTGCGGGATGCTCAGCTCCTGCGCTGGGAGGGGAGGCTGAGGTCGGGGAGCCGCGGGGTGCCCCCTTTCAGGTGCTGCCTGCCGCGCTGTGGCTGCCGCAAAGCGAGGCTGCCTGCGCCGCTGGGGTTCGCTAACTTTCTCTCAATGAGCTTCTGCTTCAGCGAGAAGAGTGGTTGCTGTACAAACCCGCGAGGTGACCTGAGAGGCCGGTGCTATGGAAGCCTCTCCTGGCGCTGCAGAAAGCGAGACGCTCTTTTTTTTCTGTTAGGTTTTTTACTGTCAATGGATTGTGAAGACAAAAGCTGTAAGTCAGCCCTTTTCCTTTCCCGTTTAGTCCATAAAGATCTATGCTGTTGAAGAGTTCAGCCTGAGCAGGATCCATGCCAGGGAAGGGAACTTGGCACACGGACTGCAGTATCATCTCCCTTCTGCAGTAGATGATGGTGTAAGGAAATTAAATTCATTGTCTGTTCCCAGCAGGAGCCCGTCCATCCATCTGCTACCTATCATTGTCTGTCTGTCTGTCCTAGAAATTTAAACAGCCACCTTCCTCTATGTCTGTCACATAAATGCAATAATAATAGTGAGTTTTGACATGTCCAGCCCTTTTCTGTCTCTCCCTTCAAGGCTTTGTTAAAAGCAGGGCTTTTCTAGTGGGGAGAAACAAGAAGTGGAAACTGTTTGGATTCCAAATGACACTTTTCAGGGGAAAGGTTTTCCACTCAGAGGAAAGCCATCCACAGGAGCTGATTTTCTCTGGGAGGTCAGTCCTGCCTGAATGACCCTTTCCACCCAGCTCTCACTAGGGACCCTGGGGTTTGCACGGCCCTAGGGCAGCAGAAGCTGTGTGCTTCACACGGGCAATGCAGGCACTGACATAAACACAGCTGGATCTCTGAATTTTGTTTTGGAGAATGAGGACCTCCATTTCAGAGCAGTGGCAGGGAAGGGACTGTATTCCCAGCTCTGGTGCACTCAGAGCTGCCCAATTCATGGATTGGGCAGACAGCTGTGCTTCTCACCACCTGATGCCCAATTGTCATCATCGCTTTGGGCTGCAGCCTGTAAGAAGTGGCTGCACTAACCAGGCAGGGATAGTCCTGATGGCAAAAGGGGTGTTTGGTTGCCATCACACATTCGTGCCTGCACGTTCTTATGTCAGGACAAATGGCAGAGGTGAACCTGCAATCTGACTTTATGCTTCCCACAACAGCTACTATCTCACACTCTCCTGCTTGCTGGTAGGGTGTGGCTAGACTGGAGCTGTGGTGTTGCAGTGGGGAGTACCAGGAGTGCCAGGGCATGGAAAAGATATGAGAGACCAGAGAAGAGCAAATGTCTCCTTAGCATGCTCCAGTGTCTATGGTAAATCCTTTCCTGGGAATGAATGTTTTTGTAGAGTCTTATCTAAGAGAGTGAGAAGATGAAGGTGAAAAAGCACAAGTCAGAACTCAAAGCTTTCTGCTCATTGCCCTCGGTGGGGAGTCCTGGTGGACCCCTGTGCTTCATGGCACTCTGACCTGTGTGCGCTGTGAGCTTTGCAGGGAAAAGGAGAAACTGCCTTGGCTGTGTCTCTGGTGGATGTCCTGCTCCTCAGTGCCACCACTGCAGCCTTGCAGGCGTTCAACCTCAGCAGCTACTCCTTACCCAAAAGCTAATTTCCTGAGTTGCACTGATATTTTAGAAGTGAAGGCTTGAAAGTGAAGGCCTGTTGCCAGATTTCATAGGCATAATTACTAGCAGCTTTCTCTCACTCCTAGCAGAGGCATGCAGAGAGACAAAGACTATACCACCCTCACTCCTAGCAGAGGCATGCAGAGAGGCAGGGACTGTACAGATCCCCCTGGGAGGTGACAGACGAGCCCTTTGCTCAGTATGTTGCCTGAGCTTTCTTTCTGAAACCTTGAAGACCTCACACTTGCAAGAGAACTTTCATCAAAGAACAGCTGCCAGCATCATGGGGAAGCTGATTGCAAAGATGTCTCTTGGGTTTGTAGTCTTGCAGCTTAAGACACAGAATGAGACTTGGGACTCCTGGGTTTCCATCCTGTAAATTTCTAGCTCCCTGTAGGCCTCATAAGAGACATTTAGTCTCTCTTTTTTTTTTTTTTAACACTTAAAGCTAAAGTACAGACATTATGAGAGTGGTAGAAGATCTAGGAGAAATTACAATGTTGGCTAATAAGTAAACAGTTCATTTAGGATACTGGAGATTGAGAAGGTTAGAGAGACTTGGTCTGGCAGTGCACGTATCATATGATAAATACAAGCTAACATTAAAAAATTCTTGCCCCCAAAAGCTTAATAAAACTAGAGACAATTATATGGGAAGCTTGGTTCCTTTGTGAGCTGGCTAATCCTTAGGGCTAAATGATGCTAAATAAAGGTCTAGGCAGTTTGGAAAGACATGTAGCCTTCCAATATCTGACAGGGGCCTACAGGAAGGCTGGGGAGGGACTATTTACAAGGTCTTGTAATGACAAGACAAGGGGCAATGGGTTTAAACTGGCAGAGGGGAGATTTAGACTGGATGTTAGGAGGAAATTCTTTACAGTGAGGGTGGTGAGACACTGGAACAGGTTGCCCAGGGAGGTTGTGGATGTTCCCTCCCTGGAGGTGTCCAAGGCCAGGTTGGACGAGGCCTTGAGTAACCTGTGCTAGTGGGAGGTGTCCCTGCCTATGGCAGGGAGTTGGAACTAGATGGGCCTTGAGGTCCCTTCCAACCCTACCATTCTATGATTCTATGATTCCACTGCAAAGAGGCCAACAACAGCATAGAATAATGCCATTTTTTCCAGTTTGCTTTACAGAAGCACATCAGCAATGTACTGCACTGTGGCAAAATGACAATCAGAATGGATATCAGATGAGATGAGAAACATAATGATCTCAGCTGGCATTGTTACAGTTGGTGAGGTCCTTCCCCACAGATGATTTTCATTTAGTCCCTCTTCATTAATAAACAGGCTTGCAGCTCTGGCTCTGGTTTCCAAAGGGCTCTTGAGATGGCTCTGTAAACCAGAACAGGCTTGAGGAATGGCACATTACAAACAGCCGTGGGCAGACCTGGTCTGACACCTTATAGTAGGTGAGGCCATAATGAAGCTATACTTCTGCAGCTCTCCTAGGCATTGCTTTACATCCTGGAGAAAAGTGTTACAGTGATGCAGGCTCCAGTATCTGAAGGGGGACTACAGGAGGGCTGTGGAGGGACTATTTCAAAGGTCTTGTAATGACAGGACAAGGGGTAATGGGCTTAAACTAGCTTAAGGGAGATTTAAACTATATAGAAGTTCTTTCCATTGAGGCTGGTGAGATACTGGCACAGGTCGGCCCAGGGAGGTTGTGGCTGCTCCCTCCCTGGAGGTGTTCAAGGCCAGGTTGGATGAGGCCTTGAGTGACCTGTACTAGTGGGAGGTGTCCCCACCTATGGTGGAGGAGTTGGAACTGGATAAGCTTTGAAGTCCTTTCCAACCTACACCATTCTATGATTCTATGAAACCTACCTCAGCTTTCACTGTTCAAACTCCTTGCACAAGTCCTTGCTTCATTTGATTCTTACCTTTGGAAGATGCAGTTCCACCCAAGACAGGTCCTGCTCTAGGCGAGACCTTGGACAAAGCTTGAATACCTTTAGCAATATTCAGCCATTCTTCATGAGCTCCTCTGGACAGGCTCAATTTTTAGGCTACCAAATGTGTTTCAGTGACTCTCTCCATAGCAACCCATGAAACTGTGGCTGATCTCTGGGATTGGAAACCATGGGACATTGTGTATCTGGGAGGGAATACAGGTTTCACTTGTTTAACCACTAAGACAAAAGCTTTGCAAGGATCAGGCATTTCACTGCCAAATGAAAACAGCTTGAAAAAATATATTAAGGGCATTTGAAGAGTTTTGGTAATAAAATAAAACATTTTATAAAGAATACTTTGCAGATCTACAATGTCTTTCAGCAGTGGAGATTTACTGTCAGGGTGCTGTCTGGAGATCACAAATAAAGGCTTACTAGAAATACAATAGGTAATAAATTTGAGAGATTAAATCTCCTCCTTGTGTATATGTGTTAATAAAAGATCCCCACAATACTTCTGAAATACAGGAAGCATAAAAGATAATAGCAAAGGTATGCAGTGGAAATAAAATGTTGTGAGTGACTAAACTAATCAGTGGATTAATGCATGACCAGTGTGAACAGAGCTCCTTTGGCAGCCCACACAAATCCAAGCAGAGCTTGCTGTTGTGTATTGAAAATAAAAGTGACCTTGATACGGAGGGCAGAAAAATGCCTGAATGCTCTTCCCTGAAATATTGTGCAGAAAATCAATTCCTTCATTAACAAATGACCCATGTTTTCCATTCTGATGAACCCAAATTCTCATCTGGGAACCCATTGACTAAGGAGCAAAATAATTTCCAGAGGAGAAGGGGGAAGCCAGAACTGCATTATATGGTGCCTGTTCTCTGAATATGCAGAGGGCAGGGGCAGATCCACAGCAATATTAAGCTTTCTGGGGAATCTGATATTAGAAAAAAAAGTGGATATTTTCTTACATGCCGGCATCTAGATCAGATGTATTGCCCAAAACAGTTGGCAAAGGACAAAAAGCTCAGGCTTTGCCTTCTAAAAGCCTTTAACCCTTGCTTTTTGATTCCTCACATGGTAAGTCAAATGGAGATTGATCTGCTTGTTTCTAACAGCACACTTTTTCTCAGCAGCCTGGTTTTCTAGGGCTTTCAGGCATTTGTGAAAAGATTCTTTTCTTAACAATGCAATATATAGAACTGGAATGGGTGTCTTCCCAAATTAATCCTTGAAATCACTGCTAGATTTGTCTTCATTTTCTTCTATGTCCTTTTGGATATACGGTGTCTAAAAGATGGGCATGTGCACACGTACAGACTCGCAGGCACACACAGCAAATCCAATCTGGCCAAATGCAAGCTTTAAAAAATATCAAGTCTATTACTTAGAGATCATAAGAGGATTGAAATTATAAGGGGTTTTCAAACATATGTTCCTTTGGGTTGAATGTATACTTGCTGCAAGATGCTCTGTGCAACCACGGAGATGAGGAAAGTGCTTTAGAAAATGAAAGCCGGAAATTTTTAAACAAGATAATTTTAGTAGCTGGGGCTCCAAGTGGCATATTAAGAAGTCTTGGAAGTGGCAAATTTGACAGCAGTGAATATGAAATAGATTTGCAGAATGTAGTTTGTATGACCCTGTTTACCTGTCGGCAGGCAGTATACAAATTGCCCTCCATGGCTGGGAGCTGGCTGTATTTCTTAGGTCTCTGTCTTATTCCGCTTATGATCTTCTAGCTCTTCTGCAATGGAACGGGTGAAAGGTGTTTGCTGCTTTTGAGAGACACATCTGTCTCAAGAGTTAAAGCTGGGCTGGCCTTAACTAAATGAGTGACAGAGCTCCCTCTTGATCCCTCTCCCTTCCCAATGGGAAAAAGAAAGGGAGTAAGGGAGACAACACTTCCAATATGATACACGAGATTTAGCAGCGACTTTGGTTTGCACACCAATCATAGAATGGTGTGGGGTGGAAGGGACCTCCAAAGGTCATCCAGTTCAACCCCCTCTGCACTCAGCAGGGATATCTTCAATAAACCAGGTTGCCCACAGCCCTGTTGAGCCTCATCTTGAATATGCCCATCAATGGGGCCTCAACCACCTCCCTAGGTAACCTGTTCCAGTGTTCCACTATCCTCACGGCAAAGAACTTGTTCCTAATCCTTGGTCCTGACTAGAAACATTGAGAGTTATCACCACTAAAAGCAGAAACTGCCTGCAAAAATACACCATTAATTTCAGAAAGTGCAGTTACCTAGAGGAAACCGAGCTGAAAAGTACAGTCTCTGAACAGAATTTGCTCTGTTCTAACTCAGACCAGGACAATCTGCAAGGGTAATTCATTGATGAACAAGCCAGGATACCCTAGCAGTAAACAGGACCCAAGCACTGATATGTCCTTGTAGTCTGACTGTAGACATAAACTGTTGAATCCTTTCTTTAGGAGAATTTAGATCTAGGAAACTCAAACAAATATAGATTGAAGGACTTGAGGAGAGTGATATGATTTCAAGGCAGGGGTTAATGTCAGAGACCGTCAAACAGTGGAAAAATCTGATGAAAGATACAGAGAGGCACTTGGAGATTTGGCATTTAGGGGGCATTTGCTTCATGAGTCTGACTGATGAGACAGGATCTCTGTGCTCTGCAGCAGCAGTTTCCTCACTGTAGCAAGGAAACCAGAGCAGTGCACTCATGAAGGGTGTCTTACCATGAATCAGGGCATTTTTTTTGTGCCAGGTAATGGGGAATTGTGTTTAGAAACCTCCAAGTATTCAGAAGTATCCAAAGAGTTCTGATCTGAAGTGTAAGAGGCTAATGAGCTAGGGAAAAATAAGATTAAGCCCCTGGTGAACTGGAGGAGTCAGGGCTTGCTAGGCCATCCGGTCCTCTTTCTGCAAAGCAGAAAGAGCAGTCTGCAGAAAACGTATCTGAGAGAACAGGCCTGGACAGCACAAGGGTGCTGCCCAAGAGGAAGGAGACCCATGCCCTTAGCACCAGCAAGGTGGCATGTAAGGCTCCCAGCCTCTACCAGTGTCTTCATGGGTGACTCGGTGGCTGTACAAGCCCCACACTGGCTCTGCTCATTCTACACTGCTGTTTGGAAGGCTCCCACAGAGCCGGAGCGCAGTGGTGCTGAAAGCACCAGCTCGCTATGAATATATAAGTAGCTCAGTGCATTCAATTAGCAGAAAATTTAGTTTGTCTCATTGCTGAACAATTGCAATGTGGAGAAATTTAATTTTATGGTGGCTGAGATCCTTTTGTATGCAATGACAAACTAAGGAAACTCCAGCAGTACAGCTATCTGTCACTGAGCTATTTCACAATTCCTTCTACTATATAAATGACACAGTGAAAAATTCCCTTATTAGTTTGGATGGCAACAGTTCTCTTTCACTAACAGTAATGGATTGAAATTAGCTGTACAGTCCTTGCACTGCCTGGTCATGATGGAAGGTCTCCCTCCCAATTAAGAGCAGGTAATTTCATAAAGAGCCACGTCTCCATGTCAGGATCATCAGCCACTCTCCAGCCCCATAGAGTTCTTAGCAAAGAGCAGGGTGTAAGTTCCATCTAGAGAGGTAAGTTAGTCTTCTGTCTCTGTTTGCAAGACATTGGTTGGGAGAGCTTCAGTTTCAGTGAAAAAGATACAAAGTAAAAGGCCAAGTGGGGTGGGATTGCTGAGGGTGCTCGAGATGCAGCAAAATGTTCTCATTTGTCTCACTGGCTTCAGCTACTCTGTCTCTGGAAAGTACTCTCTGAGCCCTGTAGTTCTGGGAGGAAATAGCCTTTTTGCTCCAGGGCTTCAGCAAATCATGTGGCAGGGTGGTGGGTTTAGGAAATCACTCCCCAAATTAAAATGTACCAGACCAGCTCAGGCAGCTTGGAAGTAAGATAAAGCTGTATTTTACAGCAAAGCTGAATTTACAAGCATATATATACAATATATTTACATGTATTTACAATTATACGTAGTTTAGATATAATACAGAAATCCAATCTTCCCCCCATCCCTGGACAAAGAAAGCCCAGAAGGGGCCAATGCTACCTTCCCTCTCACACAGATAGAAAAATCAGCAAGGCTCACCTGTTATCTGGAAAAGATTAGCAGAGGAGTTAGAGAGGGGGAGGAAGAGTGACAGAGCCAGTGCCCAAAAGCCAAGAGATGAAATTGTGTATCCATTGGCTTTTCATACCAATCGGCAAACCAATGAACGATATAGACTTTATCATTATTATTCTTTCACATCCAATGATCTAATTTATTTAGATTCTGCACTAATCTTTCAGGCAAGTCCCAATTTCTCTTATTGGCATATTCCAACAAGCCTTAAACTACCACAGGCAGGTATGAAGAAGCAGCTTTCTTTCTTTGCAGATCATTCCATTAATGTCTCTTCAAGTTTCTTCTGAAGTTATTGGTACCGACTACCTTCCTCTACACTTATATTGGTTGTTGTGAAGGACTGGATAATGTCTTGTAGTTACCTTTATCAGTATTACTTCAGCAGATGTGGTGCACCTAGGCGATGGGAGTGATGAGGGGACAAGAAGATTTTCCCAGTGCTTTGTGAGTTGTTTTTGTAAGCAAGAGGTATTGCCCTGGATAGCAGCATCTAAAAGGATAAATGGTTTCATTTTTCTTCTCTAGTAGCACTGTGTGCAGAGAACAGCTCTGATCAGCACTAATGGGTTCTCTTTCCTGGAAACCTTACCTTAAAGACGAGGGGTGAACATCAATCCAGACTGCGAAGTTCAGATCTAAAGTCTGCTGTGTGGGTCATAAGTTTTGGCTTTTTTTTTTTTTTTTTTTTTTTTTCTCCCTAATCCTCATTGAATTAGCCTCAAAGTTTATTCTCGTAACCTGCTGCAGATTTCAGCTTCCCCTGATGCAGCAGTCATGCAGAGCTGGTGTCCATCCACAATTGGAGAAAGGGACAGAGGATCAGAGGGCTGTGACCCGGAGGTGACATTTGCAGGAGAGGGGGAAAGACATCAGAAAAGCTCTGTAGGGAGTGTCTGTGTAGATGGAATTTTGTTCTCACTCTGGGATCCAGCATTTAGAAACACTATTCCAAAGACAGCTTGTACAGAAATACAAGCAAAAGAAACCTGCCTGGAGCTTAAACTTTTCAAAACAAAATGAGGTCAGAGGAGATGTTCTGACAGTTGAAATGGGAAAGAGTTTTTGAGAACAAAGGCATCGCTAACTGAGCAGATGTAATATTTGGTGATTGGAAGCTGAAAACATAAATTCCAGGTGTCCCAGTTTGAGGCCAGGAGCTACCCAGGACTGGAGGACAGAAATGACTTTTACTCCTTTTGAAGAGTAAGAATGAAGATACTGCACACTGTTTGGAAGTTTAAAGAGAAATTCTGTGTACAGGTGCAAGTATGCAAAAGGCAGATAGAATTACTACATCCACAAGCTAAGCCAAGTCTATAGGACTAAAACCTTGTAGAATCCTCCACCCCTTCCACCCTCAGCAGGCCAGAGAGTAGGCCAGAATTGTCCTCCCCAGCTAGGAGCCATCTCCCACACACACACACCATGAGATAAGGAGGGACACAGAGAGAAGTGGAGGGAGGAAAGGCAGGGAGGGGAAGGGGCAGAAGAGGGTAGATATCAATCAGGCACTTAAAATCTGTGATACCAGAAAGCAGAATAGAACAACATCATTACAACATCCTGGGATGACCAGGTCCAGCCACTGGGATGAGTCTTGGTCTTTGTAGTTTTCTTAAGAGAACCTGGGACCCCTCAAACTACCATACCAGGTTAAATGAAAAAAATCTAAGCTCACAAGGGAGGATAATTCAAAATATATCTGAAGATGAGGGGAATCTTGAGTCTCGCATGATTTACATGAGCTCAGTTACGAGGCACTGGCTGGTCATGGGTATTCTGGGTGGTTTACTCTGTTTGTTGGGCTTCAGGTTGGGGTAGATGATCACAAGAGCCTCTTCTGGCCTGAGAGGCTTGTGCCGATATCGTTTAGAATCATAGAATCAGTCAGGGTTGGAAGGGACCACAAGGACCATCCAATTCCAACCCTCCCTGCCATGGGCAGGGACACTCTACCCTAGATCAGGCTGTCTAGAGCCTCATCCAGCCTGGCCTTAAACACCTTCATGGATGGGGCTTCGGCCACCTCCCTAGGCAACCCATTCCGGGGTCTCACCACTCTCATGGTGAGGAACATGGTTTAGAGTGAAATGATTCTCTGAAGAGATCTGTAATCCTCCATGGCTCTAGACAGAGCAGTTCTGCCAAGCAGGGAATGTACTTTAAACACCCACTGAAGAACAATGAAGGTGTGTCATTGGCAGTACCTGATGTAGTTGTCTTTGATAAGGGATGCAGATCCTTTAAATTATTTAGATGAAAAGGGACATATAGATTGTCTGAATGTCAGATCTGCTGGGTGAGAACAGTCCATTTATTTATAAAAAACCCTTCACTTAGTGTGTCTGGCAGGAATATTGATTGAAGGAAGTGTTGGAAAGGAGATACAACCCGGGACAGGATGGGAATGACCGACAGATTAACATAGGTTAATTCTGAAAGGGAACAAATAAAGGGCTCCAAATAATGAGCGGAGCTGGAGAAAACCAGAGAGAGCTTTCAGAATTGTTAGCTGTGTCATTTGTATTTCAGACACGTTGGGTTTTAGAGATGTGGCACCTTTGAGTGACAAATGGGGAAGCTCCAGAATTGTGAGGGCTCTTTGAGAAGTAGCCATGAGAACTTTCCCAAGCTAGGCTTGAGTGCTTGCAGGATGACCTGTTCTTGGGAAGGGATTAAGTGTGGGGTGAGGCTGTGGGGGAAATGCAAGCGAGAGGAAAGTGTGAGGATGCAGAATAGATACCATGATATTCTGGAGAAACTGGGTCACTCTATGAATCCAATTTACATGAGCTCACTAACTCTGAGGACCTCGAAAGTCATCCTGTGTTTATCCTTCTCACACCTTTCTGGACAGGCCAGGGACTGGTATCATCCTGAGGACCTGGGTGGGGAGCTGTGGCACAAAGTGCCTTGCTCCATGTCATCCAGCTGAGAGTTTTCTGAGCTGTGAGCTAGGACTCAGGTACTCCAACCAGAAGGTAACTGTGATGCTACTGAGTTCTAAGAAATGGGAATTTCTACTAGTTGCAGGGATGCTTTTTCTACCTTTTGGACATCACTGGTTCAGGACCTTTTTCTTAACAGGGTCATATGGTTCATCGGTGATGAACAAGATGGGACAAACAGGCTTCATATGTCTGTGCAGGTTTTTTCCTTTCCCTTATTTCATAATCTCTCAAATTTTAGAATACTAAGGAGAATTTTTCTTCACAGTTTGCTGAAAATCTCCGTTTTCAAGCAACCATGCAGAAGGTCAAAATAAGCACCTTTTTAAATAGCTGAAATTAAAAAATTTTAGTGGAGGAGAGACATTTTCCTTCTGGAATTTCCCATTTAGTTCCTTCTTTTTTTTTTTTTTTTAAGCCAGTTATATGCATTTCAAGATTTTCACTTTGTAAAAACCTATGTGAATATTCCTTCAGGGAATCAGGGAAATAATCTTTTCCTGAAGGTATCAGGGAAATCCTAACCCTTCGGTTTCTGCTGGAGAGGATCTGGGGGGTCCTAGTGGGTGGAAAATTGACCATGAGCCAGCAATGTGGACAAGAGGGCCAGCACCATTCTGGGATGGATTAGAAGGGCTGTAGTTAGTAGACTGAGAGCGATTCTCCTCCACCTCTACTCTGCCCTGGTGAGGACACATCTGGAATATTATGCCCAGTTCTGGGCCTCACAGTTCAAGAAGGACTTCAGGAAACTACTTGAGAGAGTCCAGCACAGAGCCACAAAGATGATTAAGGCAGTGGAACATCTTCCTTATGAGGAGAGCAGGAGGGAGCTGGGGCTCTGTAGCTTAGAGCAGAGGAGCCTGAGGGGTGACCTCATAAACAATGATAAAGATGCGCAGGGCAGTTTCAAGAGGATAGACTCAGGCTTTTCTCAGAGATGTCCATTGATAGGCCAAGGGGCAATGGGTGCAAGGTGGAGCAGAGGAGGTTCCATGTGAACATAATGAAAACCATTTTCACTGTGAAGGCAACAAAACACTGGAAGGATCTGCCCAGAGATGTTGGGAGTCTCCTTCTCTGAAGATATTCAAAAGACCCCTGGATGCATTCCTGTGTGACTTAGCCTAAGTGACCCTGTTCTGGCAGGAGGATTGGACTGGGTGATCTTTTGAGGTCTCTTCCAGCCCCGGTGCAATCTTCAGTGATTAACACGTAGGACACAATGTGCATAGCCAGTCTGTCTTCATCAATAGACATATTCTGGTCCTGGATCCTGACTTTCTCCATGCATAAATCTTCAATAACTTGAGATACTTAACTCTGATCTTAGTGACTAAGTACGAATTTGCTCTACAGATGGTAATGAAGGTACTCTGTTTTTACATCATTCTGACAGAAGGATCAATTTTACTGCAATTGCTTTGTGTGTGTTTCCTGCTGTCTGCAGGGTGCCTTTTCAGAGAATAATATCATACCCAAACTAGGTGGAATTCCAGAAGCAGACAGATGTACTTCTAAACAGGATAAATGAGCCCTGGTGAAGTGATGAACTGACATTGCACTCCTGCTCCTAGCCAACTAATTGACTGCATTGTACAATATATCTCTGGGTGGATGATGAGAGTTTTGAAGACGTACGTAGAAGTAATTCAATAGGCAACATGCATGAACCTTAGCAGAGTCTGGGTGCTTAGCTGAGATTGAGACCTTTGAAAATTGCCTTTGATCCTCTGAACAAAAAAGTCAGAGAGGGTATTTTTGCTTTTGATTAAAAATTGACTGAGCAGATGTAAAGATACGTTGCAGTTAGCTGAAGAGGAAGCATTTGTCAACAAAGCCTACAAAGTCTTTCTTTGGGTTTTATTTATTATTCATCCTAAAAGTTGCAAGAATAGATGGATGGAGGATGGATGTGTCACTTTATTATCTGAAGTTAATCAGATTGCCCTATTCTCCTCACCTTGAGAAAAGCCTGCTAGCTAGCAATACCAGGAGGGGACTGGGGACCTTTGCTCTTCTATCTCTGTGTGTCTGTAACACGGTGCTTAAATGCCTGCCTCAGTTATCACAAGCCCCATGAAAAACTGTGAAAGCTGTGGGGTGAAAGGCAGAAGGAATGCAGATTTCCTTGTTTTGTCCTTCTGAGGTAGAAGCTTTGCATCGCCCTACAAATCAGCCAGACGAGCTATAGGATTCATGACTTCCAGGGAGCTGGTAGGTGATTTGGAATATCATTAAAAGGAATTGTGTTGTGGTGTTGCATATGGGTCAGGGAGGATAACCCTGTGAGAATGGCACTGAAACAGGGCTGGCGTCTCTCATGTCGGGATAGCAGGAGTCCAGGAGGGTGAGATGTCAGAGGAGTCACCACAAGCTGACAGTTTGGCACTGAGCTGCTCATCTGAGAAAGGGTTTAAGACCCTGTGGTGTGAGACAGCGTGTACATCACAGAAGGTGTCATCCGCATAGAGTCATAGAATGGTTTAGGTTGGAAGTGACNATTAAAATATTCCAGTTAGCTCAAACCAGCACACAGGGACACCTCCCACTAGAATAAGCCTTATCCAACCCGGCCTTGAACACCTCCAGGGAGGGAGCAGCCACAATCTCCCTGGGCAACCTGTGCCAGTGTTTCACCACCTTCACTGTAAAGAACTCCTTCCTAACATCTAGTTTAAATCACCCCTTTTCCAGTTTAAACACATTACCCCTCATCCCATGATGGTCTAAACCCTGAAGTAAGCAGATTTATGCTTTCTAAACTGCTAGAACCCAGGACTTCTTACCATTTAAAAACCTCCATCCTTTCTTTGGATTTTACCGTGTTCTTGGACTTCACAACTGTCATGGCACCCATTGAAACTGGCTTTTTCTCCTCTATAAAAATACAGCAGAATGTATACTTTGGTCCTCCACCACCTTGTTTTGACACTTGATTCAGGGCCATCCTGGTTTTCTGTATCTGTCTCCTAACATATAAATATGTAAAAGGAGAGTGCCAGGAGGATGGAGTCAGACTGTGCTCGGTGATGCCCTATAACAGGACAAGGGGCAATGGGTGGAAGCTGAGGCATAGAAAGTTCCATGGAAACATGAGGAGGAATTTTTTCACTGTGAGGGTGACAAAACACTGGAACAGGCTGTGCAGGGAGATTGTGGAGTCTTTCTGGAGATGTTTAAGACCTGCCTGGATGTGTTCCTGTGTGACCTGGTCTAGGTGATCCTGCTCTGGCAGGGGGGTTGGGCTGGATGAGCTTTCAAGGTCCCTTCCAGCCTCTAATCTTCTGTGATACTGTGAACATCTGAACTGCACTTACAAATATATCATTTTTCCCTGCATGGAAGTTTTCCATATAGGCAATGTGTCACCTTCCTCTCTGATGCCTATATGGTGAGATGAACACCTCCAACTCTCTTTGGAAACATCAGGTTTGTAGTCGTAGTCCCCATGTGCAATGTGAAAATCCAACAAGGAGACAGAGTCTTAGCAGGGATTTACTTATTCAAACCCACTTTATTCTTAGAAAGCTCCAAGGGAACTATAAATGTGTATGTGAGGGAAATAATTAGTCTTAAACAGAGCCTTTCACTCTGCCTACAAACTAATTTCCAACCATTGCCTGTAGGGGAAGAAGTCTCCTCCTAAATTTGCTTGTCTGACTTAATATTTTAGTATGTTGTTGGAACAACCTCTATCAAACAGGTTTCAAAGCTCTCTTTTTGCTCTGATTCTGCTGTGTGCTTGCAAAAAGGAAATTTCGGCTTCTTCCTGGTTTGTGTGAAAATGTGGGTTGGCTGAGAGGCAGATGGCTTTGTAGTGGAGAGTCCATCTCAGTACCTGAAGCATGCTGCTCCAAAGACTAGTGGATGGTGTAGTGGGTGAATAGTAGCAGGTAGTTCCTGGTGGCCATGTTCTGCCAGTCTGGCATTATCAGTTAAGGACACAAGAAAAAAAATCACATCGAAGCATAGTGTCACTTGGGTTGGAAGGGGCCTCCAAAAGTTCAACCCCCTCTGCAGCCAGCAGGGACACCCTCCACTATATCCGGTTGCCCACAGACTTGTTGAGCCCCACCTTGAATATCTCCAGGGATGGGGCCTCAACTACCTCTCTGGGAAACCTGTTCCAGTGCTCAATCACCCTCATTGCAAAGAACTTGTTCCTAACACCCAATCTCAACCTCATCTTCTCTAGTTTGAAGCCATTGCCCTCATCCTGTCCCTGCAGGCCATTGTAAACAGTCTCTCTCCAGCCATCTTGCAGCCCCCTTCAGGTACTGGAAGTTTGCTATTAGGTCTTGGCAGAACCTTCTCTTCTCCAGGCTGAACAATCCCAGCTCCCTCCACCTGTCCTCACAGCAGTGTCCCAGTTTGGGGCCACAAGCACACCCGGGACTGGAGGGCAGAAATGACTCTTACCCCTTTCGAGGAGTACGAATGAAGACACTGCACACTGATTGGAAATTTTAAACAGAAAATTCTATTTACAAGAGCAGATATACAAAATGCAATCAGGCAGAATGAGTACAGAACCACTAGTCCCAAAGTGTCCCTCTAGACTCCTCCACCCCTCCCACCCTCAGCCGGCCTGAGGGCAGGCCAAAACTGCCCTCCCAGCTGGGGCCTACCAGGCTTCAGTGGGCTGCAGTGACACAGCTCAATTCCTGCCAGCCAGGAGCCATCTCCCACACCAACCATGAGAGAAGCATGTGCTGCTCCCAGAGAGGAATGAAGGGGAAAAGGCAGGGAGGAGAAGGGGAAGGTATCAGTCGGGCACTGCCTTTTAAGCTGTGATACCAGAAGACAGAACAGAATAACAATATTGCAGTATCCCGGGACCAGCAGGTCCACCCCTCTAGGATGGGGCCTCTGTCCCTATGTTTTTTTGGTAAGGGAGACCTAGGACCCCTCAGACTACCACACAGAGCTGATCCAACTCCCTGCTTGTTTTCATGGCCCCCTCTGGACCTGCTCCATCAGATGCTCCATTTTATATCAAAATGTCAGCAGGAGCCTAACATGGACATAGGAACTTTGACAGAAAAGAGACTCCAACAGCTGTTTTGGGGGGAAGTGAGCTAAGTAACCATTTTTGTGGCATTCCTGCCTGGGCTTAGCATCAGCAGTGCTGTGAAGATGAGGGCTTCTTTAACCTTCAGCAGAGGTCAGCCTAGGACAGAAGGCATCCATCACAGAGAAGCAGTGAAATGGCTTTTTCTTCATCTTTTTTGGATCGTGTTGGTGTTTGAGGTAAGGACAAGGCCTTACCCACCAGAGGCCTCAAGCCGAATCTTGTGTCTAGTACCAAATTAATATTGTAATATCTTGTCTGTGTTAGGAATATATGGCATATAGGCAAGAAATTTCAGCCTAGCTGCTCCTTACTACAGGAAAATAGGTTAATGATCTCTTGAGAGGTCTTTATTTGTCTCTTCTACTCTTGGCTGACCACTCCTCTTTTCTACTCAGTGTGAAAACCTTTATCTGGAAAGGAACAAAGCAAGCCTGCAGAGACAGAGCAGGCAGTTCTCATTTGCATCCTTCCTAGCAGTCCCCTGCCTAATTTTTGTGCTCTGAAGGAAGGGAATAGGCACGGAATACAACAGAGGCAGGGAGGTGCAAAGCGTGACCTCTGCTCCCAAACCCTTCTCCCTGCCCGATGAGAGAAGTGCTTGAAGCAGCATGGCCCTAGAGAGCTGGGTCTCTAAAAATGTCTTACAACTCTCCTCAGAGCAGTGGCTCTCTGCAGGGAAATGCTGCTATCGGCAGCCTTGAGGATGCTTTATTTCTGTCACTTGGCACGTTCTGGTGACTGCTTCAAAAGCAGCCTGTGTAGCTTTACATAAAGAAAATCCGAAGGAAAATGCACAGGGTGGGAAAGTAGCTATGCTGCAGCTCCTAGAAAGTGACTTCAACTGGAAGGTTTTTTACTCTTTTGAGGGTGAAACCAGACTTTGCTTGGCTTCAAGGCTTAGCTGGAAATATTTAGCATACATCTCTAGCTATATTCTTCCCCTACCACTTGAATGGTTTGATCACAGACACATCTGGGTCTCCCTGCAGCCATTGACATGGTCTTTCCCTGAAATCCTCCTGCTGTCAAAACAAGCCTGAAGATGTGTTTGTAGATTATAGGGTGTCAGAGCTGAAAAGAAGAGGTAGCTGCTGGGAAAAGCAAAGGGGTAAAACAGGGTGAGGCAATGAAGACTGGCAGAAAAATAGAGTGGCAACACTTCTCAAATCCCACTGGTGCATCCTCAGCACTGCATCCCCACTCTTCTTGAGATCTGGGGAGCAGCAGGATAGGGTGAACCATGGCTCTGCCAAGGGAGAAAGAGTAAATACCTCACAGCCAGAAGCAGAATGCCAAGACAGGATGCAAAGATTAATCAAATGAATACCAAAATGGGGAACATTTCAAATAAAGTCAGTTGTTTATGGCTAAATTAAAAGCCTCTCATTAATTCTCTAGTCTGGGACAGTGCCAGAGTATAAAAACTTAATGGTTTCCTCTAAAAATATCCTATCCAAAAAACAATTAAGAAGCTATTAGTAGGTATAGAGAACAATAAATAATTAAGCCTGTTGATTTTAATGCTTCGGAATTGACAGCTGGAAATGGAATGTTTGCAAGCTGAGTGAACTGATATCTTTAAAAGCAGAGGCATACATATCCCCTTTGCAGATTAATTCCAGGCTATTTGCATATTTCGCCTTGAAAAGAAGGCTAAACAGAGGATGCTTGTTTCAAGAATCTTCTGAGGAAAAAGGGAGAGTAGAAAGTAGCTGCTGCTACCTTTCCCAAATAGCAGTACCCCAGAGCAGTTTTGCAGACCACAGGGCCACAAATCTTTCAGCAGATAATGAAGGAGCTCTATGCAGCAGTGGAATGAGCAGAGATCTCCAGTACTGAGGAATTGCATGAAGTGTAGGTAAAGGTGTCAAGAGTAACTTCACTCCAGTCTTGTAGACTGTAATTTTTAGGCTAGTACAGCATAATTACTGGACAAACTCTGCAAACTAAAAATTGTCTTGGGAATGTGTGGTTGGAAAGCTGCAAGTCGCAGAGGGACCTGGGGGTTCTGGTTGACAGTTGGCTAAATATGAGTCCACAGTGTGCCCAGGGGGCCAAGAAAGCCAATGGCATCATGGCTTGGATTAGAAACAGGGTGACCAGCAGGGACAGGGAAGTGATCATCCTGTGCTCAGCACTGCTGAGGCCACGCCTTGAGTGTTGTGTTCAGTTCTGGGCCTCTCACTACAGGAAGGACATTGAGTTTCTAGAGCATGTTCAGAGAAGGGCAAAGAGGCTGTTGAAGAGCTTGGGGCACCTAGGCTATGAGGAGGGGCTGAGAGAGCTGAGGATATTGAGTCTGGAGAAGAGGAGGCTGAGGAGAGACCTCATTGCTCTCTACAGCTCCCTGAAGGGAGGTTGGAGAGAGGAGGGAGCAGCCTCTGCTCCTTGATGACAAATGACAGGACCAGAAGAAATAGTTTAAAGCTGCAGGAGGGGAGGTTCAGACTGATTGTTAGGATATATTTCTTCCCAGAAAGAGTTCTCAAACACTGGAATGATCTGCTCAGGGCAGTGGTGGAGTCACCCTCCCTGGAGGTGTTTAAGCAGCCTGTGAACACTTAGGGACATGGGTTGGTGCTGACCCTTCAGTGCTGGATTGAATGTTGGACTGGACGATCTTGGAGGTCTCTTCCAACCAGATGCTTTCTGTGATTCTGTGGTAATTCTTTAATTTAAAAACACAATTACTGTAGCAATTCTTATGAACATTTCGTGCTCATATTCTGGTTTAGCAGCAATAGTTTTACTGACATAACATTTTCAGTAAAGCAGCATTAGAGTTACACATACTACTAAACTGGAATTCACATTTCCATGAGGGTAATTATTATCCTCCTTCCCTAAGACACAAAAACACTAATGTGGGCCTAGTCCCTGCAAAGAAACACATCAGAATTTCACATGTTTCAAACCCTCATGGTTACCTGCTTCCAAGTCAACCAGAAACTAAATAGCAAGAAATATTTTACTGAATGCAATAAATAAAATTGAATAGTAAATATGAAACAACCAATACCAGATCACAAATAGCTCTTGGGAAGGAAAACTAGCAAACCTCAAACTAAAGTAATTATTGCAAGTTATTTATTCAACTTGTGAGTAACTAACATGGCTGGAATTGGCCAAGACATGGTGAATTTATTTGTTTATTGGAAGACTTGCAGTGGTGATCATTGCTTTGACACTGGCCTACGTTCTCCATTTAAGAAACTGCTGCTGTATCAAATTTACTCTTCGGTATTTCAAATGGCCTAACAATAATGGAAAAAAAAAAAAAGAAAGAAAAAAAAAATACAAGCCATCTGATACGTTGCACTGAGAAAGTCAGGAGGATAAAACCTCTTTCCTTACCTGCAGTGCCAGTAAACCCTTTTTGACCACTAGTCCCAGGGAAGCTGCCTATGATCTCATTTTCCCATTTGCTTCCCTACTCAGAGAGTTCAGCTGATATTTAGTGAACCACGTGTGAAGTATGGTGTTAGAAATGAGTAATCTATGTAAATCTGATCCAACAAAGGAACATCCTTGGCAAAGTCCTGTGTTGCATCACAAGTGATCCAGATTTAAAGCCAGTTCATTCTGGGAGAAAAATCCTTGTAACAGGATGTGCCTTTTTGTGTTTGTGTTTGAGGACAAGAAAATACAAAAGCTGACCTTCTGAATATGGTGACATTCCCAACTCCCATGAATGGGCTGAGGTTTCAGTTCTGTCAAAACAGAGAGGAAAAGCTTAACTAGATTGGCTGACCTGTCACTTTCTAGTGATTCACAGTGGAATCTGGCATCCATGAAAGTATTCCGGTGGCAGGAGCCCCTCAGTCCACTACCAGGAGTGGCAAAGACCAATCCTTACCTGGGCTCTAGGATCCAAAATTGTTTCTTCCTACTGAAAATCAAGGTATTTTATCTAGAGAATTCAGATCCCTAAGTATAAATATCAGAGTCAGACACATTCCCCATCAGAAACAGGGGCTGAAAGGGTTGCCCTTCTTTTTCAGGAAAAAATAATTTACTCTAAAAGCTGCCAAAATGATTTGAAATGATGCAGTTTCAAATCCGTTGAGCAATTCCTTTCTGAAAGACTGAGTAGATCAGAATTACAGATGTGGGAATATCTTCTCTCATTAAAGTCCTCCTTATTCTTCAAGCCCCGCATATGCACACTTACATATTCAGTTTGCAATTGAATTTAATTTGCATGCTTAATGACCCAGAAACACAAGAACGCAGTTACAGATGAAGAGAAAGTTTGGCAACATTCACAAAATAAGGAATGGTTAATCAGTCAGATGCTTTGGTTATAAGAAAAGGGAAAGAAAATAAAGACAGGCAATGAGTTGATTCAGAAGCAGAGCACAGACCACTCAGAGTAAATCATCAGCCAAAAGAAGCAGCCTGAAAGTAATGTCTGAAAGCAACATCAGATTCAAACCTTCTATCTGCGACAGGTTTTCAGTATAACAGAATCACAGAAACATCCAGATTGGAAAGGACCCTCAGGATCACCAAGCCCAACCTAGAATCCTACTCTGCAAGATTCACCTTAAACCATATCCCTAAGCATCACATCCAAACCACCCTTAAACACATCCAGGCTGGGTGACTCCACCACCTCCCTGGGCAGCTCATTCCAGTCCCTGATCACTCTCTCCATGAAAAACTTTTTCCTAATGTGCAATCTAAGCCTACCCATCCTCAGCTTGAGGCCATTCCCCCTTGTTCTGTCTCCAGTTTCCTGTGAGAAGAGACCAGCAGCAGCCTTTCCACAATGTCCCTTCAGGTAGTTGTAGACAGCAATGAGGTTTCCCCTCAGCCTCTTCTCTTCCAAATTAACCATACCTAGCTCACTCAGTCGCTCCTCATAAGATTTATTCTCTAGGCCCTTCACCAGCTTCGTTGCCCTCCTGTGGATCCAACCTATTAAGTTGATGTGCCCCAGTTGCCCAATGTGAAGCAGAGATATTTTGTTTTTTTCTTATTGTAACTGTTTCAAGTTTTATTTCAGCATCAATAAGTTTGCAGATGACAGCAAGTGTTGATCTGTTAGAGGGCAGGAGGGCTCTGCAGAGGGACCTGGACAGGCTGGACAGATAGTCACAGTCCAAGTGCGAGGTTCTGCACTTTGGCCACAACAACCCCATGCAGTGCTACAGGCTGGGGACAGAGTGGCTGGAGAGTAGCCAGACAGAAATGGATCTNACCTGGTTAATTCTGTGATTCAAGAGTTTCATCATTTGGTTGGTGCCTTTAAGCCACAATGCAAATATGGTTCAAATCCCTTGATGCAAAATCTGGCACAAATCTGTTGTTTTCTGGCTTGTTTTGCAACATTGCAAAGCCACCAGAAGTTCAGCAGCATGTCCTACAGACATTGCAGGAGCCATCAGGATGGAGGAAGGTGCTGAAAAGATTCCTTCCAACCAAGTGATCAGTGGGTGAGAAGTCATAGCAAAGTCTTCTAGATGAGGTCTGCAGCAAGAATATGTCCAGAGAGCAGGTCAGCACATGCAGTGTGGCTAATCCAAGCAGGTTGTTATTTACTTAAGGGGTTTCCAGAAGTAAATATAAGCAATAAAAAAGAATTTTGGCTGTAGATCTGAGATGTTTCCTAGCTGTGTGGTGATGGTTTGTGGGAACAGATTACTGCTGTGCATTGCAAGAGTAATTTTTATTTTCCCACCTGACTAAGGGGAAATTAAACTTTTTGTTTGGTTAGTTTCTGGATTTTTTTGTAGCCTTCAAGATTGGGAAGAGGAATTTTTAGAAGAGACTTCTAAAGGATAAAAAACCCAGGAAAATATTAAAATTAACTTTTCACTGTTATGACAGTGTTTTTTTCCAGCTCATTTTCAGGTACACTGAAACATGCATTTGGGATGTTTTGGGGCAGATAACCTTTGCAAACACTGGAGTTAAATCTCTGTAGTACTAAAGCTCATTGAGTTTCAGCCCAGCAATCTGTGGACCATTGGTACCTTCAGCAGGACCATCAAGAAAACTTGCCCAGACTGCGGACGTAATGTTAAACCCTTTAGGAACAACCCCTTAAGGACAGTACCAAGACCCAGCAGAAAAACAGCAGGAGGAACTCTCACTTTATTGCTATTTTCATGCACTAAATCTGACTTTCTTCTCTTTTATCGATTTTAGAAAATTAAGTCCTGATATACTCCAGGATAAGTGAGAACAATAAAAAACCCTCAAACATTTCTTACAGCTGTGGAACTGCAATGCTGTAATTTTAGCAATGCTATAAAGTGTTTGATTGGTGGCATAAAGTTACTGTTTACTGCATCCATCATCTCTTGTGCAATGAATTGTCTTTGCTTGGGAAGAGAGGGGGGAAGAGGGTAACAGAAAGGATCCAGACACCAAACACAATTTTGTTAAAAACAGATTGGAATATTAATTTCAATAACTCTGGGTACCAACAGGTAATTGGCTCTAAACATTGTAAGAAAGAGACTGGGTCTGAAGAAGTATTTTCCCTTTGCTTTTGACAGCAGCTCCTGTGTGTTCTTATATTAAGACTGCCTACTCCAGCCCTCAGGCACTCTACCTGTGCTCTTTTATTTCACCTATGGTTTACTCCAGTTGCATCTCCATGATCATAGAATCATAGA
>WBNM01036855.1:332464-350124 GCA_013399055.1 Ramphastos sulfuratus | reverse complement strand
AGAGCAGCAACGACGAGAGGAAGGAAAACGGGGGCGCCCCCCCCCCCCCCCCCCCCCAAAAAAAATATTGGTGTTTCACCCTACCCCCGTAAAGTACTTTTTTTTTTTTTTTTGCCTGTTAGTTTTTATACATTTAAGTCATTAGGGGGGGGTTTCTCGGTGTATCAATTTGTTGCCTCAGTAGCATGAAGTAGTTGCTAAATTTATTTGGTTTATACTTGGTGATTAAAGGAGAGTGATTCTGTTTTCCTGCCCTTTGAGGGAGCTCATGGTGTTATTGGGGGCATGTCAGGAATAATTAAGTAATATCCTGGTATAAATCCCAAAGGATACATGTTTTTATAAGTAATTCCCCATGGAAAAACATTTAAAATGATGCACTTTTTCTGGAAATGCTCCCGGCCTTCTCTAAATTGATTGTATTGCTGGGGTTTTTTTAAGGGTGCGTGATGTGAGGTGCAGATTTTGCTTGTAACTCATAAAATCACAGTGCAGGTAGGGGAGGGGAAACACAGGAATAATGTGCTTCTCTACCTCGCAAAGAATTCATCACTCAGACAATAACCCAGCTTCTTGGTTTAATCAATTGTAATACCGTGTGCATAACAGTTTCTCAGGCCACAACCAGAAACAGAGTTTATTGGCTTCACACTTAATGCTTCTTTACAATGTTCTTGTGTAGGTTTCCCGTCTTGCACTTCCCCCCCGCCACTGTTGAAATTTACCAGATCGGCTCAATCAGCATGGAAGTAAGATGAAGCTATATTTACAGCAAAGCAACATTACGAAGCATATACACATAACATTTACTATTTACTATTTACTATTATATACAAATTAGAAATAATGCAGAAGTCCAAATTCCCCCTATAAACAAAGAAACTGCCCAGAAGGAAGGAAGGAAGGACAGACAAAACAATCAGCAAATTTTATTTGTTATCAGTTAGTGGAAGATATTAAAGTGGACTAAAAAAGTGAAAGGGAGAAGTATCCCAGAGCAAAGAGGGACAAATTATTTATATTTCGGTTTTTTATCCCTTTCAACAAACTAATGACTATTACAGACTTGATTATTATTTTTCTACAACCAATAATCTAATTTCTCTAATGAGAGTATTCCAGTTACCTTCAAATCAGCACAATGGGTCAAAATTCCTTTTTTAAGAGGTTAGTCTTTCAGCATGTAACACATTTCAAAATGCTTTTATACTGCACAATGATTTAAGCCTTTTGGGGAGTGTGCTTCAATTTTCCTAGTGAGTGCATTGCATAGCTGTATCACTTAGCAGGGTATCAACTACAGATGCAGTCCTTATAACAACCTGTGCATCTGCTAGTTTGAAGACACTTCCACTTATTGATTGTAACACATTTTGCCTAATTTATTTCAAGCAGCTGAACATCAGATATTAGAATCGTTGATTCGAACTGAAGCAGTCTGCCCTCTTCCATCTTCTACTTAGAAACCACTGAAAGGAAAATGAGAAAAAGTAGGCAAATAGAGCAAATATAACGTAAGGTGAAAGCAGAAGAGGAAACATGGGAAGAGGGTAAAGTTTAGAAGAGAAAGCTTTGAATGAGGACCCTAATTCAGTTAACCCACAATTGACACTTCCTTTTTGCCTGCCAGTCTTCGGTTCGAGCGTATACAAGGAATTTTCCAGTGTCATTGAAAACTGTCAAGACTTCAGGCAGTAGATCTAGAAACTCAGGCTCCAAAAAGTATCCCTATGGATCCATCACAGTACATGTGACCTACTTCTGATACAGTCCACTGCCTCGATGAACAAACGCTGCAAGTTCCCAGAAGTAAGGTCCAGCATGGCAAAGCTTACAGCACTGTCACTATGGCATTACAATGCAGTACTGCAGAGTAAGAGAGGTGCCTCTCTAGATGTTCAGCTGAAGATTGTTAAGACTACTTTGAATACTGGCAACACCCTGTGGGGATTCCAAGGCCATTTAGAAACATCAGTTTAACTCATACCACCATTTTATCAGGTAAAGCATTACGTAAGAAATCTATGGCTTCCATATTTTCTAAATATGAAGATGTCATTTATCAAACCTACTTCTTACCTTGAAGGGCTGTAATTTAACTAATGTATGTCTAATCATGTATCAAAACTCTATATTCTCTCTGCACATCACAGCAAGTACAACAAAATAATCCACACTATTTAAACAGCTATTTATGGCACTTGTATTTATAATGCACATCAAAGGAAAATGGGCAAGGCAGAGGTTGAAAGAAACAGACGCACGAACAAAACTTGTTGTCCTTCAGGCAATGAAGGTTAGGGCACATAATGGAGTAGTCACACCGAATCTCCTAAGGGAGATGCATTTGACACACCATGTTTTGGTCCTATTTTCTGGTCTGTCATGGAGTTGTACAAAGCACTAAGCATAGTTAAAATGCCTGGCTTTCAAAAGGGAGATAAAAGATACAATCATAAATATGATTATATTTTACATGCAGTGTCCTGATTAATATTGAACTACCCACAAACAACAACAGCTCAAGTAGGAAAAAAAAAAAAAAACCAAAAAACAAAAAAGGATCAAGGAGTCACCTTTACATTCACCCCACCAAAACTAATTATATTTAAAAATCATCTTCTGCCCTCATGTATGCTACTGGAAGATAACTAAATGTGAAAACTGAGACAGTGCTATCACAGGAAAGTGATTCTGAAAGATTAGAGCTCAGCACATATCGATAGCATCGCACAGATATACCGACAAGTGAGTAGCATGCCAGTCCTCCTCTTCTGTTTCCTCTACATGGATAAAGCAAGGAGTACACATAAGTGAAATTGTTCTTTAGAAAGCATCTAATAATTTGTTATTTAGACGTATGGGTTTCTTCTATAGGACTAAAGTCTTTGTAAGTTGCTTGAACACAGTTTTGCTGCACAAGTTTAGAAATGAACATTCTCTTCCTAAAAGCATTACAGCAGCTTACAGCCTTGTAGATGCAGCATCATCCCTGACTGANGGTAGTAAGCAGGCAGGGATACAATGGCAGAGAGCACATTTTGTGCTACCTGCTCAACCCTTTATATCCATTCAGCCTGAGACTAGTGGGCTTTTGGACATAGATTAGCCAATCAGGATGGCCCTTTGGGGAACTTGACCATATTAAGTGAAGCCAGGGCTTTTGTCCCCTTTCCAGTGGCCACCACCCCCAGCACAGAAGGAAGGGGAGCAGGGGAGCACGCCTGGGCAAGCCAGGACATGTACAAGCCCACCTCGGCCTATTTAGGCCTACCACAACACTGCTACATCCTTTCTACTGCTAGCACCCATATATGTCATCCACACAGGCATCAGCTGCTTTGATCCAGCTTCTTGATAACTGATATTTTCTTAAATGTCTATCAGAGGGTAAACTACACTAGGAAACACACTGATGTTCAGGAGGAGGAAACTGCATCTCAGGCTTCCAACACCTTGGCTGTACACACCCTACCCTCCTCACAATATTTTTTTCCATTTTAAAGGTCTTTCATTAGTTTGAACAAATATCTCTGAAATTATGTCTATCCTGTTTTCCCCTTTTGCACAGATACAGATTCCCTTGTTCTCCAAAACCCTTTGGAAAGTCAAAGCCAAGTGGCTTCAGCGTTCCTCCTAAGTGTAGAGATTCAAAATCTGGCTCAAGTTTCCTGTCCCTTTGATCTTCCTACAATCATCCATTCTCACTTCCAAGGATCATGACAGTTATGATTCAGTAAAAAAAATAAGCTGATGTTGTAGAAAGCTGAGCTGGAATGTTAGCATATGCTTAAGTGTGTGAGTGTAGGTATAAGTGTCTGACTGAACAGTCAACGATTTATGATCGGTGCTCAGGAATTGATAGTAATCAGAAATGAATGCCAAGCAATCAGGGGCTCATAAAGCCTGCTGAAATGGGGCTCATGTTACATGTCAGCAGTTGTCTTCTGTAGTTTATGTCAAAAGTGACCCCTTTCCTAGATTAAATAACAAAGCCAGTGAGTAGTATTTATTATAATATTTTTTAAATTGCCAAAATTATCTTACCTGTACATTAAAAAAAAAAAACAGCTGCTGTGATAAATCTCTTACAATAAAAGAGTATATTTTTTTCATTTTAAAAGACACTAATAAGATTGAAAAAAATATTATTATAAACCTAAAACTGTGTCGTAAACCTTGACCTGGAGTCTTAGATCTTATTTTTAAATTTTCTCAAGTCTAAGTTTTGAGTTGGTCTTGTCTTTTTTTTTTTTTTTTTTTTTTTCCCCTCTCCACTTCATGAAGAAACTGAGACAAGAAAATGGCATTTTTAGCCAGTAACTCATACATTTAGATTTCTGGGTTTAGGTTTTGGAAAAAATGCACCTAGTTGTTTTCTTATTACAATACTGCTGGTTTTGTTCACCGGTCCATGTTTTTCTTGGAATGTGGTACTGTGGAATGTTTTAGATTAAGGGGTTGACTTTTGCTATCCAACTTCCACTAAATAAGTCGATCATCTAATTCTAAAATTGTGAAGCAGCAAACATACACTTGTAGCCAGAAATATGTATATTTTCACTCCAGAGAAATGCTCTTCTGTTCTAAATTTACTGCTGAAAGCTTCAGAGACAAAAGAAAGGCTCTTTGCCAAACCTTTACTTCTTTATAATAATACTTTAGGTCTCTTTAAATATCCTTACTAAATATTGTAAACTGCTGAGGAGTTTCCACCAAGGCTATAATCAATAAGAACAGTTGTGAAGGTTTAGCTGACATGACATCAGAATCTTCTGCGTACAACTGTTTCAAGTGGAACTGTGGAACAAATGAAGGCATTAGATTGGATGTGACTATTAATCAAAGTCATATTTGATACCCTAATTATAAACAGGTTTTGAAATATGAGCCATGTACTATATTAAAAAGATACAGGATATAATCCCTGCTACTGCAACCCACTGCGTATTTTGCCACCCACCACAACAATCGCTTTTGTCTGCTGAGTACACATGCTGTTGGGAATACCAACTGACGGGTGCATTAACAGTCCTGAGAGACCCTCAGGAGGTTTGGATTTGAGGTTTGGTTTGAATAAGAAATTTAAAGCTGGAGTTGTAATCTGATACTTGGTTGAAGCTCTGTAAGGTTACCTATACGATTCTTTCTCTTAAAATCAGAACATTTGATTGTTGTGATAGAGGCACTGCGTTGGGTTCAGTTCTCAGAGTCTCATATACAATTAATCAGATCAAATACTTCTAAGATTTGGGCTAATAATACAATGTTCCATTATCCCCTTTTGTGTTAGCCTCTGCTTATTCTAGTGTGTTTCATCTAGAAGAATTGTGGCTTACTATATTTGTGTATGTACAAACAGTGTACAAAACTACAGACACTCCCTCTCAATTGGATCTCTAGGTATCATTGCAAATGTTAATTAGCAATACCTAATTCTCTTTCATTTTTCAGAATAGAAAAAAAAACCAAAAAAAAAAACCCACCAAAACCAAACCTTCCCCTTCCTCTTGGTCCATTTTTGGTTTTCCCAGCAGTTTTGGAGAACACAGTCTTTCCAGAAAGCAAGAATAGGAATCTAAAAATTTCAATGTCTATCTCCTTAGCAAAACATTTTATCTAATGTAAGAAATCCATTTTGCCTAATATAAGCTGAAAGAGCACAGTAAAATGCTTCCTAGATTGTCTTTCCAAACACCACTCAGCATGAAATCCACTGTCCAAAAAAAAAAAAAACCAACCAAACCCAAATAATCCAGTACTTGGAATTACAATGGATGTCTCAGAACCACAAACTAAGACCACTTGCAGTTTGATTTGAGTGCTCTTTGATTGACATTGATAGTGGTTTTGAAGAGGATTTGCTAAGTAAGAACCAGAATTGTATCATTTTAGAAACAGTTCAGTTGAAGAACCCCAGCCCAAGCCTATCTGATAGCTATGAAGGTAGATTTCATAGATCACTAGAGCAAGAAGACCCTAATATTATGAAGAAAAAGGAAATTATTCCCCATCTAACTTTTTACAATACTGAACTGGGTATTGTCTTGAAGATCACAAACTTGCACACTGCAGATGGCCATGAGGAAATATTCAAGCTGTCCCCTCCATCTCATCCCTCACTTTCCCAGGCAAAAGTCTCTAATAGGTTAGTTGAAAGACTCCAGTAACTTCTATCCATAGCACAGGTGTTGAGCAGGTGCATGTGAAGAACAGAATAACTCTCATTCAGGTTACACAGCTTGATTAGCTTAGGAATTGGTGCTGATACACTGTCAGGATGACAAGAAATAATGCCACTTTAACAATTCTCCTATTTTTGTTTTCATCTAATAAGGATCAGCAGTTGTACAGTCCAGCTGACATGGCTGCAGACAAAACACTTAATTCCCATCTACAGCTGTAATTCCCACTGTCCAAAAAAAAAAAAAACAGAAAGTTTTACCCTTTAAAATCCCACATCAAAACCCTCACAAGAGAAGCTGGCATGTAAACACTTATCATTAGAAATTTTTTTTTTCTCCAAGCACCTCTGCACCAAAACAGTCACCTCCCCTCCCTTTCCCCCTTCTTCTCCCCTCCCTCTTCCAGCAATATTGTATTTGTAGATTTGGAAATATTTAGCTTTAAGGGTTTGGGTTGATTTAAACATACAATAAGAACACAGGAATAACAAAAGTCTGAAGGCTTCTAACTTCTGTGACTAACATCAGACTGTCAGATCTATTAATAGGTCTAGTGTTGCCTTGGACTGCTCTTAGACTGGATGTGTACTAAAAAGAAATATACTTACTGCAAGGGTTGATGTATGGAACTTGGAAAATGAAGTGAGCAGGTTAAGATAGTACTACTATTGTGTTCCTCCTTGTGTTTATACTTCAGCTTCTAGACAGTTTGGATAATAAGGAACAGCTGCAGAACAGGCAGGATCTATAAATAAAAAGAGAAACAAAACGTCACATTTAGATAGTATTAACTAACTAACATTTTCATGCATGTTCATGCTAGAGATTGTGCCAAAGTATTCAGTTGTATGAACATTCAGACTTTCTTGGGGGAAAAAAAATTAGTTTCACTTGCTCTGCACCCACATGCTCTTTTAGAATGCAAAATGTTCAGCGTACTCACCAGAATGTCACTAAGAGAAGAATATTTTGATAAATTGAAATAAGAACTGGAAGCAAAAACTGGAAGCAACAATTCAAGTCTTATTCTTAATGACTTTGATGGTAAATGTTTTTCATTTTACAGAATGAGTTATTTTTTATCTTTGATAAGTCTGATCCCAGAAGGGCACTGGAACAGATACTTGCATTCAGTACTATGTTTCCTCAGATCGGTTTTCAGATCATTTCTGTCAACGAAGCCTGGAATGTCATTTGCAACTATGATGGGGAGGATTTTTAAAGAACAATGTGAAACTAACCTTGAATTCAGACTCACAGCTCCCATTTATATAACTGATTGTTACCTCAGGAGAAGTGTCTCTGGCAAAGACATTGGTATTTCCTCACAGAGCCACAATGCATGACAAGTCTTTTTAACCAAACACTTCTTTGTGTCCACTTCTGTGACAGAACTAGAACAGTGCAGAATAGTATCCATGTGGACAACTCAGTCCCAAACTTGGTTGTTTAGCTTCAACAGATTGCATAAGATATATTTCCTTCTTTGGAAAGAGGCTTAAAGAGATGTAGATCTCAGTACACAACAGTCAAAGGCATTTCAGTTCCATACTTGGACACACAGGTAGGCTTCTGTGCCTGATCTGTAAAGAGCTGCTCAATAAGTGTTCCTGTTTCCAGACAAAGAATAGATTTCAATATTAGTAACCTTAATTTCTATTAATATGAGTGATTTCTTTCATTCCAATGCCAATTGTAAAGTAGCTACACACATACAATGGAGAAGTGGAGGGAAGAAAGTATGGTAGTGAACTCTTCCATGACAAATATACAGTCTCAGCAATCAGAAATTGCACTCAGCTGCTCCTGACTTTTCCTGCTTGAAAGCAGCATAGTAACTGAAAGGTGTTGCATCATCCAGTGGTGAGGCACTGGGAGAAGTTGTCCAGAGACATTATGGAGGCTCCAACCCTGAAAGTGTATAAGCCTGGTTGGATGGGGCACTGAGCAGGCTGGTCTAGTAGGAGGTGCCCCTGCCTGTGGCAGGGGGGTTGGAACTAGGTGATCTTTAACATCTCTTCCAACCCAAACCATTTTATGATTGTATGATTGCTTTATTAAATGGAACTTATTTTAGCCACATCAGTTACTAGCTGCAATTGTACATGTCTCAAAGTATAGACATCTCAGATACTTTATGTTCTTCATACTAAAAGCACACAACAGAAGTTCCTACTTCCACAAACCCTGTATGCATGCAAGGAAAACAATGAAAATAAGTTGTACTGCATACTTTGAGGTCAACAACACTCCACGCAGCTCCTTTTTTTTTGCCCATTACACCTCTAAGACACTGTATCATCACAGTAATTTTAAAATTTATTTCTGATATTTCACTGCCTCCTTTTACAGACTTTGGTGGCAACCATTCACACACATTATATATGATTTAAATTTTTTATACTGTGATTTCAAGATGAGATTTGAGCCCCAAGGTGTCTTCATTAATTAAACGTATCAGTTTAATGCTCACATACAAACCCTTACTTGCAACACTGTCTCTGTGCATGTTACTCCAGAATTTAAGCAGGGGAAGAATGTTAAACTTTCAAAAAAATAAAACCTAAGTGAACAAATCAAAAGAAGATTGCATCAAAACGTACTCCTCAGTTCTGTTAAGATCTAAAGAACTTTCTGCTTTCAAAGGTTATCCTGAGCTGTGGTTTGGGTTCGTTACTACAAGTGCTGGGGTCCCACTTTGAAAGGCTCACTAGAGACAAGCACAAAGGGGAAGCAAGGAGGGATTTTAAAGACCAGAACACTATGTATTTTTGGGGATCAACTCTCACTGCCCCTTGAGTATTCTAGCAGGAGCCTTACTTTCCTGGAGCCTCTATGAGCTCAACAAATAATTGTTGAGACCTCCTGTCTGCTGGAAATACTGAACCCTTGCAGTGGGGCAAGTGAGGGAAGTGCTGCTCTTCTCTGGCAGTAAGTAGTGTCACAGAAGTGGGATTTTTGAGACATTTCTTTCACTTATTGCAATGACACCACAGTTTACCTCCTCTTAATTTGCTGAGATAGCAAAAAAGTCTCATGTCTTCAGGCTGGTCTCCCTCACATGGTCCCTCTGTTTCCCACCTCACCTCCAGGGGACCTGCAGTCAAAAAATAAACCAGTATGAAGTGACTTAATTAATTGCTACATATTTGCTGATATGCTAACCAAAGAGTATTGTTTCTTAAATTTCTTTAGCATAGTAGAGTTTCTTGCAGATTCTTTAGTCCAGCTCCCCTACTCAGCACAGTCAGCTACCGCAGGCAGCCAGTTGGGCTTTGAATTTCTCCAAGGCTAGAGATTCCACAACCCCCTTAGGTAATCTGTGCCAGTGCCCTGACCACACTCACAATCAGAGCACCTTTTTCTTTTTCCTTAGAATTCTTTGTGTTTCATTTTGTGCTCAGTGCCTCTTAACCTCTCACTGGATGCAACATTGCCTAGCCATGGTCCATATTTTGCCACTACAGCACCAGGTTGTGTTTTTTTCCCCTCCCTCTTATATCTTCTACCTCAGTGTAAGTTCAGCTCTGATGCTGCATACCAGGAGCCATAAAGAACTATACCAAGATCTGCTTTATCCTAATATGGAACCAGGTATTCATTAAGGGTATGAAGTCTCTTTTTGTCAGGCTTCTCACTGCAATTTTCTTTGCTTATCTTCTAGAAGCACTCCTGTGACAGGCAGTAAACAGCATAAAGCATAGCATCTGTGAGAGGGCCATGCTCTGATCATTGGTGTTCTCTCTGTGAAGAGTTATCCCAGACCTCCATTCCCCCTGTTAACCATCAAATAGCTGAGCTATTTAAAAATTAAAATTTTTTTTTTTTTTTAAGTCTCTGCTAAGCCAAGATCTTTTCCTGGCAAGTTCATGGCTGGAATCAATTTTTATAGCCACATTACCAAACAAGCTAAAAATACAGGGCTTAATAATGGAAAACCTGACACAACCCAAAGTATAATGGAGCAGGCGTGCTGCTGTAATAATTCTTTTAAGCCTACAGAAACTAAGCAACATTAATTATTAATCAAAAGCAAAGCACTTATTTTAAACATTTTTTTCAAGGAGATGTGCTCATTTCATTCCTTGCTACGATATATTATTTTATATCAGTCATTCAAAAGCAGCAACACTTACACCACAGCAAGGACATTGATCAGAAATAATACTCACAATATGCATGAGGCCTAACAAACATTGACCTAATCAGCTCTGCAATCCTCTTGTCTTCCTGTGGTACAGTCTGGTCCTCCTCATGGCTTTGCCCATCCAAGCACAACATACTTAGATGAGCTCCTACCTTTTATTTTGTATTGTGATTAGTTCAGAAAATCAGCACCCCTATCAGTACTGTTTGGTGTTATCCCTGTAGCAAATACCTAAGAAATCATCATACAGGGCCCAAACCAGATTATATGTTTCAAACTTACAGATACCATGAAAGCTTCTCTACAAGGAGTTTTGGTCCATAGTCTTCTTATTTCTTAGTCTTTCTTGTGGAACACAAAAAAAGTAGTTTGTTCTTTCATTTCTTGCCAAACTTTTACCTGGGAGAGGTGGAGAAAAAAAAAAAAACACAACAGTTTGACAGGTAATTTTCTACTTCTAAAGAAACATCTGGGAAGAAGAGATGAAAACAGACCACTAATGGAATGAAAACTGTAGTCATTAAAAACTAATGTTGATTTTTAAATGGTACATTGCCAAACATAGGCTTTATAATGACAATTTTAAATGCTCTTACTCAAGTCTTCTTGTATTCACTCTCCATCTTCTCTTATTCTGATCTTGGGCAGCAGTCTGGAATGCTGTACTGCTTTCTTACTGTAACCTTAAGGTTGCTGCAAATTAATTGTATGCTTCTTTCAGTCCTCATTACAGTCTTTGACACAAGAATGAGTTTTAACAGAACTGAATGCCAGGCTGTTCTGATTCTCATTGAATATTCTCATTAATCCATTCTTAGGACAAAGACTAATGATAAAGAGTAAGTACAGATTAATTATTTTATTTCTCATGGCGATCTCGAGGATGTAATGAGAATGGAGTGATTGCTCCTTTTTGGTTCTCAAAGTAAGAATTTTTTTTTTTTTTTAAGGGAAGAAAAATATTCAAAATTAATTTATTCTTATAATTAAACTGTGATAAGACCAGAAGCTTAAAACACATCACATTAATTCATTCTCATGCTGGTCTTAAGGGCCCAAACCTGCAAGTGACAATTAGGGTGAATAGGAGCAGAGGATACAGGTCAGTGGAGAGCAGACCATTGCAAATTATTTTTGGGAGAAAATTTATGTGCTGGAAATAGACAACAAGATAGTCCTCAGATGTCAACAAGATAGTCCTCAGATGTCAACAAGATAGTCCTCAGATGTCAACAAGATAGTCCTCAGATGTCAACAAGGTAGTCCTCAGATGTCAACAAGATATAATAGCATTGCCTCTGTTTGCATTACTATTAATTTCCAATAGATTTTCATTATTGGTGGCTGTGCATTAGCACAGTCCCATAGTTATTGATGTCTTTCACTTTGTGTTTTAGTCTTAGGGGTTTGTTTTGGTTTGGTTTTTTATCATTGTTCATCATCTGGAAGAGAATCCTACTTACTGCAAGCTCTCTAAGACTCCCTGCAAGAACAGAAAGGGATATAAAGATGTCAAAGCTACAGGGAACACTGCACCAACAAAAGGAATTAGCAAGACCCTGGAAAGGAGTTACAGTAGTTGTTTCTTAAGTAAAATAATTTTTTTTAAACTACTTTACTAAAAATCTCTTGTGTAAGAACAGAAAGTAATGATGCAAATTCTTGCATCACCTGAAATAGTGTTAAACTGTTTGGTTTATTTTTCTCAGTCACAGCACCCTGTTGGATCCTGGGAGTAAATAAGAGGTGCACAAGCTTAGAGCAATGGAAATGTCTGTAGTCTACTTACTTACAGGGTTTCTCTTGTGAAATGAGAGATAGATCAGTAATAAGGAGATGCTGAACTCTAGCACAGAATCCTCTGGTTAACACTGTGTATGTCATGCAGCTCTGCACTTAAGTCCAGAAATAAGCTATTTAAAAAAAAAAAAATAGATATATCACTATTCCAATCATTTCTTAATATGAAGACAATCATGCTTTTCACCCAGAGGAGAGGTGGAAACTCATGGAATGAAGTATTGGTTACAGTCCCTTCTTTCAACTTTGTATCTGTGTCAGAGGTTTCCCAAAACAGTGTGTTCCATGATTTGAATTTATCTATGATGTTGTCACCATCTGAATTGCTTTCCATGGCATTACAGTAAAGGTGAATGTAGTTTTATGTCTCTTCATATATTCTATTGCTAGTCAAAATAATCATGGGAAGGCATTGAGTGCTTTTCCCCAGTACTGTAGCATTGACTAGGGGAGGCCAAAAGAGAAGAAAGCTCCTTTGGGAGCTGGCAGAGAATTCACAGGGACAGGTAAAAGCTTAGATGATTTTGCAAGAGTAGATGCCAAAGACTATGAGATTTTTGTTGTTGTTGTTGTTGTTTATAAGTACTGTTTTAAATAAAAATTTCAGACTAGAAATTAAAATTTAAACAATGTAAGTGCCTCAGAGAACAAGGCTCTAAAGCAGTCCCTTAATGGGACTCCAGCACAGCCTTTATTTTTTAATGTGAAGAAGGGAAAGGGTTTGTCATTAAACTTTAAAAATAATCAAAATATAAATGCTTTTTTTGCTTTTGTGGGCTGACGGTGTTCTTAACAACAATTGTGTTCCCTTAATGGAGAACTTCCTCCCGTGTAATAGGCACTAGATGCAAATTTCAGCTTGTTTTGGCTGGTCTGCATTCTGTATTTTTCCAATCAGTTATGCGGAACATCACATCTGAAGTATGTGCTCTTTAACAATTACATTCCAGCTGTTAGTATGTGTGCAAGCTCCTAAGGACTCACTGCTTGTAGAACATGAAATCAGAAATGGCATCTGAGACAACTCAATGAAATGGCTGTGATCTGAGAGAGCAGCACTTACTCTTTCCTATCGTTTGCTGTATGAGGTACAACAATGCACTCGAGCATCATCTGGAGCCCCCAGCACAGGAAGGACATGAAACTGTTGGAGTGGGTCCAGAGGAGGCCACAAAGATGCTCAGAGGGCTGCAGCAGCTCTGCTATGAGGACAGGCTGAGAGAGTTGGGGCTCTGCAGCCTGGAGAAGAGAAGGCTTCCAGGAGATCTTAGAGTAGCCTTCCAGTATCTGAAGGGGGCCTACAGGAAGGCTGGGGAGGGACTATTGACAAGGTCTTGCAATGACAGGACAAGGGGAAATGGGTTTGAAGTGGCAGAGGGGAGATTGAAACTGGATGTTAGGAAGAAGTTGTTTGCAGTGAGGGTGGTGAGACACTGGCACAGGTTTCCCAGGGAGGTTGTGGCTGCTCCCTCCCTGGAGGGGTTCAAAGTCAGGTTGGACGAGGCCTTGAGTGACCTGTACTAGTGGGAGGTGTCCCTGCCTATGGCAGGGGGTTGGAACTAGATGATCCTTGAGGTCCCTTCCAACCTTACCATTCTATGATTCTGTGATTCTATGCTGAACACTTTTACGCTAAGCAGTTACCCAATTCAGCACAAGCCTTGAGAAAACATAAAATAACTCTCCTCCTGTTCTGCTAGCCAACATTTTCTAGTCTGTAGAAGGTTGTGCAAAGGAAGGAAGACATTCTTTAGGCTCCTACTGTTCATCTCTCTCAGTAAGACATCCAATGTCAGAAGTAGAAACATACAGAATATAAACAGGAGATGCTGCAGGTGAGGAAACAAGTGTTAAGGACTGAACAAAGCCAGATTGTAGGAGGAAGCCTTGGCATTGGAGGCCCTGAACTTCAGTATGGAATCTGTTAATGCAGCAGGGCACCTCCTCAACTGAGCCTTTAGGCCTGTTACTACCTTTACATGAGTAATGAAAAGTAAACGAAAATAAATACGTAAGTAATGCTTCTTGATCCACACAAGGTTTAATGTATGCTGATGAGCATCAATATTTCCAACAACAAAATTATGCCTTTCTGCTCATCACTGGTAGGCTTTGTTCACACCATATTGATACTTATGTTGCTAATGAAAGTTGTTTGAAAGTTGAATTTGCAAGTGAATGTGCTGTGGTGTACACACTGCATAGCTCCCATAAATTTAGCACGCAGGAATTTATTTCAGCAGCTACAGCTTTCAGTAGTTCATCAGTTTTGTTTTGCATGAATGTAATTTACCTTTCAGCCACCAAAGGCTTACAGTACAGGTCTTGTACTGAAACAAAACTAGCACTGTAAGAGCACTCACATCATGCTCCTGAAGCAGGAGGGGGAACCCTCATATTTATTCCAAAGTTTTCCAAGCAGTTAAACTCAAACACAGATGTATATCTCAGCACATTTTTAGAGCAGTGTTAACAGTCTGGCTGCACAAGGCTAGTAAAATTACAGCTTCAACACCACAGCAATAATTATTTCTGTAATATAAGGATGCACAGACTCTTCCTTTTTTACCTGTCTAATAAATAAATAAATAAATAAAAGAAACCACATGAAGAGAAAAGGCTATAGAAATGCTATCATGTTGTACAGCCACAGGCCTCAGGGAAAAAGAAATGCTGTGGTCTACAACGAAATAAATCACTGAGTTTCAGAGATGCCCTTATCCATTGGAAAATACCCACAAATGAAGGGGAAGACAAAAAGACATTTCAGACCTTGAAAGTGCAGAGATTTGCAATGCTGTTTGGATTTATTGGCTTTCAGGAAGAAGGACCCATTTCATTAGTGGAAATTTTACCTTACTAAAGCACAGAGGATGTGGCCAAGTTTCTGCTATGCATGTCAGCTCTTCAATAAAATATGGGCCAGCCTGGGTTTTGTTGAAGACATTGGGATTTTTGGCATTGATTTCAAGATGAATAGCCAGTGGGTCCCAAGCAGAGAAAATGTAGGAAAAGGCATACTCCTCTTACCCAAAGTACAGTCCAGATTAAATACTGTGAGCTTCAGGGGTGTACTTCCTGATGCTCTCATCATCCCTTAGACATTTCTGTTCACAATAACCAATTTCTTCTATAGCCAAGTTTACAATTACCTTTGTGTTTCAGAGAGGAAATCTAATACTAATCATGGAATCCTGTAAAGATTTGAGTAAATCAAGTGACTTTCTTATGGTATTACAAGAAAGGCAACTATTCAGGTTAACTGACAAGTCCAGAGAGGAACAGGAGACTCCAGCTAAGGCGTATGCTGTGAATCATAGCTTACTACCCCTGCTGGGACTGAGAGAGAGTCTCCAACTCAAAATGAATTCAAGCCAGTTCAGAAGGATTCTTACAAGTTTGCTAAACAGAGAAGCCAAAATGCTGACAGCTTTATGAGAGCATGTAACTCAAAATAAGAGCCAATGCACTGTAAGACTTTAAGGGTACCTTTCTATGTGAACCTAATTCCCTTTAAGATACTGTTAAGCTTCCTAAATACCAGTACGCCTTGCTAAAATGTCATAGGTGTTTATGTTTTCATCAGAATGAGCTATTTTGCCAGATGCACTAAAAGTTACCTCTTCAGTAACCATTCCAGCAATATATGCTGAGTTTCAACAGCTTTTTGTCCATTTGGGACTGCTATGAGCCTTGGTACTATGGTATTCAGGATCATCAGAGAATCATCATCATAGAATCGTCACAGAATCAACCAGGTTGGAAGAGCCCTCCAAGCTCATCCAGCCCAACCTAGCACCCAGCCCCAGCCAATCAACCAGACCATGGCACCAACTGCCCCATCCAGGCTTTGCTTCAATACCTCCAGGGACAGCAACTCCACTACCTCCCTGGGCAGCCCACTGCAATGCCAATCACTCTCTCTGGCAAGAACTTCCTCCTAACATCCAGCCTAGACCTTGCCCAGCATAACCTGAGACTGTGTCCCCTCATTCTGTTGCTCATCTATGAATCTAGAGAGCTATGATAACTTTGCTTTGTCAGACTTCACATAAGACAGCTAAAATATTGCACTTCTCTGCCACTCTTTACATACCAGATTCTTTCTATGAACTTTGTAGAATTGTGTCTAAGCAATGTCCTGCAACTGCAAAGAATACATATATCAGAGATAATTAAAGATATATTCCTGGTCTACTTCCTTTTCATGGTGGATGTATTAAAAATCTTTTGATCTTTTATGGAAAGTCTCAAACATTTCAGAGAGACCTTTGTAAAAAGAAAACAAACAAACAAAAAAATAAAACCCACACCAAACAAAACCTCCAAAACCCAAACCTGAAATGAGCTTCAAGCACCATTCATACATGTCCTGTCTCACCTCTCCCAAGCAAACAACATGTTGGGGTCACAAAATAGGTTGATTTGTTTACATCACAAAATAGGTTGATTTGTTTACATCAAACAGAATAAACAATTTAAACTATAAAATAATATTGCAACAGCAAAGCTTATTTCATAACGTGATAAGTCAGTATGTTACTTATGTCATCACAGATAGAAAAGATTATCCATGGTCTCAGATACAGGATACAAATAATTTTTTTCATCTAGATTTATTACCAATTTTAGTGTCCTAGTAAGGAAGAGGAATACTTCCTTCTAGATTGCTTGTTTTGGATTGCTATCATGTAGTGAGTCCTCAGAATATTACTGGAGTCAAAAGAAAGTCATCTCTCATTAAGCATGAAAAAATCAAGTAATATACCTAAGTTAGTAAATGTCCCCACAGATAAATGGAGTATTTTAAGTCCACCAAAGTGCAAAAGCTGCACTTGATACGATACAGCAAAAAGGGGCAGGTTAAATCAGTGCAGGTTCATTGTGATAGGAGAGAGACTTGACTGCACCCAGTCACACAAGTTCTTTTGAACACTCGAGATGTTCCTCTTTTCCTGTCTCTTACCACTCCTACGTCCCTGGCTGTCTCCTGCTTCACCAATTGTTCCGTTTGTATTTTAGTTTTCAGACTGCAAACAACACCCAAGCTGGACCTAATACTTAATAGGGATACATGGCAATTCAATTGTTTATAAAGCTGGCAGAACAGAAGCAAATAGAATCAACACTGTCACATTGCATACTGCACTGGAAACTAGTTGCAGGTTGTCTTTGATTTGCTGTGGGCTTTTTATGCCTAAACGTAGGAACAGCAGCTGACAGCTTTGCATACCCTCCAAGCCCTCCCTGTCTTACCCTTGTTATGACTACAGACACATTAACCTCCTAATTAGCTTTATAAGTAAGGCTTTCCATCAAGCAATATTGGTCAAAGAATGAAGATCAGACTGCAGTTGCTGATCTCATTATGCACATAATAAATGTGGATTATTCTAGGGATACAGTTCATTTACATCACTTCCTTGTTACATACTTTGCTGAGCATTTGTGCCTAGCACAATATTTTGCTTACTGTGTTAAAATAAATAATATGCTTAGGTGTTGTGACATAAAATGAACAGAAAAAA